>CM032890.1:29542715-30060215 GCA_019176425.1 Megalops atlanticus
CCTGTGACTGCTGGTTTGACATAATTACATATGATAAGTCACGTACTTAATTCTCAAGGTAGGATCAGATTTTATATAATGTCAAAACAGTATTAAATACTTAGCATCCCATGATTCTCACCTTATGAGAATCTCTCTGGCTGTACTGCCTTTTCCCCCTGCACTCCCTGTTTTTTAACAGCAAATTTGTACAGTAGTTAAATATCCAACTTCACTCATTATCCAGGTTTAACATATGTTGGATATGGCTTTTATATCATGAAAACCTACAGTAGCAATTTCAGAAAAAGCTTAGTCTATATCAAATGAATTCTGCTACATTTTCACATGAAATAGTCCATCGTGGTCTGCAACCACTACAACTGCTGCTTCTGTCCATACAGTTGCACAATAGCCAGCTAATGTGACAAAACAAATTCAGCTCCAAAGCTAAATTTACCGCCACTGACATGCACGCACGATGAAGAACAGCACATATTAACTTTTTACATAAGAACTAGTAGAGCTATTCCTCTACTCCTTCTCACATCCTTCCATCTTGTGGTGCACAAGCACACACCTGTGCACAGCCTGCAGCCTTTTCACTATTCTCTCGCACGGAACACACCTGCCAGCCCCTCGCACTCTTAGTTACCTGTGGGGACGGCGGCGTCTCCGGCTGGGGCATCCCATCGAGCGGGCCCATCGATCTGTCCCCGAAAAGCAACGCAAAGCAAAGCCTGCGCTCTGGAAAAAAAGCGGCTCTCCTTTCAGCTGCTCTGGTGCTGATCCAAACATTCCCCTGCATCTCGCAGCGCGGTTCCCATGGTGATCCGCAGGGATGCAGGCTCACATGCGCGTGGGCTCGGCTCGCAGTCTGGAGATGCGTTTGTACACTTGTTCCCAGCACAGCAGCTTACTGCCTTTTTTTCCCCACTCAAATGCTCTTTACAGGGACTTGCAAAGGAGCAGATAATGCAATCCAACTTAAGTGGACCTTCTTACACATCTACACACAGGCTAAATTTCACGTCAGGATTAAGCCAACAAATGCCACACTGTAAGACTGCCAGAGTCTTCTCTGAGAGCGTTTTGTGTTTCAAAGAGATTACTGCGTTGGAATTTTATCTGCAAAAAGATTATTCCATCTGCATAAAGCAGATAGAGTTGAATTATAAATGAGTCTAACTGCTACTGGGGAAAAAAAGTCCACTTAGTGACACATACGTACATGCATCGTGCATATGGTGTGCTGTCTATTTGCGTTCATTTTCAGAAGACACATGACTGCTCACTGCATTCCGTGCTGAATCACACAACATGGCTGACAATCTTATCTAGGCGTTTTGGCCCAATCTCTGCTGCAGACAGACAGGGCTTTCATATTTTGTCTACAAAAACTAAATAAAAAAAAAAAAAATGCATCACTTCAGAAACATCCTATTTATTATAGGTCCACTGGACCAGAACAGGTTTTTTTTGACCATGTTTCCATCAGGCATGTGAAAATGTTTCAGACAGACTGACAGCAGAGAATGAAAGCAGCGCCACTATTGCCTTGAACGGTTTCGTTCTGCATGAATATGTGCATAGGGGTGTATCAAACGCTTCAGATGCTATGAAGGTGACACCATGACCTGGCACGCTGGTTGCGTAACAGCGTGGAAGCGGGCCAGCATCAGAAACAAACAGCTGAATGCGCAGAGCGTCTTGTCGTAAAGCCAATTCACCTCTGTAAATCAGGAATACTCCTGTACCCGTGTACCAAATACGATTAGCATGAGCAAGGCATGGTCCAAAATGGCATTGGTGAAGGATTGGATTCCTAAAATATCCCAGTTGTCGTTATTATCAGCCGATGACTGTATCCATTACATTAAAGGAAAATTACACTACATTACAATAAATAATGCAATATTAAAATCTTGAATAATGGCAATACTGAATAAAATTCCACTGACAGCACGTATGTTTAAATGAAGTACAGTCTATAGGGAAGCTGTGTGATGTGATGTGTTTACAGAAGCAGTGACATGAAACACTTCCTGCCCACCCCTGGAGCTCACACACAGCCGGCATCTAGGGTGTGTCAGAAAGCTCTCGCACGACGCTCTAGATTTGACGGGTTCCTCTGCTGGCAAACTCAGCATGCACAAGCTCCCTTCTGTGATCATTTCTGACTGTGGTGAGTGGAGCAGGGGAACACACAGACCAAACAAAAACTATGACTAAAACTTTTTTATAGTGTGTCACAATACATCTCACCCATTATTTACCATTTTGATTAAATCATCTGCCATTCAAAGGGCAACATTAAAATGCAGACGGTGGATGTCGTGTGGATTGTTCAACGGTAGTTATAATTAATTTCTGTCTGCAAACGAAAGCGCATCTCTCAAAGAATGAGGAGAATGAAGCTGGAAGGGCACGCCGTTCCCTCCCAAGGATTTCGCTTTAATTTAGAGTCATGAATGATCCATGAATGATTCAAAAACCTAATCTAAAAAGCCTTTTTTTCTGTGAGCTTGACCTAACTAAAACTGCTCTACAGCCATCTTGGAATTTTTAACTTTAAAAAAAAAAAAAAAAAAAACTTTTTAACTGTAATCTGCGATAGAGACCACCCAAAGCACCGGGGGAAAAAAAAAAACAATATAAACACAACAGGAACGATATGTCAAAAATCCAAACTTGACACTTTCTCCTCATAAAGGGAGGATTCATGACTGTGTTCAATTCAGTTTCACTTGGAAAACGTTATGCAAAACACCAGCCCTCTCGATGCAAAGCACTGTGCGGAGAGCTTCACACCACAGAATGCTCTGGCGCCACTCCACACATAACAGCAACTTAAGCGCATTTTCAAGTCACTTACACGGTGGTTCAACTAAATCAGCTGAACCCCCTAAATCAGCCTGACAATAAGTATAGACTTAAGGCAGAGGTCTCCATTTAGAAACACCAGCAGCCTCACAGTAAACACAGAAGAGCTGTTAAGGAGACGCCCTCATGGTACAGTAAAGAGAGGAAAAGTTTAGAGCTGGGGCTCTGTCGCATGGATGAACCAGGCACGACGTTCCTCTCAATATGCACCTGGGGTTGGTTATCGGGCTGTTTTAAAGTTTGGCCCACATGTGCTCGGCACACGCCTCTAATCTTGTCAAGCCAAACTTAAACGTCATTAGGCCCCCTTACGCACACACCCATCTCCTGACTGCTAAAAACACCTGGCAGTGAAAACCACAGTGGGCATCTCTGGAATGCCGCTAGCAGTTTGCCTTTGAAATAAAACGCTGGTCAGCCACAGACAAATAAACCATTTCACTGCCGGCCCGCCTTTACTGGGCCTGCTTCTGATCAGCGGCCACGGCACACAGCGTGACCCTGCCGGTGATGCCAGCACAACCAGGAGGAACGGGCAAGGTACCTACCCTCGGCAAGGAGCTTAACCCACAATTGCCTCAGTAAATATCCAGCTGTATAAATGGATAACATTGTAAAAAACCTGTAACTGATGTAAGCCGCTCTGGATAAGAGTGTCTGCTAAATGCCAGTAATGTAATGTAATGTAATGTAACGTAACGTAATGTAACGTAACGGAGCAGCCCTCACCGGACTCTGCAGGATCTGGGTGACCCGTTTCTTCTGCTCCATCATGTTGAAGTCCTGCCTCAAGTCTGGCGACATGTTCCTTTCACGCAGGTATGCCGGGTCGTTCTCGTTGATGCGGTCGGAGTAGCTCTCTTTGCGGCCCACACGGGCCGGGGGAGGGGTCGTCACCACCTCCTGGACGGCGTCCGCACTCATGGTTCGCTGCTCGTCTCAAACCTTCACCTGCAGACGGGATGGGGGCAGACGGGGAAGAGAGGTTTAGCGGTAAAGCAGCAGAATGGCACTCCCAAGGAGCATGTGGCTTTGACATTTAATGGATGTTTACCTAAATATGTTCGAAGTTTTGTTATTCTCTCAAGTTGTCTAACAGATTTTTGCATGGTAATGATACACTGAAGTTAAGAACTGAGATACGTTTCCCAAAACTGAACACACCTCGGAAAAAAATTCTCTCACATGAAGACCTTGTGAGGTTGTCTTATCTCATCTGTTACCACCCTGTTCCTCTTTACAGAAACTAAGTGTTCGTCATCTGAGGGCTAGATAAACCACAGATGGAAACTTTCGGTCTTCAGGCACCTTTCACTAAACGTCCAGGAGAATTTGTGCAAATTTACAACGTCAGCTTTTCATTTTCGCTGTCTGCAGCCACAGACAAGAGCAGAAATGCAGTGAATCTCCAAAGATCCAAGACATACTGTGGGGGTTCAGTTGCAGGGGAGCTCTGGCAAAACACTGCCCTCCACCAGATGGCCCTGTGTCCGGAACTGTGATGTCCACAGGGTGACAATGGAAAATAAACCTACAGCTGAAATTGCTAAGCAATTCCAAGCCTCTCAGTGAGAATGACAGGATCTCTGTAATAAGAGGTTGTATTCGGCTGCCACTTTTCCCTCCCTTGGCCCTTCCCTCTCCCGAAATGGAGGATGTCTAGTCTTTGCCCCAAAGCTGAACATTTGGCTCAAATGCCATTTAAAAATATGCTGCACACTGGAGGGCTGGAACAAGCTGCCATGTCTTTACTTTCCGGTATCAATCATACATCCTGCCTCTGTAGGCTGAGGTGACAGGGCCTAAGCATTGCATAAGCTTGCTGGTATATCTGTGGCTGGAGGAGGAGATACAAAGCCAACCTCACAAACCATGAGGAGCTGCCCATTGTGACCATGGGCACCAATCAGGTTGATTGTTGAGTGCAAGCAGGCCAATGAGGAGGCCCAGGAGGGCTGTGGTTCGGGCACATGGAGTGTTTTTGTGGCTGCTAAGTGACAGGTTTATGTCAGGTGAACTTCACAGCGAAGGGGGCCGAAGACCTCACCTGTGTGTGCTGCCAGGCCAGCCCTCTTTAAACAGGTCAATACAAGCAAGCCGAACCACCAAAGCGTTCATCTCTCAACCACATGCAAACGAATCAAAGATTGTGACAGCAATTAGCACCGGCAGTACGAAAATAGCACGTCCACAGGTGGTAAATGACTGAAGTGGAGCACAGAAAAACAACCAACCACTCCACTGCCTGGTGAGGAATAAGTTTTGAGGATCTCAACCTCTCCGCGCACAGTGAGAGTCTGCTCTGGCCTGTCTCCCTTGTTGTCTGTGGAAATTACTGATGGTAAAATAGGCAGACAGAGAAATAATTCTATTCCAATGCTTTTCCTTACAGTGTCATAATTTGAGTTTTAAAACACTGCACTGAATTTATTTTTCAGCTGCATTAGTAAGAGAAGAGAAACGATTCCATGTTATGATTATCATAACTGATGTGAATGTGGGCACTGCAGCATATGACTGAACTAGGCCTTATAAACTTAATTCTGGAAATGACAGCACCCATCTAGCTAAAAAGGAGGGCATCAGTAACCTAAATGAACAAGTCTAAATGAATAACATTTTGGAAATAATTTTCCTTATTATATTAATGTTTGAAATTGCTTGAGAGGTCAACTCTAACCCTCTGGCAAAACAGTAAGAAAGAGCCACATTATTCAAGACAATACATAGCTAAGAACAACACTGTTAAATCAGTGTTCCCTGTAGACAGATGCACGCATTGTGTTTATTTTTATGACTACAATGGCCATTTACGTGATGTGGCAGTTAGAAGGCAAACTGAACACACCATTAGTGTGCGATGCCATGGCAGATAAAGAAATTAAGAGAAAGGCTCTTAGGACTGGTGGACACAACAGCCTTCTAGCAAATGAACAGCTGCACATTCTAGCCAAATAAAATTACTGACTCGTTTCCAATATCTACAACAGTGTCACTATGGAGCTACGTTCACAACTGCTAAGGATTGCCCAGAAGACAAAAAAAATAACCAAAACAAACAAAAAAACAGAGGACGTCAGTATGTTTAGAAAGTCACAAGATTCTTCAAATCAATAGCTTATTGTACGTGTCCCCTCACGGTAAGGTGCTGGCACTCTGTGAGCAGAGGTCAGATCTAAAGACACTCTGTCGAGTGCGATTACCCTAAACCACAAGACCAGACCAGGGGCCTCTGGCCAGTCAGAGAACCCTGGTTTTGAAAGTTAAGGGAAGAGACCTCGTGAACATGAGCTTTTTTTTTTTTTTTGAAATGTCAAAATGCGCAAGTGAGCATGACAAAATTAAAGTTTGATTTAAAATATATTCATCCCATAAATAAGTAAGGGCATAAACATACAGAGAGGTAAAATACAGCAGTAGGTAACTGCAGGCACTCTGGCGGTGCTGAACATTAAATGCACTAGGTCCACATTTTTAAAGCAGGTTCTTCAGCTTCTGAAAAAAGAAAAAGGAAAAAAAAAAAAACGAGAGAATTCCTGATAGGAATGTGCTGATATTACACTGCAGATGGTGCCAGAAAAATCATATCAATGTGCAGCCAGAGCAGATTGCATGAACTGAGTGTAAACCTGCCACAGTTCACAGCCAAAGACACCATAATGTCTGTTTGTAGTTCATAAGTTCAACTAGTTCTATAGTTAAAACTACAGAAATAGAGATAAACAGAAAGTTCACTTCAACACACAGCTTGATACCAGGACAGAATGAAACCACACAGCCGACCTTTTCTTCTTTCTTTCAGAGTATCTCCATGAAACAAACAATGAGCCCTCGGACACAGAGCATAGCTTCTTCTTTATGCGTGACTCTGAGATTGGATCCAGAAAAGGAGGGGATAAAAAAGCACACCACCTATTTCGTGCTGTATCCCGCAAATCCAGTTTTGCAGGGCAGAATGTATGCACTCATCCCAGAATCCGCAGTGACATACTCTGCTTCTGTGAACTCCCGGGACAAGGGATTTCAACAGCTGTGCCTGTGTGTGTGTGTGTGTGTGTGTGTGTGTGTGAGTGTGTGTTTGCGCGCACGCATGCGTATAGTGGGTGGGTGTGTGGGAAGAAGCCAACAAACCATGTGACCGCCCTAATCCACCCACTGCTGTGAACGCAATCACTGTTGTCAGGCCAATGCAAGCGGCACATTTCAAAGCCGTTTCTCAGAGTATGCATTACTTCCTAACACTAATGAAGTCGAACTCCATCTGCAATACAGGAAATCGTAAAACGACAATGTGTGGTGAAATTACTGTAGTATCTACCTTTACAAAAAGGCAACAGAAGCAAACTGTGATCTAAATATTTGAATAATTTACACTTAAAGCAAAACTGAATTCATTTATGACGTGATTGCCTGGCCAGGGACACCAGCTGAACATGAACTGACCTCAGTGCTTAAGGTGGGCCGGTTCCTCTCCTGTCCGCCTGTCTGTGCAAACCCTATTGCTCCATTTCCTCTGTCAACACGCTGCACTACAGAGAAAAATAACTGCCACTTACAACCTGGACAAAGTTCACCCTACCTGGCATCCCTGTTGCTATTCACTTACATGTGTTATATTGTACGATATCAGGCAAGGATTTGCTGTGCAAATAAAAATGTTATTTGTAACATACAAAAATGTAAATGTAACACACAAAAGGGAACTTTCTATCAACGTTACATCAACATTACCTCAGAGCATTCATATTATAACAAGCATGCCCCATGACTTGGCACAAAGCAAACACTATCATCTTTAATGTAATGGTGAAAGCTAATTAAACGTGTGACAGTTGAAATGCCTGGTAAAACCTTTTAAAGAGGCAAGCGCAATATCACTGACATTAACGTAACGAATTAGATTAATTATGGCCGTACTGCAGGAAATCACATATCATACAGTCCTATTTAGTGACGTCAATACTGAATAACTCGGCTGAGCAGCTTTGCAGGCCTTTCTCAGTGTTGTGTGTGACGGAGGAGAGTGTCAGAGCTCTGTACTGACTCTGTCCCCTGGTGGCACCGACTCCACCATCACACACTGCACACCCATGCATGAGCCATACTGCAGGTCCTGGCAAATGCAGCACTTACACACACCACTCACACAAAGTAACACACACCACTCTGTCCTTTGAGAAATGCCCACTGTGGGTTTTCAACAGTCGTCAAAGTGTCATGCAAAAAACACCACCTCTTCAGGCTTCTCTGTCATCTATACCGCACACACACACACACAACACACACACAAACACGTATCTTTTAAGGCTGTACACTCTCATAACGTGTTCCTGAAATCGGCTGGTCTTTTACTGTGAAATCTAGACACTGCTAAAAAAGAAAAAAAAAAACTTGGACTATGGTTCAAGCTCAAGGTCATCCAGAGAAAGCCAGAGCATTCTTTTACCAATGTCATAAGACAAAAAAAAAAAAAAAAAAAAAAAGTTCTACGCCAGTGAGATCGGCACAGACGTTCCATTATGACCAGGCATGCAGCTTCAGCATGCCTTCCATTTAGGTTTCCATTGGTAACTGGAACCTCCTATGATTTCCAACGAATGTTACATTTTAGGCCACACCTCTTCCAGAATGTCCATAATGAGTCAGCAAATCAAAACACTTGTAGCTGCAACAATGGAAAATACAGAATTTTCAGTGTGATTCACACTGAGATACCTATCTGGTCCATGAAAAATATGGATATCAGTTTTCCTCTGAGTCAGCTGAACAGTGTGACACCAATGCCAAAGGAGAACAACCTCCTCTTCTGGGTTTCTTTGTGATGTTCCCAGAGCATCTTCTAGAAATAGAAAATCAAAATCAAAAAGGAAAGAGCTGTGCCAGACAAGGCCAACGCCTCATCTGAGGTAAACTGCTTTACCTCACAGAGAGCCAACGTCCCCCAAATAATCAAATACCAGAATGGAATAAAACCAGCATTTACTCTTGTTTCAAAAAACTTGTTTCACCACTTATCACAACAGAGGAATGATGTTTACTGATGGTCTCAGAGATACTCTCCAATCACAGACAAAAAAAGCCCAAGCCATTGCAGAGGTTCTGGGAGTAAGTAAGCAGACACTTCCTTGCCGTCTGCTTGAAGCGACAAGTCAACAACATGCTAATTGGATTTGGCAGGTTGGCATTTGAACTCCAGAGGTCTAATGTAAACCTTCTTCTGTGGCAACAAACAAACTACGTTATCATGGTAACAGAGGTGACTGAACTCATGTATTTTGCTCAACTTTACTAGTCACGGTTGTACTAGTACAACACTAAAAGTACTACAAAGTGTATCGCTCAGGTAAGGGAAAAAAAAAAAACATCCATATTGACGACACAAATGTGTGGCTGTTTGGAAAGGCATTCATTAAATGTACAGGAAAAAAGCAAAAACCAAATCACCTTCATAAAACTTAATCCCATGACACACAAAGATAAACTTCTAACATTTAGCCAACAGACCCTTCCTTGTAGCCTGTCTCTCCCCTTCACTCCGAACAATGCAGTGACTACCCAGCTGCAGTAAAACCATCCCAATGACCCGACTTTCAACTCGAAACATAATAAAGTGTAGGCGGTCATTACTGGAGTTTCCCCGCACACAGCGCTGTGAACTTCAGGGAAGTCAGAAGACACACACACACACACACACACACACACACACACACACACACACACACACACACACACACACACACACACACACACGGAAAGATCTAAAAGCATGCCAGGTCAATATTTACCAAGGGATCATAACTCACATGGCATGTATGACAATATGCTGTAAAATGTTTTACATTAAACCTGGCAACACAACAGACGGTGAGTGGAAACCATTTCTGGCTTGCCTTTAGGGGTAAGTAGGGTTAAGAGGCAGCCAGTGCACAACGGAGAACCTGAAAAAACAAATAACACTAAATGCAACAGCATGCTCTTTAAATACCCTTATCTTCTAACATGGTTGCCACCTGATGGCTCCAAATAAAACAGAAAATGATGAAATATCTCTGTTAAATATCATAACAGCAAAAAGCCTACACTAACAAGTGTCCATTAAAACAAGTGATCTCATTATGGGGATATAGGGGCAGCAGTGTGGTGGAGTCGTAGGAACCAGGGTTACCAAAAGGTTGCTGGTTTGATTCCCTGCTGAGGCACTGCTGTTGTACCCTTGGATATGGTACTTAACCCACAATTGCCTTAGTAATTATCCAACTGTATAAATGGATATAACTGCAACTGCGACTGTAAGTCGTTCTGGACAATAGTGTCTGCTCAATGACAATAATGTAATGTAGTTTCTTAGCAACTAAACATTGAACAATTCAACTCAGGTGCATGAATCCAATCACAAAAAGGCAATCTGCAGCATCAGTGACAATACTTCCCCCACATTGTCCTAAAGCAACCTTTTCACAAACTACACTACATAATTAACTATCACATGCTATATCATACACTGGAAGCTGCCAAGACATGAATCACTGCCTCCAACAAACAAAGCACTACGTTATGAAACAACAACAGTTGACAGGCATCAGAAAATGCCTCATGGCAAAAACGCATGTCATATCAATCCTATCATTAATGAAAATGGCGTGCGCTTAACGTAGCGTACTTGTCTGTATACTCTGTCCTTCGTATCGGTGTACTGATGGCAACACAAGCAAACAAACAACTCAGTTGGTGGCAGTGTAGCACAGTGGTAAGGAGAAGGGCTCGTAACCGAAAGGCTGCTGGTTCGATTCTTCGCCAGGGAAATGCTGCTGCACCCTTGGGCAAGGTACTTACAATTGTTTCAGTAAAGTATCCAGCTGTATAAACGGACAACGCTGTATTTACTGTAACCGATGCAAGTCGCTCTGGATAAGAGCATCTGCTAAAATGCCAGTAATGTTACCGCATGCACCAGAGCTGCCCCTGCAGTGCTGGCGAGATCACTCGGATTACATGCTTTTTTTGCACAGAGGAGTCAGCATGACAGGGGCATGCAGGTCCATGCAGAAAGGCAGCTGCTGCAGCACTGCACTGCAGCGTTTTACACAACATCCCCGGGCCCCCGGCTCGCCTGGCGTCCGTAAAGGCCCGGCGTTGCGCAACCGCTCGCAGCAGGAGGGCGAGGCATGTGGACGCCGGGCGTGGCCTGCGGCCAAACGCTGACCGCGCTTCTCGTAAGATCTCACACAAACCCCCCTCCCTAAAGACAGAGGCGACGCTCGTGAACAATGAGGGCACTGTAAAGCTGCAGGTATGTCACCGTCTGGGATTCTTTCGTAATCCCACGGCGAGGCGCGTCGGTAAAGCGCAGGAAACGGACAGCGGTTTTTGCCCTCATGTAAACAGAGAGGAGAAATAACCCGTTTCTCACGAGCGCGCGGTTTTATGAGCTCCCGTTAAACCCGAGATTCCCATGTCCTTGGAGGAGCGGAGGACATGAAAGACCTTGCTCTACATAACCAAAACAATCGCGCTTCAAAGACGGAACATATGCTTTGTACTTCCCACAACACTGTGTATGAAAAAGTGTGAGAGTACTCCATAACACGCTTTCATCTCAAACACAGACAACTTTGATCAGACACAAGCACCCTAAACAGGCAAGCAGTTGCGGCATATATAAGACAGGCAACATACCAGTAACATAACCTCAGACACAACTATGATTACACCAATTAAACTGGGGGAAGTGAGTGTCTCCCCTTTTCAGTGAATTATCCTTTCAGAACTAAATGATCTTTCAACATGATTTAGAGCAGTGAATGGGAAAACATGCCAATGCCAAGAAACACTGCTGAAATTAAATGTCTTCATTTGTTCAATCTTCTCTGACATGACGTGACCACTGTAATTAATGCTCATTAATTATCCACGGTCTTGTAACTGGACTAGAAAATGGATTCATTTCGAACAAAGACGGGACGATGATAGTGGAGATCTTCCACAATCAATTCTTCCACAAATCACTGTGTAATTATGGGTTTTTCCAGAGCTAACCACAGGGATGTCTTTAACATGCCACAAGCACTTCACCAAAGCTAACAGAAGCTACCCCACACTCAACGCAGACGACTTTAACTTATAATCTCTGAAAATACAGTGGATCTTTGCCCCAAATATGACAACGCTGAATATTATAAAACACAGCCACACAGGCAGGCAGGCAGACAGACAGACAGAGACACACACAGACACAATCACACAGACAGAAGGGGGAGGTAGGGTGAAGTAAAATTATACATGTTTCCAGCAAGTTGCGAAGCCTCATCCACATAAGATGATTTAAACAGGCTACCGCTCTCACCCAAACTGTAATATAGAGCTACCCGCTGCTTCTATGTGCATACTCTGGGATTGTCTGGGTGTGCAATATCGTGACATAAACACTCAAAAAGCAATATCCTAACAGGAGTCCAAACCCCCCCTGCCCCCCGCTCCTCAGAGAGGGAGAACAGAGCTGGGCTGGCAGAGGTGACCGCTGCTGCCGACTGTCCAGACACGCTGTCCCGATTCCCCTGGCAACCCAGGCCGCACTCACTGCCAGACATCGGCAGTTTAGCATTATCTCCGGCCAGAGTAAATGGAGCAAGAGCTGTCACACTCCAGATAGAGAGAGACTCGGCACAGAAGATCAAAGACCGACCGCTATCTGGCATCTTCATGACTGTTAAGTGTTTTAAAACACTCTCTGCCTCCCCCCAGTCCACACTAATTTGTACATTTCAGGGGTCCCCTGTGGGAGGGAGGGGGGACCTGGGGGGGTGAAAGGAACACAGGCTGAAAAATGCTGTAGCAACTTCACCTGCATTGATTTCCCTGTTCATCTAACAACAGTGACCCAAGAGTAGAAACAATGAGGATCACTCTCTCTTCAAGAGAATAAAGGAGAAGTATTTATGATTAAAACAAAGTCATATCTGTAAACTACAGCTAGATTCTGAGATTACCCATTTAAACTGAGTGGTTACTTCTGATTGGCCTATTACAGCATTTTAGAGATTCATGGTCTTTAACAAGAAAAACACATTTACCAACAATGCGAGAGGGTGCTGTCAGAATGTATGTTGATATCACAACGAATGACATGCCTGCTTAATGACAGCACTGTATCTGAGCCAGGAATTCATATAGTAAGAGGCCTCTTCAACATAATCAGAGTAAAACCACACTGCTGATACTAAACATAGCTGAGTATAAGAGGCCCTGCAGTGGTTTAATGGTGGCTTTACATCAACACTTCTCTGATCCCTGGAGCTACACAAAGCCTCAAAGCACAATGTGAAACTGCTTGTGTCATGTAAAAATGGCGCAGTCCGCCAGGTGTGCTGCAGGAAAGTTTAAGCGTAGACTTTCTCCAGAAAGATCTTTCCCTGCAGCAGGCGGACGGTTCCCGGGGCCTGCACCAGTTACCCTCAGCCAGAAGCCTGAGAGCAGAGCCTCTCCGTAGGAGCGGTTACTCTGTTAGGACTTCACAGATAATGACACATTAGACAGACAGCGTGTCAATCTGACACTTACCCAGCACAGCAGCACTTAGCCACCTCTCAGTGGAAATGCTGTCTACAGAAAAAGAACAAAAGCAGGGTGTGATCTGTGAAAATGAGTCCTGCAGCATAATTGTCATGTTCAGATTCTGCATTCCTCAATCCCCGAATACAGGACTGAAGGATACTGGCTAAGTGATTTTACCCATATTTAAAGTAGTATAAGGCTGCTGGGACAATATTTCACTTCATGAACCCACCCCCCCACCCCCCCAACAAAGACTGCATTTCTATTACATCAGGCTTTTGTGATATAGACCTATCTGATGATGACACGGCCCCAATGTATAAATTAAATTTAAATTTAAATTTAATTTAAATTTAAATTGTAATTAATTTAAATTAAAGTTTGTGATGGGTGCATACGATCAGAGTGGATCTGAGACAGTCGCTGACAAATGGCTGCTTTGCGTGTGGTGTAACAAACAGCACTTCTGCACCGGTCTGTGAAATAAGCACACGATTGTCACGGTTCACGGCTCGCCAGCGAATCCATCTCCATGCCTGTGCGTCTCAGAGCCGATACTGTAAATAAAAGCCGTAAACCTCAGCCGGGGATGGAAAGCCCCTTGCTGCCCCTTTCCCAAGCCTCTCCCGAGATGTTTACGGCTCAACAAAGCCACAATCGGCCTGACGTTACACACCAGAGTCAAGCGCTGACGCATTTATACACGCCAATGTATAAAAATCAAACAAAGTTCAGCCAGAGGTTTCGTTACAGAACAGTCAAAGGAAGTAAATGCAGAATAAAAAGAGAAGAAGAAAAAAACAACATATTGTTCATTTTAGGTACTGTACGATTTGGCAGGTCCCTGGGAGAAGGGTGTGTAGAGTGGACAAATGTGCGCAGATGTGTGGTCACGAGCCAAGCGATGAAAGCGTTTCTGTGTCAGAGGGAAGCCCTGAGACAGTCCTGATGAACACAATGGACTGTACAGAGTGGTAGGCCATCACTGGCTATGTGCGCTAGACGTGATGGAGACCCTCGGTGAAACGCTGACAGTGAGATGAACGTGTGATAAATTGGGGTTTAAGCACCATGCTGAGTATGGAGACCCAGACCAGGGTGTGATAACAAGTTCACGACTCCATCTCTGCTCCGCAGTGTAAACATGCTGAAGTTAGACGTTTCCGAGTCCTCTCTCACCTGGTAACCATAACAGGGCGTGAGCCGTGCGCCTGCAGCACGATAAGGGAATTAATTCCAGCGAAACGCGTGCGTGACTGATGTAACAGAAAGCAAAGCGTTCCCACCGCAATCTGTCTGAAGCCCCCAGTCCCCCAACATCTGCCCAGCAGGCGTCTTCCGGAGGTTCCCCTGGAAACCCAACACAAACACTCCCAGAACCCTGACCGTGCACGGGCCGTTCCTGAGAGCGATCGCTGGTGGAAACACCTCTCACTCAGAAGATGTTCTCTGCTGTTAACGGGGGCCCCCGTTCATAAAAGACGGCATTTTAAAAATGCACCGTTACACGCAAGAATACATGCACAAAGGTAGAGGTTATGAGACGAGAAGGCTTTTTAACTTTAGAGCACGTTCACTTGTTTTTCTTCTTTTTTCTTTCTCCTTTTTTCCCCCCATGAAATACATTTTTTTAATTCCTTGAATTCTCTGCATTAAAAAAGAGAAATGCACCTTCATACTAAGAGTCAGGACAAAGTCATCCTGACTCTGAGGAAAAGCCGAGCTGCTGGGATTCACGGCCGGCACGTCCCTGACCCCGCCCCCAACCCCCCGCCCCACGCCGGCGTAGGGACAGCTGATTTACGGTGGATGGCAGGCAGGGGGGGGGGAACAGGTCCTGCTGCTTCCCCAACAGCCCTGTGCGGCTCCAAACTGCGCCGACCGCATTTCACACGCTTCTCTGAATACCTGTTTATTTAAAGGAAACGGTCCAGATATAACAGCAGCCAGGAACACCGCCGTTATGATTCTTAAAAAAAGGCCGGTCTGCATAAACTCAGCCAAATCAGGTGTGGGTTACAGTTCCACACAAATGCCAGAAGACCTGTGTTTCTGCCTTTCTGGGATGGTCTAGAGAAATTACTGAAAAAGCTACAAATGGCAATATCCCATATATGTATAACTACTATGAGTATTGACTATAATAACCCAGCATAGAAGCAATAGGCATAATCATCAGATACGGAAAAACACTCCATTTACTACATAAACCATACGGTTTAAATATAGTAATTGAAAAGGGCTTAGTGGAAATTATTATAATAATTTCATGGTGTCAATCAATTATGTCTGGGCGTCCCATGACTCAAAGGCAGTTCCTTACATCGTTACATCACGGCTGAGGTCTGAAATAACTCCGGCACGATCTCCCCCTCAGGCACGATAACAGAGTGCTCCCTCTACCATTGTCTTCAGCTCTGACAGGATGACAGCATTCAGGGCACAGGACGCGTGACGCAACACTGCCAGTAAAAAAATCCGCCAAGATTTCAGCGCAGCCCCACAATGGAACCGGAGTTTTTCCCGAGTACATTCGACTGCAACCCTAGACCTTTGCAACCTCAACTGAAGTTGAAATACAGGGACACAGATTTGTGTAAGCAATTCTGCAAATCAGAGTTGCTTCTACAGCAAACATTACCTGGCAATCCTACTTCAATTCCATTAAGTTCTGGCTGTGCTTAATTGGATAGGTGCATAAATCATAGGCTGTGAGCAATGGCACTGAAGAAGTTAAGGAATCCACTAAGTCTTTTAAAATAAAATCCTCCTATGCTCTTGTTCCACTGAGTCCAGGTTCATTCTGAATGCAAGGCATTTTCCTCTCTGTGTACCAGGTTTAATGAACTGTCATTTTCTTGAAACAGCATCATGAATCCAGGCAGTGCCTCCAATTAAAACAAAATACTGTGTGGAAATAAAATAAAAACAGGAAACTTTTTTAATCTTTGCAAAGCACATTGTGGTTAAACCAAACACGGGGCCCAAAGCTTTTAATGGACTGCAGTCAGAGTGACATGGATGAAATGACTGAGGAAACAAACTTCACTCTGTAAGCTGTCAACAGGTTTTCTGCCTAATAACTCCTGACACACTGTCAGAGGTGCAGAGCCTTGGGGGTTGCTTATTTACACAAAGCATCAATCAAAGGACACCGGGACTGCAGCGAGGGGTTCCGAGTGTTCTGCCATTTCCTACACACACCTTTAGGGCCCCTGCCACACTGATACTTCAATCATAAGGACAGGACGGAACATAAGTAACACCACACATGTATTTAGTCACTTAAGTCAACCATGAACAATCTCTAAAACCTTTGCTTTCCATGGCAACTTAAATAATACCTGTTCTGACAGAGTTACTGATAGACTATATTTTGCCACAGGGCTGGACAATGACTGTGACTGAGTCACATTAACTGAATTACAGACACAGGATTTTTCTCAGAGGCCTCTTTCCCATTACTGGAACAGGAACTCACAGGAATCGGGACTAATGGTTCATCAACACTTTCCATTCTTTTTTTCTGAGCCTGGAGAGGCAGCATGGTGAGGATGCTGACTACATATTACATGTTGGTGTTTTTGAATGAGAATCAGGAAGCACAGCTGCCTTCCCCCCCCCCCAATTCCAAGCAAGACACAGCAAGCGAGCCAGCCAGTAAAGCTATATGAGGTTGTGCATACTAACCTTACCAGTACTAGGAAGCAAAAAACAAACATGCAATAATGTCATAAATGCAAAAACAAAACAAAGCATGTTTGTTCACATCGCAATGAGTCTGTCTGGATGAAACAACATATGTAATATACATAAAGCCTGTCCATAATGGCCCTTAAATTTAATAAACTTAATTTGGCTTTACTTGGGGGGTAACAGAAGATGGTAGGTCAATATATTATTGGTAATATTTCTTGATACCTTCCTCTGATGCACTTTCATACCAGCATCACTAAGCTACACTGCACACCAACGCCTCAGTGAAACACAACCTAGCCCCAGGAATATGGAATTTCTTTAAACATTCAGCCTGGCTATGGGGAACTGAACACAGGGGATTTCTGGCTTTCCAGCAATGGCCACGGTCTGAGCAGCCTACACCAGACTGGCTCACTGGTGGCAGTCTCGCCGAGATGATAGATGGAAAAAAAGTGCACTTCCTGAGAGGAAGTGAAGTCCCACTGTTGGCCCTGGGCACCGAGCCAAAACTCCCCTCTTCTGGGAGCATGAGAAGGAACGGGGCGATAAGCACTGCAGGGGTGAGAGGGTGTAGCAGGGTCCCATTCAAACTGGGAGTGGGGGGTGGAAGTAATCAATCTTTAACCTTAACCATTTTTCACTGAAACCGCAAGTGGACGTCATATTCCCGGATATCAGTACAAGCAATACCAATGGATATCAAAGCCAAAGGTAAGTATGATGATTTTGTATGAGAATTTTTAGAAGATAGTCTTGTCCGGTACATTAGAGATGCTATAAAAAAAAAAAAAGTATGCATTATATATATGTATTTCAGGACCTAGCATAAATATGCTACTATGATCCATGACAGCTCAGAGCATTCTATATTTAATGGCAGAACCATAAATGTTTCAAAACCATATCTCAGAATATTCTTAAACACACAGGCTAACAGCATAACCTGTCCACTCAAACAAGCAAATCATAGATGTGACTGGAACACGTTTCTCTTCAGCTCTAAATGAAAGGTTCCTAGCAGACTTCAAAACCAAACGAGCACTGTTCTTTCCATCAAATTCCTGAACACTCCTGCCTCAAAAGTCACAATGTAGAAAACAAACATTAGCTTCACTTAACAGCAGGAGTAGATGGCCCTTCCAATAGCTCCCTCAACACAAACCTACCCCTCCCTTTCAATGTTAGCGCAGTATAAAGCTTACGCATATATAAAGCGCAGATTAGATGCCATTTCCTTTAAAGAGCTTGATATGGAATTGACGCAGTATTGCTGTTCCTACCTTGCGTTGAGCAGCGACTGCTAAGCCTCCATCTCTAAGATCAGACTCCTGTGAAAGACCTGCCGCTCTCCCGCTCCTGTAGCTTTGGCTTATCTCCCAGACTACCACTGGCTCCCCTGTACCTCCCTCCTCCCCAACCCCCCACCACCCCCTTCTCGGGGAACAACACATCCTACTCTCGTTACTGTAATTTACAAGTCGTGCGGTCCATTCGGCTTATCCCTGTTGTCAGGACACGGGGTTAAAGTTCAGCCCACCCCCGCCCCACCTCCGCCCAGGCTGTTCCCCCGCGTCGGCCAATGGGAGCCCCGGCCTCTGTGGAGCGCAGCGATTTCCATATGCAGGAGAGCGTTAAATGAGGATTAAAGAGCTAAAGCTGTGACTCTCAGAAGGGCCGCCCTCCTCTCTCCTACACTGCTGCACGCAGCCCTGCAAAACCGCTGAGGTACATTCAGCAACTGCGGGTGGCAGAAGCCAGCCACACTCTGTAGATCAGGGAGAATATCTCAATATATTTTACTGCGTGTGCGAGGATATGGATCGCAGCCAAAGCATATGCGTTTTAGAGAGGAGTATTCAATATCCCTTGATTAGTTCACCTTCCACCGCTGTTGGAAAGTCAGTCTTCAGCTTTCGGTATCACAAAAGATGTGAAAAGACTGTGGTATATGCTTGGCAGAGACTGTTAAATCTGCTTAAATTTTACTCTCCTCAATTTTTTTGGCATCCTGACCATAACAGGGTGAATAAGATCTTCCTTTTTTTACTCTCACAACCATGGATCCTAAGTCTTTCAACATTTATCTCTCTCCTCAATTAGCAACAGATTTAAACCTGCAGTGCCTGGGGAGTTCAATTTTTAAACTAGCCAATATCTTCAAATTAAGGCAGTTGAGACAATTAAGAGCTGAAGAAGAATAATAAACAGCCCTTGAGATGTAGATTCATGCATCCCGGTCATTTTCTACACAATCTGAAACATTTACCAGCCGCACAGACTGATCCTTCGGCTATGTGTAAAATCTCATGGACATACATTTAAATCCCACGGCTGAGTAAATATAATCCTAACATCCATCATGAATGCTTATTGTCTGAGCATCAAAATCGCTCCAGCCAAGACGCCACTATGGATTATTGGAACGCCACTGTGCTTCAAGACTTTAAGATTCTTCAGGGATGAGATGCTCAATGAATCAGTGTATGCCTATCTGTTAAATCAATCCAGACCGACACTCCCACATCACTGTATCTCTGAAGTGGTGTGCAGGACTAGAGTATCTTGTTACCCCTCACTCTCTGCTTTAGAAATCAGAGGGGTTTATTTCGGCAGTGTGTGGGTTTGACCTCTTACAGGGATCCGATATTTCCACATCGCAGCAACCGGCATCGGACTCAGTGTTCATGAAAGGAGGATATACAGCAGGTCCACTATTCAATAAACCAGACTTCCTGTTGGACACAACCGCGCACCGGTCGGCTCTCGCTCCACGAAATGGCTTTCCTAATGGTCGCAATCCCCCTGCTGCCAAAGACATATCTGCAAAAGCCCAATACGCCACGTGGCCACTCCCCTCCTGCTTTCAATAATCAAACCAACAAATCCTTCATCAGGCCCTAAATCTGGCCTCTCTAATGCTCTAATATTGTTTCAAGCTGTCATTTCACATGGCAGAGGACCTGCAGACTCCCAAAGCTTCAGTAATAAAATGGGAGCAAAGGCCACATTTTGGGAGCACCGATACCCGTGCAGGGCTGTTCTGAAACAGCAGGAACTGGGATGACGCATTTTAGCGGTCTCCTCTTGTTGGGGCTCGGCCTCCAGACTGGCGACGGGCTGCTAATCTCTCTTCATGTCTGCTTCAGTGACCTTTCTCTTCTCGTTTGCTGACCCTTTGTTCAGAGAGACCCGAACGTCATGCTACAGCTTCAGCGCACTGTTAACAGTGACAGCAGAGCAGCTCAGAAAGTAAGTAAATAAGTAAAGTGAACGGCAGAAAACCGGTGTCTATGTCATCAAGGGAAATGTAATCATTTCTACTACACACGTTTACCTGGCTGACTCGAGGAAGGCAAAGAACACCGCAGCAGTTCCAGTCCAGACCCATCCAATTTGCTACAAAACTCATTGCCACGTTTAAAAGAGACACAGCGAAAGAACCATAACGAACAGCAAGTCAACCGTTTTGGCTATAATTACAACACTGCTCACTGAGCGGCTCCCAAAGCGTCATGGCAACAACCGTTCTTTCAATAATGTATAAAGACTAATGACAGAAGGAACCTTTCAGACAGAGGGGGGGTGACTTACGAAATCCCCCATTTCTGAGAGTGAGATTACAGCTGTATGGCTCTGCGGACAGACTCACAACGGCTGAAGACCATCAAGGGTGAACCACAGTTCTCACTGCATTTTTTTTGTCACAATTCAGGATAGTAAATTGTATGCTGTTTGACGATCATAAAAGTGCATTTTAACTGGGATACCGCTTTAACGGCAGGCATCTCAGTGACTGCATACAATAAACTGAGCAAATTAAATATCATTAAGCAATGAATTATTTCACCTTACAAAAAAATCTGGCTTAGTTATCTTAATGCAACATTCAGATGATTGTACAAAGATTGTGTGCGTTTGAGTGAGTATTTCATGTGATGCTGAAACTTGACTGAGGATTCAATATTTCATAGTAACTCACTGCTTGCAATCAGCACCTTCTGGATTTGTTCATTTAGGGTTCTTCATAAAGGATGCCTTCACCTGTTCAACAGTTTTGCCTTCTGTTGCTCAGACATCATCCTGGCCAGGTGCCATTACCAGAATCATCAGCACTAAATAATGCTTCCCACCTGGCTGAACCCCCCCAACTCGTTCTGGATTACTGGATTCAATATCAAACATGAATCTAAATCATTTTCAAAACAAGAGAACCTACCTAATTTAGTTTTTTTTGGTGAAGTGACCCTTCAGGTCAGCTGATGAAGTGAATCTTTCACTGGGTGCGGTTTCAATGTGTGAAATGATTGAAGGCAGTGTTTACCTGCGGTCATCTATCCCAATGCACACACAATATTCCATTTTACCAAAAACTGGACACACCCATGTTCCGTTTTGCTGGGTCCCTGCATGTTGGACCGTTTTTTTGTGTATAACACTAAAAAGGTATTGTCCACAGATTCTCCAAAACTAAGCTGTATCCCATGAAAGCGCAGCCAATACGAGCTGAAATTAAACTGAAACTTGTTTTTTAAAAGAACAGAAAAAAATGCCCCTGGACCACATCACTCTCTCTCAGCGCTGTTTTCTTTCCACCAGCAGAGAGGGACACCCAATCATGCGCTGGATAAATGTTTAGGTACTGACCTCTCCTGGCCTGGCCATCATTTGTTATGCTTTCCCCCCCGAACCCAGGGACAGATGCAGAGGAAATGACAACTCTGGGAAAACATCGGCGGGTGTGACTCTGTGACCAGTAACTCTGTCCCAGCGCAGCAGTGGAACCCCCACAAAGGGGCCTGGGTGGTGTCATTTTTTGGGTGACACTGAAAAGCGATATGGCACACACAGACATCCTCTACATTACACTACATTATCGGCATTTAGCAGACGCTCTTACCCAGAGCGACCTACATCGGTTACAGATTCTTTTTTCTTTTTTACAGTGTTATCCACTTATACAGCTGGATATTTACTGAGGCAATTGTGGGTTAAGTACCTTGGCCCAAGGGTACAGCAGCAGTGCCCTAGCAGGGAATTGAATCAGCAACCTTTCGGTTACGAGTCCTGCTCCTTAACCACTATGCTACACTGCCACCCCACCTGCCACCTCTGCAGCATGAGCTTGCTCTGCTGATTGGGAAGCTAAAGAGAGAGACCGTACACAGTCCTCTATCAGCACCAAGGGTCCAAAGAGTCAGTCATTTTGTCATCTTGTGTTTGTTTTTGTGCTCCCTGTTTTGTTTGTTTGTTTAGCTTGCAGAGTCCTGGGGGACAGTCTATTGGTTATTAAGTTATGAAATGGCTTTAGCTGTAATCCCTTCTGAAGTTAATCTGCCTGTGTGTGTATTTTCTAATTCCGTGAAAGCTGAAAGTCACAGGTCAGATTGCTTACTGATGTAATTCGCATTAAATGATTTCCCTGGAGTATTTTCGCAGATCTTGCCAGCACAACTGCATGGCTGGTGACGGATGCTACAGCATAGCCTGTATCGGGTTTCAATTTAGCATAACTAAAGAAAGAGCATCATTGTTAACATCATTGTTTCTGGGACACACACTACATATATACATGAAACGGATTCCTGGTACCAAAAGTATGATACCAAAAGAAACAAAAATGATCTGACCTTTATTATATAATTTGAGCTCTTGCAACATTATATACTGCAAAAGCAAAACGCCCTTTGACCCTTTATTTTAAAAAGATCAGCAGGAAGGGCCCCGTGTTTATTTCCTTGACACTACATTCAGGCTGAAAATAGAGAACAATACAGTCAATAAAGTCACATGACAGCAAGCTGATTTTATCTGATTTTCCTTATAAATCTATCGACACAAATTCTATTGAAGTATACCAATTATAGCAGATCTTGCCTACAAAAGACAGTAAACACACTCACTGTTTTAGGTTTTTGGCTGCATAACATTAATAAATGTGATTCTTGTCTACAGTATGATGATACTGCACATAAACAGCATCAGCTACTACAACGTAGAGAAACAGTAACAGCTATAAATGGTACAGTTCAAACTGACACCGGACCCTGATGGCTGGCTAAGGCATGTGTTTCTCCTGTGGTCTCACACTGTACACACACCTTAAACACTGTCAATCCTCAATCGTACACAATCTGTGACAAGATGTCTTGTATGTATAAAAACATCCAGGGAAATTGCATCTTCATCCTTATCCTATGTAATGCTGCCAAATCGGCTGGAGGTTACTTATCCATTTCTATTGGTCAGTTCCAATCCCTTACATAAACCTGCAACTCCACACTGGATGGAGGGCATAATGCAGTATACTGTATGTGCATAACATGTTCTCTACAAGAGAGAACAAATTTACAAACTGAATGAAATGCCCAAAAAATGTAGGCTGAACTCAGGTGACAAAAAACAAACCCAAATCAAATAAATCTGAAAACATCTGTTCTGTGGTGCCAAACCCTGAAGGTAAGTGATGTCATCATGCAAACATAAAGAAAACAGGTTGCATGGGTTCTTAGTACAGAACCCCCCACGAGACATTGTGGTCACAGAGGAGGAAATGGAATATCTATTGTTATCCAGGAAGTGACAAGGCCTGAGCCAGTGGAGCACTATCCTCCTTCCTGTGTCCTCTTCCTTATGTTCCACTGCGCCTGTTGTTTTTTTTTATACTCCACTTTCTCAAACGCCCCTATCTGACAGACAGGATGTGCAAATGAGAAAGGTGACATGAGCTTTAAGTAAACAAAACAGTGGATTCAGAGCAAGCAGATAAGACACCCAACACCAACTTTCTGTATTTTTGTTGGCATGAGGCAAATATGTTAAACATTTATCATACCCTAAACAACGACAACAAAATTCTGAACTGACTGTTCTGAACATCAGTCTACAATGGGTATGTATTTTGGGCATTCTTCTTTGTCATTGCCAGGAAGTAGGCTTTTATTTCAGTGAGATCATGGTGGTATTCAATAATGTGTTCACACTAAAGACAGAATTAAATTTAGACGCTTGCTAAACAATTGGTTCAAATGGAACTTATGTAACCTATAAAAGCTCTGTTAATGCTCTCTGCTTGTGTTTTAGGCACACAGAATGCTTTTAAATGGGAAAGCTACACAAAGATTCTGATGTATTGGTTTTCCGAAAAAGAGGGGGAAAAAGTTTATATAACAACTGTCATTTAGAAGGTATACGTAAACCTTAGGAATTTAATTTTTAGTTCTGGAAAAGTCATTGTTCAGTACTGAACACCCAGCAAAAGCACTGAGTTGCAAACCACAGACCAAACCAACACCGCACACAGGGTTGTTGTCGAAATAAGGGAACTAAAAGCCCAACCAAACACTTTCCCTCTTGTTCCTCCTCTCTCTGAGCAATCTTGCCTTTTAATATCTAACACAGCCTAGATGCTGACAGAACTGAACAGTATGGTCTATGGCCTAGATTAAGGGGTGTGGTCTTCAGCCTAGTTCATACAAATAAAGGGCATGATGTTTTACATTACATTACCTTACATTATTGTCATTTTGCAGATGCTCTCATCTAGAGTGACTTACAATTTTATCCATGTATACAGCTGGATTATTTACTCAGGTAACTGTGGGTTGCCCAAGAGTACAACAGCAGTGTCATAGTGGGGAATTGAACCAGCAACCTTTTGGTTACAAGTCCTGCTCCTTACCACTACCCTACACTGCTGTCCCTTCTCTATGCTTGACAGAAGTAAGGGGTGTGGTCTCCAGCCTGGATTATAGTACTAAGAGGTGTGGTCTTTGGCCCAGTTCATACAAATAAAGGGGATGGTCTTTGCTATGGTTGTTGAAACCTGGTGAAACTAAAAGGCGTGGCCTCTGGCATGGTTTACAGAACTAAAGGGCGTGACCTTTGGCATGGTTTACAGAAAGGAAGGGTGTGGTCTCTGTTCTGGTTTATTGACCTGAATGCAGTGGTTTCTGGCACGCTGGCATGGTCTCTACCACTTACAGGACTGGCAGAGACTCCACACAGAGGTCTCCTCCGGACCTCGTCCAGCCATGAGGCAGAACGGAGCTCTGGTTTGGTCAGGTCTGAGGATGAGTCGGGTCAACACGAGTTCTCTGGTCATGTGACACAGTATGCAGCGGGACTCTCTTAAATCATAATCAACCTCACCTGCTGACTGGGAGTCAAATTCCAGCATGCACCATCAAGGGTTCACAAACAAAACATTTTACCTTCAGATTCCCTGGTCAACCATTCTTAGGCTTTCTGGCCATTTTTACACATGCATGCCAAACTAAGGAAATGAGAAACAAAATCTTGGTTGTATATATGCTGGTTTAGCTTTGAAAAATCATATGATGAATGCGTATTTCAAATTCACTTTGTCATATGAGAGGCCTGTAGAAGCTTGCGTCACTGCAAAGAAATGCGCTGCTTTTGTTTCAGTTGATTCCTTAAGTTAATTTCATTTGGTTTCCTTTAACAGAACATTAGTCTGTCATGGATATTAAGCTGACACAAATGCAATGGAGTGGCTTCCCCACAAATCCCTCCATAGAGGGTATTAAATGTCTAAAAACTTCAGACTAATTCACTGTACTACAACTCTGTAAGTCAGCCTGTCTCAGCAAACATAAAACTGTCCCGCCAGCACATTTCAACATCCAAATAAACAACTGGATGTTTTAAAACATGTTGTTTTTCTAGAGAGGGAAATTAAGTGAAGCCAGCTGTTAGTGATCTCAACAGCTGGACCCGATCCACTGACATCATTGCACAAAACCTGGCCAAAGAATTAAGTTGAAAATGCACCACAGACGTTCTACTATGACCGGATATTCAGCTCTGTCCTTCCTTCCATCCTCAGTCCACAGGGTTCCAGTTGGAAACAGGTAACAAAAAAACTAATTATAAGCAGTGTTGGTTATATGCATAACGTTTTGTCATATGAATGATCTTGAAACAAAAGTAGTTAACTCACCATGAGTTTAAATACATATTTAAGCTTACTTAGGTTAATCTACTGAATACGCAATAGATACACAACTTACACAACTAACGCAGCCTAACAATATGCAACAAGCATTTCTGAACTGACCACAGCATAGTAAACTCATTGAGTTAGCATTAAAAGGTTATACAGCTTCACAAAGTCAAAGCTGAACAGCATAAAGCATGTAACGGACATTGGATAAGATCAACAAACTAAATGTAATTTGAGCACAATATTTCTGATCCTTTTGATATTTTTAATCAGTTCGTTTCATGTACGGGGCCATCTATTCTAGGAATTTCAGCGCGTAATCAATCGCATGGAACAGGATGAAAGCACTCTGTTACTTAACTGCTCTTGTCCTTGCACTAATGAAATCACCAACGTTTGTAGTAACATTCACAGTAACAGGAGCATACCACAGACTTCCCTTCCTGCAGTCCCACAGACCCCCACAGGGGGAGCAAAGCTGATGTCACACCTGGGCGGGGCATAGCAGACTTCAGCCAAGGTCAATGAAGAACAGGTCACGAGAGATCGTGGTGATGAAATCAAATTCATCATTTTTTTGGCAGTAACCTGACGGCAGTTATTTAAATCTACAACAGTAAGTGGGAATTTACCTGCGGGTGTAACAGCATCGCAAACAAAACTGAAGACATGCTGAAACACGAAAATTATTCCATAAGTTATTCTGAAACGATCAAACCAAAAGTTTTGTAGCAGTAAATATAAGCTGCTTTAAAAATGAAACATCATGACAAGCATGAACTCCTGTTATGTTCATGTGCAGGTAAAAAATTCTGTTTAAAGCATATTCATGATCATTTTCAATGCCTATATGTCAATGAAAATTTTAAAAAACTTCTAAGTCTAACACACAACTTGAAACTTTCAATAATATAATGGCGGCTATCTTTTCACAAGACTGTAACTGGTACAGAGTTCAATCACAAAATGTGTTCAAACCCCAGAACACAAAAACAGTGTACTAACATCAACGCCCCCTTTAGTCATCATGAAAATGACAAAATATAAACAAAAAATTTTAGTGACAGTTGGCATCAACTAAAATAATGTGTTTTGATCTTGAAATGTTAACTTTGGTTAAAGGACAAAGAACATTGTTTAAATCTATGATCAAAAACATTATGGGAGCTAAATTCACCCCCTGCTGTCTGGCCGTGTCAATCAGACATACAGTGGAATTTGGAATGAGAGCTCCTGGCCACTTTAACACTGAAAAACTCACTTTTTCATCCTGGAGGCAAAACCTTCTCAGCATATTAAAAGCAGAATGTATGTGATTTTAGCATTCTCAGGGTGAAGTCTATGAATATTTGAATAATGCTCCAGGTTTGGGTAAAGTAATAAAGTAGCTGTAACCATGGGTGACAGAATATGTGAGTGATTTACAGTTTGCCTGACGATGGGACGATGGCCAGCGGGAAAAGCTACATTTCAAGGTTTCTATAGGCGCTGCACACACTCAACTGAAGTTACAGCTGAATTTTCACTGTTTTTAATTTTGGACTACATTTAATTAATTCACCATTTACCCCAACGAGAAATCACTTGTAGAACCGGAGTAATGACCTGACTGAACTAATAAGTTCAAATCAACCTCTCCGAAGTGGGAATTCCCCAAAGATGTGCTTGCTAAGCCTGCCGAACCACACGTGACCCCACCAAACATGACATTGGAACTGCTTGGGTTAATAACAGATGTCCATCTGAAGACAAAGGAATGAACCCTTTCATGCAATATTTTTCGAGGCGTTATGACACTTGACATATTGCAGTCGCTTCTACCTTGGCAACAATGTCACACTGAACAATTTCACGAGATACACATATGAATTATATTTTTAACGCACATGTAATACACATACCCATGCTGAGTATGGACTCACATAATACACGCGCCCCTGTAATATGCACACTAAATCAACTGAACAAAGGTTTAGACCGAGTCTGGAGATATCCATCTCTGTGTCTGTCAGTACAATGACTAGCCTCACCGGCCCAATGTGCTAGTTAATTCCCTACTTCCAGAGAGTATTTCAAAGTGCTTCCCCAGTGCTGTTATTAAATTATTATGGCAAGAGACCGTGCCTTTTCTGAAGTTACTGCTCTCCCCAACCCTTCCATTACTGCAAAGTGAGAGATAACACTAAGCCTGGAAGCAGGACCACCAGCAGGTATCTCTGCACCACATTGTTCCAATGCATTAGAGAGCAAGACAAAAATGAACACCTATAATACACAAATCCTAAGGGCTCCTCTTAAACGATGCCTAAACTTCCTGTTTTAAATAAGTTCAGCCTTGCTTAGTGAAGAGAATGTCAATTAAAAACAAAGTCACATACAGGAGAATCGCAACTCCTGAACCTTTCCAATTAAGCTGTTCGAGATCTTTCTTCAGCAGTTTTTTTTTTCCCGCTCTGTGGCATGGTGCGGAATATGAAAAAGGAGTGGGATAAAGGACTTTAGATGAAGCGCAAACTCCTTGTTCCACAACACCATCTGTAACCAGTGTAAAAATGTCACAAGCAGTCTCATCACAGTTTCAGTGCTTGTCAGTAAACAAGAGAGGCCCTCTAACTCGGTCTCAGTTTCACAGGTCCTTGCCATAGAGGCATAAAACAAAGTAAACATGAAATGTGTACACTTCAAACTTTTTTTGCACAAGGACCCAGAGGGACAGTGATCTGCGCGGTCTAGACGCTGCCATTGATCTGACAGAGATGAGGGTCTTCTCTCTGCTGTGTTAACAGCTAAATGCAGGCCAGGTTGCTATGGGGAAGGATGTGCAGACTTATTTTACAGAACCTGCAGGGATATCTGCAGACCTCTGATCCTTTCACAGTTCAGCGGTATGTTTCCCCAGAGAGAGCTGAAGCAATCAGAGCACCGAGCAGGAGGAATAAAAATATACCCAACTGATACCCAACAGACTTTATTGTAGGGAAAACCAAAAACAAAATGTATCAACTCTATGCAGCATGGATCACTTTAGTAAACTGTTTACATTTAAGGAAAATCAGAAGATTTGGACTGAAATATTCAATTACATTATTTTCATTTTACAGACAGAATGATTTAGAAACACATGATTTCTGAATACAAGGGCTTGATCAACATGCTTCCCTCTCCAAATTCAATAAAGACGAGTAAGTCAGAACCTGTCAAACAAGGTATTTGAGAATTTGGAATGCTTTTCTCACAATGACTGCTGCAAACAAACAATGCTCTTGGCAAAGAGCAGCATACTGGTGGTAACAGTGTAAAAACAAAGCACAGTGTTAAATTCAACTGAAAGCCCTTCTAGCTCACACTAACCTTTAAAAGATGCGCCTCCAAGCCAATGAGAATTCACCTACCACGTGTTAGGGGAAAAAAAAAAACATCAATTTCACTGATTTCCGTGGTTCCCTCTTACATTCTGATAAGGAACAGGATGTTCCGGCTCTGAATCGGGACACGATTTCCCCCCTGTGCTGCTTCTCCTCCTTCTCTTTCGGAGGCTTTATCTCGCAGCACACAAGGAACAGGAGCCTGGGACACAGGTCTGGAGAGCGTGGGGAAGAGCCCGTGGTGCGGGCCTCTTTAGAAGGGGGCGGAGCCAGGACATACCGATTAGCATTCTCCTGGCACATGCTGGGGCAGCAACAACAGGCAGACTTTTTTTCCTTTTCTTCTTTTTTTTTTGCTCGCAGGCTTTTGTTGGTCTTCTTTTTTTTTGCTGAAGAACTTACACTTTATGACCCATTCTAGTGGGGGGGGGGGGCTCTCTACAAGGCAAACTGTGCTCTCCTCTGTGTATTGTGCCTGTTTTTTTTTTTTTTTCCTCCTCCACTCGTCCGGACACAGTGAGCTTGTCAGGTCGGACATTTCATCCATCACGCTGGTTTGCGAGTTTGGACAATGAGATGAGAGGGGCACAAAGGGTCGCCGCTCCTTTAACCTGACAGGCAGGCCCCGAGGGGTGCCGCCCTTCCCCCACCTGTGGATTCGGACACACCACTTTCACTTTCGGTGGCTGAAGTGGGGCTTTCCCCTTTGGGGCGCGTGAAAGAAGCAGAACTTTCTAGGAGCTGGGTTTGGTCAAAGGCTGTTTAAATCTGCTTAAACAACTTCATAATCAGAATCAGACTTTATTGGCCAAGTATTCTTTTACACATACAAGGAATTTGACTGCGGTTTCAATGTCCTTCATAGTGCGTTCATGCAATGATCTTCAAAGTGACAACAACAAATACCATGCAACATATTGTTACAGGCTGATCTGAAACCACACATGTACACTGTTTCTAATTTTGCCTGAAATAAGCCTTTACTCATATTAGTCTTCATGAGTTAATATGGGACAACTCCAAAATGCACTCCTTTAAAATGACTTTTTTTGCAGAATTAAAAAAAAGAAACATCAGCTGCATTCCATTATAGTCACACCCTCTGTATCTTCCCTTCTGTCACCACATGTCTCCCCTTCTGAATGATCCCTCTGCCTGGTGCTGTTTCAGTCTCTCTCCTTCGTGATTTTGACCTACACCCAACCGGTCTCAAGAGACCTGGAGTGTAAAATCAGGGCAACAATCACTACCAGCATGAATGAGCTGTCACAGGGGAACTCTGGTTTGGGAGACATGTAATGCTGCATCTTCGGGACAAATATGCAGAGTGTAAGCCTCATTACTGTTGTATTACTCAGATGAATGTCTGATTGTGTTTTTTTGTCACTGCTGCCACTATAAGATATCTTATATATAGCCCAACATAGGAATCGTAGACAGAAGAGTCTCAGCCTGGCAGTAGGCCATTTTGCCATGTAAGCTAATACCATTTTTTGAGGGGAAAAAAAAAAAAAAAATCTTCACACTTTCCCTAGAATTGCTATCATTCCATCTCTCCCACATGTTGCAACAATTGCCTTATTTATCTAACTTGTATGTACAGTTAACACATCTGCTCATTTCCATTAAAATATAAAAGCAGCTAATATTTTAAAGAGCCTACTACAATCAAAGACATTAAAAATGCATAGAAAATGCCAACCATACTCAAAGGGAAAGTAGCCTTGTAAAACTGTGAGCTGTACAGCTATGATTTGTAAAGACCTACCAGAGTTTCAAGGTCATGTCAATTGATTAACTTGTGGTGAGTGAAAGAAGGCATGTTAAATGGAAACCAATTTCCATTTCAATGCCTTATTTCCATTGACCATGCAGTGTCTGGATGGATTCATGAGAAAGCATTTCATCTGATATTTTAAAGATCTCTTTGAAGTGTTTTCCCCCCTCTACTAGTAAATTAACAAGAACATTCATTACATCACTGGACCTGACAGTGCTGTTTGGACACACGTTCCACCTCTGAGCTAATTAAAAGTTTACGATGAAACCTTTGAAACTGACTGTGCTACAGGCTATGTTTAAAATGGTAATGTTCCTAGCAATTTCATCAGAGCTTGACATTTCAGTCCCCACCCTTTCTAGTAATTGAAGCTCTGACCATTTACTTCACGTTCTAACACTCCATTAACCAGGTGCTCTATCAACAACGACTTTGTGCATTGCACTTTGGAAGGTTTTACCATGCATCATGTATGCACAGTTCCAGTGGCTTTTATGTTAATCATATGGATGACTTTTACTGGGATAAAACATTTACAATGCGATTCACTGACTGCTCCGTTATTGATGTCAAAAACAGTGACGCACTGTGTTACAGTAAGTGGGGGTCACTGCGCAACTGCTTCGCTTTTCTTTGCACTGAATATTCAGACTTGTATTGTAATCGTGTTTTGCACATTTACCTTGCCACCAGTCAGTTCCACACACAAATTTGCACACAGCTCTGCACACAGAAAAATAAGGTGTGGAGCAAAATGTAAAAATACTGAGGGAAAAGACTGGGTAACACCACTGCGGCCTCCACTGAAAATCAGCCTGCCAAAGAAATTTGTTCAAACAAATCCTAAGGATTTGCAGCACTGGTAATATGCCTGGAATAAGATTTAGTCTACCGTTATCTGAACTATGACAGGCGTTGGTGGCTGTCAACTGACTAAACTGTGTATGTTTTCACTCTACTCTGGACTTGTGAAAATCCTAATCAATGGTAAAGGTAGGCACATAACAAACCAATACATGAGGAAATGATCTCACTTTAAAACAAAGCCTGTGAATCTAGCAAAGCGTCAATAGGTGACAAATGCTAGACGGTCAGCCCATGTTGTTTTTACCATCACTATGCTATCTTTAAATGTTTTGCATTACCCAAACACGCAGCCTGTTCTTGGGTGTTTATCGCCTGCGGAAATAGCACATTTTTCCCCAGAGGTAAAGATAGGAGGCCTCAGACTCCCACCGATACAGCAAATGTTATGTAAAATGGCTGCTTCACACCATTCCCTGTATCACAGCCTCCGACAAGGTAGTCAGGAGATCTGTATAAACGTTCATTGACATTATTCAATCTGTGATAATGACATCTGTCACTTTCTGGAATGAGCTCAGATCCCCGCTTAGCGACCACAGCCGTTTCCATCCATTCGGATACTCCTGTCGATCTCTCAGTTCCTCTCTTCAGTCTGTTGATGCCTCTACTTTCCCTTTTTCCATCCCTCGTTTCCATTCTGAACCGTCTCTGCCCTCTTCTTGTATGCCTCACACCTCTTCTTCCAAAGCTCTCCAGGCTCTGCTTCACAGTCAGGCTGCACACTGACTTAGCTTCATTATTCATCAGTCTGCTCATACGTATGCCAAAAGCTCAGAATTTCAATCTCCGGCACTGTACAGTCTGCAACTTAAAATACAGTTCTGGTAACCTCTGTTTTCCAGCTCTCTCTATTTTCCACGTTCACCCTCACCTCGGGTGGACAAGCTTGACTCCTTTTTCCACTTCTGACCAGGGTGATGATATTTCCAATCATTTTTGCAATCCTCAATCTTGAAAACTTTTCCACTGACTCTTGCTGGTCCCTTTTTGCCTGTACTGCCTTCACCTCTGTCATTCTGATGTCTGCCTCATTTGTAGGCCATAAAACTGACTTGTACCTAGTTTTCAAAGCCATTTTCCTTCATTTCCTGACTTGCATTTTTTTTTTCCAGTCAGTAAGACATCCTTTCTTTCAGGTACTTTTCACTCTGTTATAAAACTGGCTTACATTACTCCTGCTACTGGAAAACCCAATATTACAGCCTTGTCTCTTTTCCTTCACTCAAAAACTCTCCAAAGCACTATCCATGATATTTTTGGCACTTCTTATTCATGCATGGAATTCAAACAATGGGACGTTTCCATGGTGCATACTGTCAAAAAAATTAAATTGTGGTTTATTTTAATAAGAGAGTGTCTTGTATTCTAGGCCTGTGCGAAATGAGAAATTAAGAAATTCAGAAAAAAAGAAAAAAAACTTGCTTCTCTGAAAGCTGAATGGGTTACTTGTGCATATAAATCAGTAAAGCAGAAACTCTGCATTATTTTGATAACCACTGAAAAGCAAATTTGATTCAAAACGCAATTAATATACCAGAAATCAGGGCACTGAACCGCAGAACAATATTTGCTTTCCGGCTGTAAATCAATCTGATGGGGAAAGGGAAAACGTAGTTTCAATCACGATGTTCAAAAACAAGTGACCGAAAACAACAAAGCACAAATCCATTAGCGTGACTCATCAATGATCTCCAGCTGTTAAAAAACAGTAACACCCGAGGAGGAATTTTCAGCATCCAAAGATTTTTCCTACGTCTGTGCATTTTTTTCCATGTTTTGCAGATAAATTATACAGGGCTTGCTGTGTTTTTCTACATTCTGCAGCACTGAGGTCATTAGACAAAGTGTCTGTGCACAAGCACATCCCTCCATTAATGCCAAGAGAGGATATGAAAGAAGACCAGTGTTGTGGTCAATGCGATTCTCTGCAAGTATCTCTCTCTTCTGAGAGACAGAGACAGTCAGAGACGGAAGGCTGTGGACTTGCTCTGCATATTTTGCTGAAATGTCTCAATTGGATCGCATCCTTTGCAAAAGAGTGTTACCATGATGTGGCCTTTAAGACAGCACCCCACAGGGGCCTCCCAAGAAATTTGGGAAGCATGTGAAATAGGCTTGGCCCATTTTTCACTTTTCCTGAAAGCCGATTTCCAACAACTTCAGCATATACAAAATTTAATATAATCTACATTACTTTCTATTACTATCTACAGTCCCCAGATACACTTGGAAGACATCACTACTCATTCACCTGTAACTATGTATGACACAAAGTTGTACTGTTCATACTTTGTCGTTGTTCCAAATGCTCCATGGCAAAATTAATGCAACAAAGTACTCCAATTATGGTAAACCTGCCAGTGAAACAAAGCCCTTTACATATACACATTGTCAATGCAGCAATCACAGATCTTTGCCATTTTACATCAGAACACATTTACCTATGTTGTAACTGTCATTTCCTCTCATTATTATTGTGAGAGAAATGATGCAAGACTGACACTGTGAATTCAAGACAGTGCCTTGAAAGCATCCAGCAGGCCCACCCACTGGAGAGCCTCGTCTGACCACTGCATCTTCCAGATTTCAGCTGAAAACTTGAAACAGAACGGTCTGGGGGCTGTAACTTCAGTAGGCTTACATGACAGTACAGCTGAAGGGGTATGACGGCACAGAACTCCTGTTCCATTCTCTGCGGAGACCCCCTGCTGCACACAAATGAGGGGGACATTCAGTGGTCTGCTTATGTACATTAAATATTACTTTAAACCGGCATTTAGTAGCAATACAATTCGGATTTAAACCAACATTAAAAAAAAACATTTTTGGCAGAGACTTGCCATTTGTCCATCATAAACTTTCATCTAAGATTATTTGTATCCAGCATCTTGATTAGGAGACCTGGTTATCCAGGTCTACAATCTATTTCAGAACTTTCAGAACCTGGCCTTTCACACGAACAGTCACAGTCATTGACCAGTACAGGAAGAGTGGATGTTTTCATTCTCTTCCAAATATTAGTGTGAAACTTGAAAGTGGATGAAAAGTTTATTTGCAAAGACCTAATTTCAGCATCTTTAAGTAATCTAAAAGCAGTTGTTTTGGCAAGTACATTGCCATAACATTAGGTGCTGAAAACTTTCATGTTCCAAGTGATTTCTGATGAGGTGCTTATTAGATCCAGGCTGCAGTAGTGTTCGCAGATGCAGACAACTGTCTTGCTGCAAACAAATTTGACAGTCTTCATGTATTCCTTTTTCATTAAATGCCATTTCAAAACAAGCTTCATTTATTAATGAAAAAAATCAGATGTATATGTAGAAGAAACAGAACTGTGAGTTCATGACAGAAGCGAAACAGAGCACAACATACTGGCTAGAAAAAAAACAGTGCAAATAACACACTGATTATGTATGCAATTTTGGAGAAATGCTAAGAAAAACATTCCTCCTTCACACAAGTTAAAATGACAGATTACCCTAATCCTGCAACAAACTCCTCAAATCATACAAATTAACTCTGTATCTAGTAACTACATTCAAAGCAGTATAAAGATCTCTGGATAACAGTAAACTACAATAATCATGCCAGTGTTTGTGAAATGAATTAACATGGGAGATAAAACAGTGGCAGCCATCTATACTAACTTTGAACATCAGCCTATTATCAATGAGGTGACATTTTTCAATAATTATTTTATATTGTAACTCTTACAAAAATGAAATCATGTGCCTTAGTGAAGGCTTTTTGACATTTTGCATGGTTACCGATTTCTATTCTATTGAAGACTCATATGAGATTACTTTGGGGGAATGGGAGGGTAAATGGAGGTGGATTGAGACAGAAGGAAAAGTTAAGCAGTCGTAACTGAAGAACTCTCCCAGAGCACTGCAAGATTTGATTGACTGCCAATTAATACTGCAGACGAGGCTGTGATATTCAAGACAGACACTGGAAAAAAAAAAATCTATAATTTCTGCATGGTCAGATAAAATCATGGATTCTTTTACTGCATATAGCCGTTTTTGGCATCAGGGACCAAAGTACATTAGCTCTCATTGTGATAACATTATAGAACATATTTTATTAGCTTTGCTAAATCACTCAATGACCTCAGCTATTAGCCGTAATTTCATAATGCCTTTGAGTCTGTGGAGGACTGGAGATGACTCATTAGTGCGAGCCGAATTCAGCTATCAATGGGAAAACCAACAGTGAAACTGGGTATTTAATGTAGAGGGGGGAAAAAGGTGTTTTCAGAGAGCAGCCAAAGTGAAATCAGATGGCTGCCGGGAGCAAGTGGAGGACAAGGCCGAGGCTAATGCTGACACAGTGTGGCTGACACAGTGTAACTGACACAGTAACTGACACAGTGTAACTCCCACTGACCACAGGTGATGTAAATAAATAAATAAATAAATGTCACATTTCCTCAGTTCCCCTTGCATTTTTTTTTACATTATCCATTAACACAGCTGGATATTTGGGTTTTGTATCTTGTCCAAGGGTACAACAGCAGCGCCCCAGCGGGGAATCAAACCAGCAACCGTTCGGATACAAGTCCTGCTCCTTACCACTATGCTACACTGCTGCCCTTGTTAAGTCACCCCCGAGACACAGCTTATCAGCAGCGGGGCTATCGCTAGACAAGGGAGCAACTGAGAAAGGAAAAAGGACTGGCCATATTATGTGCATAACAGAATTAGTTTGGAGAATGCCGCGTAATTCTCTCCGACACTGGCAGGCTATGAATGGGTATGATGGCGGTGTAACGTTTTTAGAATGTTCACTATGCCACCGAGGCATAAGCCCTACCCGCTGTTCCAGCACTGAAAACAAATGAACATTATCCACCAGGCATCAGCACATGCCTTCTGTCTTAAGACACCAATGTGATCTTTCTGCTGTCAGACTGCTCAAGTCATCACAGCTGTGCAGTGGAACAGGAAGAGCACTCATATATACTGTTATTTGCATGGTCATTGGGCAGTTACCCATTTACGCATAACAAGTGCAGATATCTAAACAGAGGGTGATGCAAGCAATTTTAACAGAGGCAGTTTAGCCAGTAATTTTGCAAACCCCATCCTGCCCCCTCCACGTAACCTAAACACAGATTATTGAAAACTCTTGTCATAAATGCTTAGCAAGCATTTTAAAATGTTTTTGCAAAAACAATAACAGACTGGTTGGCATGCAGACTAATATTAATATTTCAGGGAGTAAAACTTTACAAGATAAGCACCTAAACAAAGTTAAAACTTAAAATGATTCATATGTGCGTCACAGGCAATTTAGACATCAATGCCTTGTAAGGAAGTTTGGGTAGGCATAGATTATTTGAAAAAATTGCATGTGTGAGCTGTTCCAATCTTACCCAAGTAATTGAACACAATCAAATACTGAACTGAGAGGAAATGAAATTAATAAAACAACCAGCACCCACAATACATACACTAATTGACATCATTGTAATCATTTGTATATGTCAAACAGGTTCCAGCTTAAGACACTTGGACTGTGAGGGACAGACAACACGGAACTGGTATATTTCTAAAACAAAAAAAAAAAAATGTAAAGCAGGTGACAGAGGTGTATATTTCTGACATCTCAAGCAAGTACCAGATGCATTCTCAGAAATCCAAACGCAGTTATAACAAACCGGCGGAATTGATCTGAAGAGACAGAGCAAAACAAAATCTCTGAATCAATCTTGTTTCAGGGCATACTGGGAAAGCAATATATGGTCTGCGGTTAAACACCAACATATGTCCTGTGGGTGTGGATCTCCTTTCACCAGCCTCTGTAAACACAACACCTGCTTCCACCACACACCCGGAGGCAACCCCCTGCCTGCCAAGCCACGGCACACCAGCTGGCTGACAAAACGCTTCAGGCAAAGACTGGGCATCCAAATTTTGAAAGACGAGAGGTCTTCTTCCAGCAACTTTTCTGTAATTATTTTGTAGCAAAACAATTTGTTTCGAAACCTCAACAGCAGTTGCACACACAGGATATTGCAGTGCAAATCTGTCCTTGCACAAAATATAGATGGTGAAACTGATTGTAGGCTATGCCTCAAACACCATCACCTTTTCACCGGGAACCCAGCTGAGAAATTAAACGCTTTATGATACGACTTTGCTGGCACACACCCACGTCCACACCATTTTGATGACCTAACAATATCTGGGCTGCAGCAGCTGCTGAAACCTGCAGCAGTAAACAGGAACTGTTGCAGGGGGCATTTGTGGACAGTTGGGCTGCGGCCGATACATTAAAATTAGACTCCTCCACCCAGGATGTTTTGCAACAGGGCAGATAATAAATACGTTTCCTGAACATTTCCTGAGCGTTTCTGCGGACTCACCACACCCTGCACGCAGGATGCCAACCCCACCCAAGGACCTCACCTAAAGGTCACAGAGGTTAACACTGACAGTTACAAGGATATTAAACCATGCATGGGTGCTCGATAGAGGTCAGCATTTCTAGGTTACCCTGCTCCACCCACCATCTTCTTCTGACTGCCTGACCCTTGGCCTCATCATGCAGTTGTACAGCTGATTATTAAACCATTTATAAACAGAAAGATTCACTTAGTCTTACACATTGTATCAGAGCCACCTGAAAATACAAACCTCATGCAAGTTGAGTACTTCTTATAACAGTCCCCTGACCACTCAAATTATTTTTGGAGGGCACTGGAGCAGTAATATACAAATGACTGAACATGCTCTATAACTGTTTGACATAATCCTGCCTCAAAGTTCCTGTTCTGGGGACCCAGTGTGTCCAGATATTTTCATTCCAAATTCTCTTAATGAATTATCTTAAATGGTTACTTGAATGTTTTACATTGATGGACCATCATCGTCTGTGACTCCATTAAAGAAACTAGGTTACAGGGGTATTTGTACTTGTATCTTCTTTATGGGGTCTTTTAAAGCTTGAATGCCTTTTCAAGTGATTATCTAAGCCCCTATAACTAATAATTGGAAAAACGGATTCATCTTAAACTGAATACTAATGTACATTACCAATATGATGAAAGCACAAATAAAATATTTGCAGAGGAGAAACACAAATAGCTCAAAGGTGTGAATGGATCTGGCTAATATTTGACTGTTTGCTTTGGCTGTGTTCATGCTATGATAAAAGAAAAGGTGAATATAAATTCAGGAGTTCATTTTCCATCCAATATATTGTGTTGCCAGAATTTTGGTGGTTGGGGGGGGATTTGCGCAACTAGACCAATGGAAAACCTTTCAACATGACACTGAGCGTGCTCACCAGGGACTCAGAACAAACCGAAATCCTGAAATAACAAAGATATCCTCATAGGCACACTGCAGGCCTACAGTGCACCAGGGCCCCCGTAAACATTTCCACATCCCAAATCTCCAAAACAGGAGCGAAAACTGCAAAAACGCACAAGTTCTCACAACAAAGAGACTAGACCTGCTGATTCTGACCATAGAGTACTGCCGAGAGCCCACCCCTGGAGAGTTTTAAGTCTTAAGTTTTAAGGGCTGACGCAGAAAACATAAATCTGTCCCATGACTGAAATGTGTGTACAAAGGGGCTCCCCCATTCAGATTCAGAGGCAACATTCTTCAATGTCTTTTTGTGTGGGAATGTGTATGTGTGTGTGTAGTGCCCATTTATTAGGAAATCAGTCAATCCTTAGCACCCTTTCTAAACCAGACAAAATGATATAGACACCCCTGAAATCTTAACCATATATGCCGTACCAAGTGCTTTGAGCATGACGAAAATCTCACCGAGATTTATGTTTCTTGTATTCAACTGGCCATTCAAGTGAAGACACACTCCACAGTATCGTTAAACACTTTAAACCACAGCTCAGCCGTTAAAGGATTTTGAGAGTTATCTGCATCCAACTACAATGACAGGGATTGCATTCTTTGTGGCTGTCTCTCCACTGCCAGATACACAGGTTATCATACAGAGGACTGACAACTCCATTCCTGCCAAACCTCACCAAACTCAACAGATCATCATCTTCTGGTTTGAAATATCAATTATTCATGAGGTCAGTTCATTTAACTAAGTTTTATTAAAGTTTGCATATTATTAGGATTGTTCCCCAAGTTCTCTTCTTGACATATTACAATTTTGTTTATTTTCATCCCCCCCTTTTTAAGGAAAGTGTTCAAAAGTTTGCTTTCAACAGTTTTGCTTTTCAGAACATTATCTCTCTGCTTTCAAGATACCAGAGAATTTCAGGTCTGTAGAATGGGTGAGCAGCATGAGAAGCAACTTCCCTGGTCCCTGATTGGTTGGCTAATCAAGTGAAGAGAGCTGTGGGTGGGGTTGTTAATTCATTTAAATACTATGTCATCACTCTTGTTGACAGTAGCAAAGCTGTAGGGCAGACATGAGGGAACTACTGAAACAAAAAGGGGGGGCAATGATCAATTAGCAAAGTTGAAAGTAAAGGTGAACTGCTAGATAGGAAATGCAGGGAAGGCTGAAAAAAATACAGAAGAGGGAAAGGATAATGACCCACCATATCCACACACCTGTCCTCACAGAAGGAACCTTCAGCTAACAAGAGCTGAGTTATTCCAAATGCAAGTGCTTCTCCAAATCGAGCAACCTGTCACAATAAACACGCCTCATTCATTTAAAGTCCCATGAGAAATCCACCATTTGGGTATAAATGACAGGTAAATGATAGATGGGGTCAGTTCTTCTCCATCTGTTTCGAGTTGCATAAACCATGTTCTGTGAACTACAAAAGAGAACCTGCAATTTCAGAAACTCAGTTCCTGGAGAAACCTGTCAGAAAAGCAGTAAACCTATCATTCAGCATTCCTTTGATACAACTGAGAAAGCAACTGCTCTTTAACATGCATTTCCGATGCTAACCTTCAATGATAATTTTATACACCTTTCTAGAACAGCATTCTTCAAGTTCAACAAGTTCAACTTCATTTAAAAATAAGTTAATTTACAAAAAATGGTATTCCAGTGAATTACAGATGACCAAACCAGAGGACTAAGCACAGGAGTAAGGCAGCAAGGCCTGCACAATCCCCTTAACTGTACTGTAATTTAAAACCAAATACTTAAGGCAATGATTAGCACTGAAAATAACCATGTGAATGCATGCATACCTGGCATGTGATTGTTCATTTTCAAGAGGTAACTGGCCCTAAACAAAACCCCTCTGCACTCAGTCAGTCACATACTAATTTAGGTGATTTTGGTCACCCAATTTCATCATTTCTATCAAGCCAGGACCTTTTCCAGTGAAATGGTAACCAGTTTCCAGGATCCAACGCCCAATTTTCAAAAAAAAAAAAAAAAAAAAAAAAAAAAAATCGGTCAGTTTAATGTGCAATTTATGCAATTACTCTTCTGTACAGCTCCACAGATGGAAGCATTCATAACCCTGGATAATACAATGCTATAATTCACACAAACCTGAGGAATACTGCCAGAAAAGAATGCAACCCACAGGAAAAGCCACCACATTTAAATGTCAGCCCTCAGGCCTGCAATTTAGGTGATTTGCATCACAAGGAGACTTCCCTCAACCACTGGCCCCCACCAAAGATTACACATTTCTTTTGTCCAACAATCACTGTTTGCAGCTCCAGACCTATGGACAGAGAATGTCCAGAGGTGGCTGTGTGTAATAACAGGAATGACTGTGTACCAATAACTCACTTAGGCCAATACTGCTTACTATGACACAATGGATGTCACAAGACAACAACATCCTTAACACTCAAAAGTTTAGGATATGTGCTGAAATCCAGCTACTGTGGATCTATGGAGACACTGCAGTGTGTAGGCATTTCAGAGAATGAGCATTAATGGTGGGCTCTGTTTAACACACATTTGTGTGGTGTTGTACCCATTGCTGTCAATGGAGAACAACTGTCAACTACAAGATACAAGCTCGCGACACTGACCTTGCGCTCAGCTTCAGCACTATTTGCATTGTATGACCTGTACACATCTTGCTCTTGTGCCTGTTGTTTTCTCACTATTTGCACTTTTGTACGTCGCTTTGGATAAAAGCGTCTGCCAAATGAATAAATGTAAATGTAAGATTCTTTTAAACTAAGTTGAGAGCCGCAAGTGTCTCTCAGCAAACATGCAAGCCCTTACAGGAAGACACTAAATCAAGTGCTAACAAAAATGGGCCCTTTAGCATTTCATTTAGCCTTTACTTTATATATCAGTTCATCTCACGATAAAACTGCCTGTTGAAGCAACTTATGAGGAAAATATGAGGGACATGGTAACTGCATTTTTATACAGCACAGATGAAAAATACATCACCTGTGCTTAACAGTTTAAGCCATTCAAGGTTTTGCAAGAAACCAGTAATGAGTCAGTGCATCGAGAGTGGAATTCACCTGTTTGTGAATTCCATTTTACACTAATCTATTTCCAGCAGGCCTAAAACCTGGAATGGCTCATTCTGAGATACAAATGGACACACAGAAGTGCTCTTTTTCCAGATGTAGACAAAGATTTACAAGCACAAGTTTTTCACCTGGAAATATTTTCATCTCATGCTGATCTCGCCAGTCAAGATACAAATTTGTTAAATACATCTCCCTTCATTTCAGTTTTAGACATTGGAACCTCATTACCACATCTTATTTACTGTTAAACCTGAAATCATGTTCAATGTTTGTCCAAATCTGTTAGGTAGTAGCATCTGAAACACTGTCCAAGCTGGCAAAGAGGCAAGCCCTTTGAGTAAGGGAGGCAAAGTGCTTTAACTCATTGTAATGGTTCCATTTAACTGCTGCCACACACTTTATCTGTGCTCAGAAAGAAAAAGTGGGTATGAAATTTTACCATGTGAAAGTCGAAAGAAAACTAGTAATACCTGTCCCAAGGAGACTAATGTTTTCCACATAAAAGCTGGTGGATGTCTTGATAGAAGTCTTTGGGGTCAACCGACAAAATTTCCAAAAACTATACCGACTGGCTATATGCAACAGTCTATTAAAGTTACTATGACTTTTAATAAAAATGATTAAGACTGGACTTACTATGACCACCTGCATCATTTAACAGGTGCGTTTGCTGGAATTCCTAGGATTCCAGAACCCATTTCCATGCCCCCTACTGCATGTTAAAGGATTTGCCTCAGTCACATCAACACGGGGTTTCTCATGTCAAATTGATAAAAAACCAGATTAATCAAACACAATCACGCTTACATGCTACTATCATTTACTATTCTTTTGCACACAGACTTAAAACTACAATCATTTGATATTCAAAACATGTAAGTCTTCAGATACTGTAGAGAAAAGGAACTAAATCTGACCATGATTACCATATGGTAACATGCACTGAAAGTCTGTCAAAATCATCTGAATTAGACTTTGACAATTTAAAATCATAGGTTAATAATAATGGATATTTAAGGTGTGGTTTTGTTAGCTATCCAGCACCACTGAAGTCTAAGAAACTCATGCAGTTACATGAATTTGATATGTTCATAGCATGAAACACTAGAGTCTTGAACAGTATCAATAGGTTTGGTTCCTACTTTTTCCTGCGAGAGTAAAAAAGGAGCATCCTCTCCTTAGCTGAAGCGTTTTTGTTACAGGGAGAAACGCAGGAAACATGTTATAACCACAGTATTCATGTGATTTTGACACTTTTGCCTTCAATTCGTGTGTGCAGATATGACGTAATGACCATGCAGTCCCGAACTGGAATTCAGTTGTTGCAGCTGGCCTGTCAGCCTTTAAGATGCCACTTCTATGTGGCTTCCATTCAACACGATGCAACTTTTATTTCTGTAAACTGACAAAACTGTACATGTATTAGGAAACTTACAGACGTCCAAAACATACAGACCAGCACGATAACCAATAAATAAATAAAAAATAAAAATGCACACATATAAAAAAAGCGCACACACCAACACAGTCCTATTATGAACTGGATCGTGAACTGGTGAAAACCTGGTTAAACTGATTTATAAAGCGATTTATACAGCCTGCAGCATACAACTGAAGGCAGGGCTGAGAAGGCAATCCTGGCGCAGTGAACCCAGGTGTAGCCATTCGAGACACCTCTCTCATTTCCTCATTAATGATTCAGCAAGATATCGATTTTACTGTCGCTTTCAGCAGTTAAATGGTATCAGTCAAACTTTCGATGATACTGAAATAATGACTCATTCATTGCCTAATTTATTGTAGGGAGGGTCAGGTTCTGGACGCAAGCTTCTCAGTTGCAAACCATGTCGTAGCCGCAGCTAGCCAACTAGCTAGGTAGCTAAATGCACTTGCCATTAGCGAGCAGTTTGGTCTGGAATCTGAAGTGGACACGTTCACCTCACGTTACCTCAAATTTTAGAAGCAATATTCGACTGAGCTAGTTTTGTGCAAATCGCTCAGTACTGCAGTTCCCTGTGATCATACTCGTCATAGCTAGCGCGCTCAGTCAATTGAAAATGCATTAACAGGGTAGGTATCGTTAGCTAACTATCTAGCCAACGCCTTTTTTCCCTTTTTCCCTATGTATTCTGACGTTCATCAGATTATGGTTGGCTGAAACCTAAGGACAAAGAATAACCGTCTCTGATAAAAGTAACCAGCAGCTACTGTATAGCGACTAATTAAGACAATATAGCTAGCTAGATCTGTTTCTAACATTAGGTGGCTAGCTAATGATACCCCGCTCACATACTGTCTAGCCAGCTAACGTTAGTCTTACTGAAGGCCAACCCTACTGTCGATTCCAAAGTAATTCCAACTTTCTAGTAGTACTTTCTTACAAGATATTCCGCATGTGATCAGACTGATAGCAAGCTAGCATGCTGCATCCATGTGTCGAACAATGCTCAACGCTCCCTAACCTATCTGATGTTAACTACATAATTACAGGCCCACGATTGCACTTGATGTCCCGGTGGAGTAGTCTTTAAAATGTTTTACCTGAAGCGGTCGATTATACTAACGAAGAAAATCAGGCGCTTTCATTCAGTCCCACAGTACTGCAACCTGCGACCCAAACCACTCCGGATTGCGGCGGCAGCGGCTCCTGTTGCTAGTGTGTGTAGTGTAGAATTTAAAACTCACTATTTAGCAGGAAGTAGTTACTGCCTTCCCCTTGTGCTCACATCAATGACTCATAATCTTGCAGCCCCGCCTGAAAACTCAAAGGCGCTGTATGATACTAGCCTGCAAGACCGTACCAGACTGTGTAAACCACCGTCAAAGCATTGTTTGCGAAAAATGTCCACACCGCTTGACTTCATAAATGCGTTTTACTGCATTGCATTCAGGCCTAATTACGAACAATTTCTGTTTCACGCATTTATACTACTATGAAGATCCGCGTCTTTACAGCCTGGCCAATTACCATATTGGAAAGAAAAATACTTAACGTAAACTTAGACGCAGCGAATAGTCAGGACATGTGAGGAGTCTTTCAATATTAAGTGTTCAAAATTGCTCAGTTTAAAAATGAACTAATTTAAGTGGGAATCGTATGACGCTGTATTAACATGTCCCAATATTTTTTCCATGTGAAGAGGGAGCGTTTGAAGCAGGTTGCGCTAAAGATGGTTTTGCTTATGCAGGTAGAATTAGATGAGAAAGTTGTGAGATAAAAGAGCGCATAGTACGTACAGACCCCACCTTCCCTCGCCCACGGATTTAATCCGTTTCATTTTTAAACGAGAGTGCCTTGAGATACATTTTTTAACAACTTCGGTCAACACAATTCCCTGTTAAAAACACTGTGCAGTAAATACACTGGTATTAAGCCTAAGATGTTTCCGAAGAATTTAGCAAACTTAAGTTAATCAGTGTTAATGCCATAACGGGGACAGGCACCGAATTTCATCCGTTTTATTTGTATTTATTTTTGTGTGTGTATTTTATCGGGCATTTAACAAAACATTCATAATATTCAATAACTGTTAGCATAAAACAACGTTTTATATTGTCAGTATGAAAATACTGTACATATTTAACATTTTAAATTCATATTCCGCCATTGATGTGCTTGAATCAAGACTTTGATATTAATTTGATTTTCTTTTTCAAGATTACTTATCTAAGATAGTGATCCACAGTAACTCATTTTAGCTCCCGGTGGCTGGAGGACTGAGAAGCGCCACTTGCAGGTGTATTTTCCGCAAGTCGCTGCTGCCGAAGGACTTACATGGCGTGTTTGCGTCCTCTAGTGGTACAGATTTCTTTGCTCAAGTGCTAATGGAGCTCCTTGACGGACTTCAGATACAGCAATGTTCCCCAACCCTACTCCTGGCGGCACACTGTCCTGCATATCTATTATCTATCCTTGCTCTACCTACCTGACTGAACTCATCAGTGGCATGTTTGATTAGCTGAGCACACCTGATTTAATCAAGCAGCAAGGATAGATAGAAGATATGCAGGACAGCTTGCTGCCAGGAAACACTGCAGATACAGTATGTCTGTGGTAACTATATTACATTTTGTATTACCTTCTCCGGGGCACGTTGCGTTGTATCAGTTATATTATGTATAGTATTATTGGGGGGGGGAGTGGTTGACAGCTTTGTTTTTCCCTGGATTTAAACCTTCAGAATTCTGGTTAAGGGTCTACCCACCCAGCACCCTAAAGCCTTTTACTGGCAGGTACTCAGCTCATGCAGTCTTAGATATTTGTCCTTCCAAAACCTTGTGTAGAAACCAAGGGTTGAATGTATCTCGATATAAACATGCTGCTTCTCAGTTTGCCCCTTTTGAGTTTTCAGCTAACTTTTCTCTGTTATCCCTACAAAATGTAATGCTGCTCAGTTATTTTACAGGTATGAGGACATTTTTCAAAAATGTGTTTTTGAAAGTTTTTTTTTAAAGGTTTTCTTTTTTTGGGAGGGGGTAAATATTTTACAGTTAATGCATTTACATTTACATATTCTTATGACCACTGCAGTACTTCTGTATACAATTGCCCAACTTGATTTCTTCAGGTCATACCAAAGACAAACTCCAATTTCTCATTTTAAACATTCATGTTATTTATGACATAATTAAAGTAAGCAATGAGATTAGTGAAAAGTAGGCCAATTTGCAATGTGACAATCTTCCATTTAGTTCTTTTTTTCATAGCATATTGGTTGTGATTGACTACATAATGGTCAGTCAAAGTCTCTGAAAACCATAGTTTGGGTATCATTTTGTTTACTATAAATCAGCAGGATTTATATTCTTCATTTATAAAATTACACTGAATACTTAGTTAAATCTTGCTTTCCCCTACAGCTAATACCACCTTGTCTTCAAGCAATAAACCACCATATAAAACACTTTCTTTGTGAAGAAGCTGGCCAATGCTCCATGCATTTAAAAAATAATTTTAAAATAGTTGATCCTTACAGAGTATCAAACAGAAGTTATTTGAAGCAGCACAGAACAGACCTCACTGGCTTACACATGTAAGTTCATATACAAAGAAATCCTCAGTTTCGGCACTAGGTGGCATCGCTGGGTCCCTGAGCCAATTTGTCGGCATTTATCTAAGCCATTGGTGGTAAAAATTCCAGTGTGCCTGAATACCAGATGCCCGAGACCTACTGACAGCATGTTGACAGGAAGTATCTACCACTTGCCTGGACTCCTTTATTATTACTCAGTGTTAGTATGTGTTGTACTAATGTGTTAACTAATAGAATAACTCGTACAAAACAAATCATATTTAGCATTGGTAACACCTTTATTTGAATTTATTTCTAACAAATCATAAACTGGCAATGTAATATCTCTTCAGCTGCTGATGGCAGGTCGTTGCAGGATGGTCACTTAGCTTACGCCCTCCACTGTAGTCAGTTTAAGACTTTGCTGTGCTGCTATGCTAACAACGTATTAGCTAATCAAAGGAGAGGAGCAGGAAGTCTCTTCTCATCACTGAAAGAGATGGGGCTTGTTTAATGTATAGCACTATACACACTGATGGTCTTCATATGCCTACAGCTCCTCCTAGAGAACCTCCATGTACCACTCATAGGTAAAATTTTGCAGTTATCAGTTACATGTCTATATACCTCAAATTGACTTGTTTTAGTACTTATTTGCTTAGGGCCTTTATTCTTTGAATGTATCCCATGGGCTCAACAAATGTAATATATATCTATATATATATAAACTTGTTATATATATATATATATATATATATATATATATATATATATATATATATATATACTATATGTACTTATTACACTTATTTTCTGTGTAAGCAGCATGATTGCATTATTCCCTAAGCTTTCCGTTGTCTTATGTTTAAGGGTTTAAGTTGTTCTTATTTAGTTGTTCTTACAGCAGCAAGATGTTCATATCAGTCTGAAATGCGTGTGGCAGAATCACTTTGTGAAGTTTTATGTATGTTTCCAAAAACCTGCGGGAGCAGTTGGTGTTCAGGTTTTTTTTTTTTTTTTTTTTTAGGAATGAAAGGAGCTGATCATGTGACCTTGAGTTTGTATTGTTTCACACCCAGACTAATGGCATATCAGGTCTCTGAATAGCTGCTGCCCTAAAACTGGACTTGGCTCCTCCTAAAGTGGGACAATCATCTATGATGTCTGACAATTTTCCTTCTAGAGCAGAAGTCGTAGAACGAATCAGGCAATAAAAAAAGTGCAATATGTCTGTCTTCCAATCTACTTGCATTACATTTAATCGAAGTCAGCTTTGGGATTCATGTACATAGATAACGCATCAAGAAAACCCATTATTGGACCATATGAATGCATTATGTATGATATGAAAAGCTGGTTCCTGATAGCTTTTCAGAAAGTGGTGCTTCCTCAAGCGAAACACGTTTCCCAATTTTTCACGAAGGGATGACAGATGTGACCTGTACAACACACTCTGGGACCCCATCAGCTCTTTTGAAAGGCCCCTACAGTTTTACAGATCCTTTCTGTCAAACATGCAGCGGTGGAGTGCAATTCAGCCATGTCATAAAACATATGCTCCACATGTATAATGCACATGTGTTTCTGCTCTCAAAGTAACAGCAGAAATGGAGTTTTCGTAGATTTAAAATTTTCATTTGAGTATGCTCCTATTTGTATCTTCATCCAAACAAGATGCTCGATTACTCTGTCCAAGGTATGTGATTTCAAAACATCTATCTTGTCTTATTCCTTTTCAAAGAATGTTTTGGTTGTGTTTTGAAGGTTCATCTACAGTAGACACGAGCACTGTAATGCATCCAAATGGATCCAAAGATGGAGATTCTGTTGTATTTAATACTGCATTTGCTAGAACTGAAATAAAGTTCAGGCTGCCTTTGGTAGAAGTGCATGCTTACCTCGTAGTTTGAAATTAGGATGTCATCAGTCTCTTGCAAAAAAATCAATGTATCTGATGATAGAGATACTCACGAATACATGATAAAGGCTGTATAGACTAAAATATACATGCTTTCACTTGTATTACTTATTAAAAACATTACATCCTGCTTCTTTCCCTTCTTTCTGAGTGCAGTGCAGTATTATATTAATGCCATGGTGAGGTCTCATGAATTTTACTTTGCATTTGAACTGACCTTAGATTGAAATGGAGCAGTTTTCTTGGACTGAAAATTATTTATATAGTCTGAGATTTGGCACACCACAGTTCCTGTTTACATATACACCCAGTGGAATGGGTGGTCAGACAGTCATAAAATGACAATGACAAAATGGCACCCCTGAATGTTCTGAAAAATTGCATTCCAAAATCATTAAATAACACAATGAATCCAAATCGTTAGACAGTGTTATCCCTTACAAGATTACGAATGTGCATAATTTCTGAGGACAGTGCTGAATCTATATGTAAATGCGAAGGAAAGCAAGATCAACATGAGATGTTTAAGAATAAAAAGAATAATTTTCTGCTGTGTTCCATCTTCCTGGCTATAGTAGTTGATGTACAACAATAGCAGATTGCACTATGTGTGTATAAAGAAGAATTTTCTTACTTTCATGTGCTCCATGCAAATTCTTTTTCAATAAATGTACCAGGAGTAAGCTCCCCTTAGATGCTGTCTTCATTTTTGTTATAGAATAAAGTCATGCAGAGCTATCAAATTTCATGATGTGTTTTATTTTACATGCACAACTGTCTCACATCGAATGCATTTCTTTGAAAATATGAAGATGGAACTCTTGGTGTTAAATTTGTGAGAGTGTTCACTGGTGCAGCAGTGAAAGGAGTGCTTTAACTTTAATTTGAACACAGAAAAGCAACTGGACATATTAGTGATATTTTAAAAATGTATTAGTACCCTTTCTCTGTTCAGCAGAGGCCTGTCCTTTCAACTTCTCCCATTTCTATCAAAATGATGACTTCAGACATGCTCACCAACAAAAAAGGTAACACACTTTATCCTGTCTGCAAACTTTTAAAAATGCTCCTTTCCTCTACCCAGAGACACTCAAATCTCCCCAAAGACCGTCTCATCATCTGTTCCAGAAAATACCAGCTCCAATTTTCAGTGGAACTGCTTTGAGATTTTGATCTTAATTACCTGCTGAAACTCATCATAGACAGACTGTATAGGTCTTATGGACCCATAGCCGTAAGTTTAATTTTAAAATGCATCAAACAGAGGCATTCTTCAAATGCTTTACCTCATCACAATGTCAATTTTTCACAGGCAAATCATCTTTGCAAACCCACCGCAAAACAATTACCTGAATATGTTTTAATGAACATTCTTCCTCAGTTCTCAGACCTAATGAAATATTACTTTGGTTGCAATTTGATCATAGCATATAGTGAGTTGAGTAAATGAAGGCACTAGGAAATGGATGAATCACTTACACAAAGCACTGCACTACATGTGCTGGTTAGCCTGGAGCATGCTTGGTGTAAATCAGGATCTTGACAGCACCTTGAAATAGATTCACACCAAGAGACACTGTAATATACAGTGGTTAAACAGTGGACCGAGGCAGAGCATCCATTTACTACTAATTGACCATAAAGTTACTGTTGCGGGAGACGTTTTAATGTAATGAATGCCATTTAAGTAAAATATTGACACCAGACTCTTCCAATTGAGCATTTGCCTTTTGGTTTTTACTCAAAAGCAGGGGCATTATGCTTTGGGGCAAAGGCAGAGAAAATCTCATGGCCAGTATATACACAGGACAGGGGTCAGGGACCACCAAGACTGCCATTGGAGTTGCCAAACCTCAACCAAATTTCATGTATTTAAATTAATTGTATTGCATGTATTTTAATTAATCCAGTAACTAATTACGATATCCAATTTCATATTTTGAACTTGGCAGTTAGCTTTCTGAACAACAGCTCAACAATTGCAACTGTTAAAGCATTGTGAGAGGAATCCGCACTTTAACAACGGGATGGTGGAATGCACACTGTCTTTCCTGTAGCTAGCCAGTTACTGTTGCAAGATCTTGAATAAATAGCAATTTATCATCACTAAGAAACAGCTTGGACAGGCAATGTTGGAACAAAGATTGTCAGAGCAGTTATTTTCACTGAAGGTATTCTGAGTGAAAACATTTATTGCTTGTATTGCACATTTGCTAATTATTGTTATTTTTTGTAAAAGAGATGCACAGTTTGTCCATCCCACATGAGAGATAACTTTGTTCTTGCCAAGTCCCACCCATATCAGTAAAATTCTCCGATTTGGCATTTGAGATAATGATGTTTTCACTGATTGGTGTATGTTGTTGTCCTATGAATGAGACACATACTGATGAAGATAACTTTAAATTTGTTTAGGAGAAAAATCATGCTTTGTGCGTTTATGGTCCCTTGTGAGTCTGGCCAGCGATCCTGCCTAACCAACTTTTTTTTCCTTTTAAATTGCAAATGTACATTGATTCCCAGAGCGACCTTTTCCCTTTTCTAAAACCCTCATGCTAGAAATCCATCACTCTGATGGAGAACTTAAAGCCATCTTTATATTTGTCCTTCCTGCAGTGGGTTGTGTGACTGAACATTACAGGTATACTTCATATAGATTTAAAAAGGCAGAGAGGTAGAAAGGCTCGATCTGATGGCTAGAGCTGCCTAAAAACATTCTGGTGACAACCAGTGAACGATTACTTTTATGATGGTCAGCAAGCTGAACATAAAATAATTTGTCATGCTACACTCCCAAAAGCGTAAAATGCATATTCTTAGCAGTTTTAATAATATTCAGCAAATTTACATTAACACCTCCAATTTCCTGATCAGATTTTGGATCGTGCGTGCGTGTGTGTGCGTGCGTGCATGTGTGTGTGTGTAAATACGAATTGCGCTTCTGCAGTGTGTGAGTTCTCAGTTACTGATTCTAATTTAGCACCTTCAGGCTAGAGGCCTATTCAGGGCATTCGTGCTGGACAGAGGCCCATTTCCAATCTTCTTGACTGAAATTGTTCAGGGAGTGTGAGAGCTCGGAGTCAAGACATTCCTCACACGCTGATTGTTTGTGACATGAGTACATTTCTGTCGTCGATCCTCAAAGCCATGCATCTTTCCCATCTGCTTATTTCAACCATTACCCCAGATAGATCTGGAGATGTCCAAGCTATAACCTGAATCTCCAGAGCTCAGGCAGGCTTTCAACCAGGTAAAAACTTATTACATTCAAATAATAAATCCTTTTCTGTAAATCAAAGACACTGTAAAAGTGAAATTTAGTTTCAATAACAATACAGCATTATGTAGTTACTACAGTGCATTCCATTTACGACAATCACATCTGGCCAGGATGACTTTTCCCTGTTTTTCACTGGCTCACTGTGGCAACTTCTGCAGTAGTGATTGAGTGCAGGCCAAAGCAAGTGCAATCCACCTGTACATCCACATGTCAATGCAACTGTTTTTCACACAAATAACACAGCACACTACAGTGAAGTGTGCACTCCGTGGAAGATAGATGTTGCTCCACTGATGTCATCTGTGCAATTTTCAGGTATCTACCCCATGAATCTCAGGGTGCAGAGAGCAGTGCCTGACTTACTGATCCCTGTCCCCGACAGAACAAAGCCAGTTTGCACCACTGCTCCTGGTCACCGTTGGGATGCAATTTTATAAGAGACTGATCCTTTTTCCCCTTCATACAGCCCCATTTTATAATCATCAGTTGGACATCTTACAGCCATCCCAGTGCAACAACCACTCTGTTCATGCAGGAGTACTGGGGTGTAGAGAATGCAATCCTCTGATACACTCACATGACAGCAGCAACTCTTTTTCACACTTCAAGTCACCACGCTCACTACAGTAAGCGAAGCGCCAATTAGAGGATGAACAAAGATTCACTGATGTCATCTGTGTAGCCTGCAGGTGCCTGATGGGTCACAGGGTGCCTGAGAGTGGCGAGATGAGAAACCCCTGCCAAGATACCCACCCTTATACCCGGCAGGACGAAGCCAATTGGTTCCTCTGCTGTGGACAGTCATTGTCGGCTGTGGTTGTATATTGTTGGTATGGTTGATTCTTAAACTTCCGAATGAAGGGGTAAAATGGACTTTATAAAAACTGAATAAGTTATTGAAACATGTTTTGATCCATGTTTAAAGTGTCCTGTATTTAAAAAAAACTCATTCATTGAAGCAAATCATGTTTTTTTTTTTTTATTTTATTTTATTTGAATATCACTGTGCAGCTACAATGCCATAGCTGTCATTAACTAAATCTTCTTATATAAATGAAAACAGTTTGACTGGCATTATTTATTTTTGAGTGTCTTGATGATTTCCTCTTTATTGTCTTGCTTGTTCGCATTCATTTTCATGATGTGACACCTCTATAGCTCTTCACAGAACCTTAGACAGTACAGACTGTCTCAGCTGTATCTCTTTCATTTGCCTTGACTATCCCAAGACTCAAGAAGGCAGAGTTTTTCATCTGAGGAACTCATCTTTCGTATTCTTGCTACGTTGACTGGTATCTAGGCACTTAGGTGCTAAACTGCACCAGTACTGTCCCAAAATAGTTTTCGTGCTTGGTTTCTTGATAATTAGGAAGAGAGAAGAGAGACACTGTATTCAGATTCTAGTGAGATTTTTTCATTTATTAAGCTTCATTGCACTCCACTGACTACCTTATTAGATTTTGTAAGGGAGCAACATTTATTTTGTCTATATATTCATGGGTAGAAATCAATATTTTTAATTTGATAAGTTTATCAAATTAGGTTTATCCTCCCATCGGTCTTTATCATTCTGGCTAGAGTACTTAGCACCACTATTTCCATGAATTGTTGTACATGTATATATGAATGCACTTTTGCAGGAAAAGGACACTCTGCAGAGAAGGCTGTTCCTACCTTTTTGGCTGCTGTTAGCTGGGTCTGCTGTTTCTCCAAAGCCTCTCAGGATGTTATTCATTAACTGATTTATTATCCTTTATTTAACCAGGAAATGGTCTCATTGAGATTTAAAATCCCCCTTCCAAGAGAGTCCTGGCGAAGCACCAGCACACATAATTACACACGCAATTTACAACGGTACAAGACAACAAACAAAGCATAAAGTTTCAAGGTCTGAAAGTTTGGAACACATTTTGACAGACATAAAACATGAACAATTAATAAATGGTTTGCATGCCAGCTCCACGATCTTGATCTTAAATTCATCTGTGATGAAATGATCCAGTTTTTGTTTCTTTCTGCAGCACTTTCTCAAACAGGCACATGGACCTGGAGTGAATTAGTAATCAGCTCAGGTGTGGCCTGCTGCCTTCATTAGGCCCTGTATAAAAGCAGAGCTTCTGTTGCTTTTTGGGAGAGACCTGTATGGACGCAGCAGCTGTGTGGGAGGATCTCCAGGAAACCTATGGCCCAGAGGAAGATTGATTCAAGTTAAGACTACGACCCCAGCAAAGCAATGATTTAATGGCTTTTGAAGCTTGTGTGGAGAAACATTACAAACAACAAAGTATGCTTACACTTTTTCAATATAAATGGGCTAACTTGTGGTGCTGGAAAATCCTCAATAAATGGAAACAAAGTTTAGCTTCTAGTGAGCATGTAGATGTTTGCAGTTGACAAAGGATTGCAAGCAACTTTCTAGTGTCTTGGGATAATATGGTCTGAACCAGGATTTTATATTCCTATTTTATATTCCAGTACGCTTAACCTTGACTACAAATGGTGGAAAGTGTCATCACACGTTTGTTAAAAGGTGCAGTTTAACACATGAGTGGCTTTACAATGATCATTCTGTTGTGAGTGCATTGCAAGGTTTTAACAACCTCAGATAGTTTCTCTTGAAAATAGTGACCATCTTGTAACCTGTGGAATGTGTGTGTATAAGCCGCCTCTGGGTTTCCTGAGCTGTACTGAAATCAAATGTCACCTTTCCCTGGGATTTCAGAGCAGTAGTGGTGGGAGGGAAATTCTACATAGTCTCTGCAAACAGAGTTACAGCAAATCCAGATTGTTTATAGCTAAGGTTTGCAAAGGTTCAACATCTCACATTCTATGATTTAGCAGTGTTGCATACCATAATGAAATTTCAGAGGGACATGAAGTTGCACTGTTTAATATGACTTAAAACCGTAACCGTTCTGTAAGATCCATGTTTTCATTATGTGCTTGATCAATAAAGGACATTTGTAGTGATGCTCAGACTTGCCTTTTATTTCTGAGGAAATGAGAACATTTACTCTTGTAGGGCAGTATGTCAATCTCACCTCATATTTCTTCTCTATGAGTATGACGCCTGTTCAGAGTCCTGAATTATTGTATTTAGTAATCAATTTCAAGGCTCACCTGTGTGTTTAATAGGATGTGCTGTGTGTGATTGCGGGGTCGTTAGCTGTCTCTTTAAAGGTAAGGATTATGTTTTGTACTGTATCATTTATATTGTAATGAATAGCTATGGGATCTATGCACCAGAACGTTAATTAGAGCCAATGTTTTTCATACGCCACTTAAATTGCTATTGATCCTTTGTAATTGAAGACAAATGGGCACTTCATCTAGTATACATGCTATTGAGAATGATGTGGATGCAGTTGAAGGCCACTGCACACGATTGCTGAAGATGCAACAATGGTCATGAACAGAACTGAAAAGCTCCCCGACACCTTTTTACTATCCTGTAGCTGCAAGCGTAATACAAAATGTAATATTCATGTACAGATTGGAGGTTTAAGGTTTAAATTCTGTCTATTAGTGGCAGCAGATTTTCTGTGATCCCTGGTCTGTGATTCTGTGATTCTATGATTTTTTAATTACAATAGCTTTGTATTCATCCTGGAGTTTTGAAGATTCCACTACCACAGGGTGCAAATATATGCTAATACAAATCAATACCAAATGCAAATGATTCCTCAGGTGATTGCATGATTACCGTAAAGTATACATATGCATAACTGTGTGGAACTGTTGTTGACAACCACTCCGGATAAGATTAGAATATTGTATGCATAAATGTCGTTGGAGAGTTGTCAATCACCAAGCTATGAATCTCTTTACATTATGCCAGTTGCTTTTGTTTGTATATCAACAATTGCAGAATATCATAATGCAGTCAATTTAGGCATGACTGACACATTTGTTTTTATTGCAAATTTTAAAACAAAATAGGCAATCACATCTATGCTAAGCATGCCCATAACTGCAAGCACTACATCTAAATAGGGTGAGGATAAAGGAGACAGGAGAATCAAAATGAAATAAATACAATATGCCCTTAAATACTTCTGCCTTATTACATTTTCTATAAAGCACCATATTTTTAATTAAGAATTCATTCCATTGGTGTTTGCAGACAGTAAGTGATATTTTTCAAGTGCTGAGACAACCCAACAGAAATGGCTGTAAAATTATACAATGTGTATTATTGTTCATAAGAAGTACCTGAAACTTGCTGAGAGAGGGGTTCCCTTCCATGTGGCTTCATAATGTACTTATTTGCTTCCATTAATAGCTTTGAAATAAGCATTAATAGCTTATTTCAACACTGTACTTGCAATGATTCACATAACAAGCACATTTCCTTGTGTTGATAACAATCCGCTAGCTGTCAATATAAAGTATATATTTCAAAAAGAAGGAAAAGGCAGCGATCTGCATTTTCAGGTAATGGTGATCCATGTTTTGTGTGTTTTGAATACTATCAATACTCTTCTGTGTTCCGTGTAAACTCTTGAGCATACCCCTATTGATCAGCACAACTGCTTTTAATGTCTGTGATGTCGGTGATGTTTATAATTGATCTATAGTTCTGTTTAGAACAGCTTTTATATTGTAATAATGCCAATTATGAGACAACATTGTTGTCAGCAGTGAGAAGTGCATAGAACAGCATTTAATTGCTACTATTCAAATTCAGATTTGTTACCCCCAATTCTTTCATTTTGTGACACAAAACCAATGTTTGTTCGTGCTGATGGCTTGAAGCCTACATATGTACTAAAGATACACATTGTACTAAACATAAGGATCGTAGTATTGTTTGGGTATTTCTTATACATTCATTCCCTACCTTAGCTGCTGGCTTCATTGTTTGATGTTATCCAGCATAATTGTTGAGTAGGAATTTTACTATTCAGAATACTCTCTGCCATTGTCCCCCAATGGTGGAATGACCTTCCACATGTCATCTGTTCTGCCGAATCCCAGAACACACAGCTCTTCCGCACTCACCTGATTACCTGAATCACTACCACCTAAAGCAATTTCTTATGTCCTAAACTCAGTTTTCCATTAAAATATTAATGGTTTAATGCATTTTTGTCACCAGCTAGCTTGCACCTTGTCTGGTCAACTATCGAAACATGGTTATGCAGTACTTCTAACATTGTGACTCCGTGTATGGCTTTTGCTTGTGTTGTACTCTGCCTCACTTGTAATTCGCTTTGGATAGAAGCATCTGCCAAATGAATAAATGTAATGTAACGTAATGAGGCGGGGGCTGGCTGGGTCCAGTGCTGGCTTTGTCATTGCACAGGTGGCCTGTAATAGCCCAAGCTCAGTAACTATCACTGCAAACGTACGTGCTCTCCCATGCCCCGGATCCTGCACGCAGCTCTGTGTCCTTATCAACACGTCTGTCAGCGGCTCCGGTTTACAGCTGTGCGTAGGGGGTTTTGGCTCAGTGCACTGGCCTCTGAGACCAGGAGAGCACACGCAAAACGACAAAGTGACATTTATAAGTATAATTTATAAAAGACATTTTATAAGAATTTACAAGACATCTGTCACAGGACTGGCGTATGCCAGAGAAGGTAAACTCAGTGGCTTTGGTAGTCTCTTGAACTCCAGAGCTCAGCTGTGCTTCCTTTATTTTTAAAACAAGTTTTGTCATGCATTTCATTTTGTAATTCTGTTTCTAAGAATGGTCTGAATATCGCAGAATCAATAGCATTTATGGTATTTTCATGGTATTTTAAACAGAAGCTTCCATAATTTTCCAAGGATCTTACACCTGACTTGCATGTAATTAAAATGATGCATAAAAGGACAGCTCCACAGTATAACACCTGTCCATGTCTGGCCTTAGACAGATGTGGAGTGAATAAAACCCGTCTACCTTTCCCATATAAACATAACTATATATGATATATGATTTAGCCCATATGAGTGCACCTCTTGTTACTGATTTGTAGATTTTCAAGATAATTGGTCATTTGAAATAACTGTATGGCACCGCTGATAAATAATGTACATGATGCTTATATTGCAGTGTGCTCAAGTTAGTCTGCATTGCTGCAAAAGCGCAGAACTGCCACAGAACTGCCACAGAGCTGCCACTGGACTTCAGTGGTGACACCAAGCTGTGATTGGTTTAGACAACTGAATTTATACTGTTGGATCCTTCACATCACTTTTATTACATATTCTGTTTGCTGAGGTTTCTGACCACTTTGTTTCAGAACAAAAGAATGTGATTGACACAAAAATAAAATTTAAGGACTCTGTACGTATAAAGTGCAGAACAAAACGCACTGACTTCCATGCTTTCATGGTTAATATCTCACTCCCTGGAATATTACAGTAATCATATTACAATATGATTTGGCTTTTCTGAGAGAAGATGAGACTGGGGAGTTTCAGTTATGCACATGATTAATTTTCCAAATTTCATTTTGAGAAACATTGTATGTTAATTAAGATTTACTGCCTTGTGGTTTTACACAGATAAAAGGTTGTCTCATGGCTGAGGTTATAATTGAAATTATTAAATCAACTTAATTTAGTCTTTATTTTGGTAATGTGAACACTTGCATTTCTTTAATGGAGTATTGAAAGGTATGAGATGATTATGGATTTGAAAGAAAACCGACATTTAAAAAAATTTGTAAATGATGAGGGAATTTCTGATGGCATTTTTGAAATGTGCTCCTTTACTTCAGGAGTTAAATTCATCAGTGGGGTTTACACAGATCCTGGAGCAATGCAGTGTTTGTCAGCTGACAGGAAGGATACGCAGATGATGCTGATGATGGCTGTAATGCAGAGCAGAACTCAGGTGCCTGAGGACTCTGCAGACTAAAACACAGATGGACTTTTCCTGCACGCAATTGTGTCAGCATACAGTATGCACGAGTTATTTTAGAGGGTTGTATCTGCAACAGATGCCATTTGATTCGCTGTTATACTGAGTTGCATTAAGGTTTATTATTTTTATGTTTTGTATTTTCAGATTTAATGGCATCATTGTTATCATTTTGAAATTTTAAGCAAATTTTAAAGAACTTTTGAAATAAAAATAACATTTACATTTACTTCTTGTCAAAGGTGACCAGTCATCATAGTAATAGTCTTGTCAGTGGGTGGTCAGGTTAGCTGGGGCTTGTATCCGTCAGTGTCTAGTGCAAAAAAGAACCCTACATTTTTGATCATATTCTGAGAGGAAATGCCCTTTCAAATGTTTTTTTTTTATTATGAGTAATGTGATATGGGTGCTATTTTTTAACTGTGTCATTCCCAAGTGAATTTCATTATTATAGTCAAAGCTAAGCTGCAAACATGCATGCCCTGTAGTATCAGATATCAGATAATATAAGGGGACTTCTGTACCACATGATTTCACAGCCAACCAGCTGTGTAATGCTGCCTTGTGATAAATATTATCTTTGGATATATTACTGAGTCTGGACTCATATCCCACAGGATCCAGAGTTCCCTTTGAGAGCAATAAAAAGCAACTTTGACCGTCATCGTAGTTTTTGTGTGACCGTGTAGTGAAGGCGTCAGTAAGTCAGCCAGCCCAGCAAACAACACAATGTAGAGTAGCTAAGCTAACTAGCAGCTAGAAACCCCAGTCCTCCCATTTAAACCACAAACACCCCAGCATGTTGGGTTATGGATCTGATATGCCTCAACTTACCTGGTGATCACAAGATCAAGACATTTTCTGTTTGTGTGCAAGCATCAGTAATGACACAAACATCTAATCACTATGGATGTGTGTATGTGTTTGTGTGTATTTTCCAGCTGAAAATATTTTTAGAGGACCTATCAAAATAAAGTATTGTCTGTCTATGAAAAAAATCCTCAGGTTCTGGGATTATATTTACATGCAGATTCTGTTCTGAGATCCCTTGAAGAATTTCATTGCCAGCATGCCACCTGTTCAGCACAGTAATGGTTATAAAATATTCCCCCTTGTGTCATCAGCAGTACTTTTCCATTGTAATTCTCATTTCTCAATTATTATGTGAAAACATTTTCTCCAGGTGTTTACTTTGTTTTGCATGATACATCTGTAATGAGTATAACATATATCAATAAATGATCTGCGTTTTTTTTAAATGTATCTTGAATAAGCCAGGGGAACTCATTTCAATATTATATATCATAATAGAGATTGATTTCTCAGACATTTTTAAAATCCTTTTATAAGCAGTTCTAAACTACTAAAAATTCTCTGGCTGATACAATCCCGGGGAGAAATTTTTCTGCATTTGAGTACAACATGAGATGTAGAGTCTGGGTGGTTGCTTTGATGTTTATATATAGACTTTCTGACAGAACGGCTGTCTCCCACAGAGTGACGAGTTCTCGCACTGACGAGAGAAACTCAAAGCAGGTGAAAAACTGACGCTGCATTCTGTGTAGAGCAGCGCACCCCTGCTTCTCCTTTGATACGGAGGTACTTGCGCATTTCAGAAAAACTGACGGTGTGATGTTTTATTTATGCGTGTGGCTCCTGTCCAAGTGCTCCCGTCGGTGCGGCTGTCAAAAAATGCCGTAACGGGTCCGCCGTATACGGTTACCCCTGCTGATCTGCATTGCTGTTTCGTTCTTTTGCATTTTGTGCAATAAACGGGGATCTGGGCTTGAATTAAACCAGTTATGACGTGGGGTCATACAGCTGTGGAACAGCTGCTGTTGTAAAAACTGGAATGGCTGTGCAGAACGCATACGCGAACGGTTGTCCGGAAACGGAGCAGGTTGCGTATCGGCTGTGCCCTATAAGAACATCCTTAAGACTTTTTTTTCCCAGTTTACGCCCCACCCTTTTCTTGGCTTGCTTTAGGGCTTCACCTGCCCCACACTGTCAGTCACGAGGCCACGGGATATAAATAAAAGATTACAAGCAGCACCATATGCTCTGATTCATTGTTTTGAGCTCACATTGCGAATTCCCACGGCTCTGCGGTGCAGATGCTACGGGCACCCAGCGACGGGTATTCTGCAGTGTGTTAAAGGCAGAAAGTATTGCGGGTGAGACCCATTTTGAGACATCCGTCTGATAGGACACCTCTGTTCAAAATAAGAATATAAGCTGCTGCGTGCAACACCAATTTGCATCACATTCATTTCGAGTGCAGCACAGTCCTTTCATCTCACACACACACACACACACACACACACACATAGAAATACACCTGAGGATGAAATGAAGTTTTATGCTGAACATCATCTGTCTGAAAGGAGATGTGCTAGGATGGATGTGGGTAATTCTGTTCAAGGTACTTTTGGTACATGATTTATTTTTCTTCATTACTTTCAGTTCCAAAGTTGACAGATTATTGATGTCAATTCATCTAACCTGGCACTTCAGAGAATTCAAACAGGGGTCAGTGAACTTTGTTGACTTAAACCCTGTATAATCTTGGTTCTAATCATACAGTATCCATGTTTTAATCTTATTTTGCTCTGCCTTTCATGATCTAAAACAGTGCCGGAATGCAGCTGTGTATCTTTTTCTGAGTGTGAGCAATGACTGCGGTGACACACCACAATGCCAGAAAGTAAAACCAGCCAGTAATTACTTTTGCATTGATCAATCTCAAAATACACAAACTAGTTGCAAGCTATATTGCATCACTGGACGCCAGTCAAATGTTTCTGATTTTAAATGAGAAATGAGCTGTAATAATTCTACTTGAGTATGGCTGTTTTAATTCACTTAACTGAAGTTTTGAAGTGGGGGGTATGGCTGTAGTCTTGTATGGAATTGAATACAGAAGTCAGTGCTGATGTGTACCCATAGGGGGCAGTGTGATCACTGTTCAGTGTTTTCCTGTTCCATATCACAGTAGACTAAACTCCTGCAACCTCTGTTCCTGATCTCTTCGCCATAAGGGATTCAGGCTTACAGTTTTGAGTTTTTTTACTCATGTCTGCACTTTGCTGAAAACATAAACCCAATTGTAAATAACTGTTCAGTTCTATAAACACTTCATTAAAGGTCACGTTAAGGCTAACAGATATAAGCTGAAGACCTCACTTTCATTCCCTCTTATCTGAAAAGTCTTTTTTTTATCAGTATCTTTGTTATTCTCATAGCCGTTGCTCACACACATCCACACTTTGCCTCTGCTAACCTGCACTTGATTTGCCACTGCCAGACAAGCGACAAATTGTACAAAACTTACTTGTTGGAAAATAATTATCTACCCCCAGATCCGTTTTCAGCAAGCATTTGCGTCAGGATGACCACTGGAGCGTGTTATCCTCAGAGCCATACTCTGCACAGTTTGCTCTAAAATCCTCAAGCGCTGTGCAATTTTTTCAGGTCAAACCTATCTGTATTCAGAAATTCAGGGTAACCAAATGACAGCATGAATAATAGCAATATAAAAAAATCCATTTTCAATCTCCTCAAGGAAAAGTAGTCCACGGCTTACTGTCTTAAACAATTCATACCTCAAAAATTTGATTTTGGACATACAGTAATCCTGTCATGGGAATCAAATGGACTTAGCTCAACTTAGACTTTTTTTAAAAAAATCATGCAGTCCATTTTTGTGGAATACAAGAGACTGAAAATAATTTTGAAGTCTGTCTGTCTGTCTCCCTCATTTTAAGGTCTCCCCAGTCAGGGTCTTCAGTAATGTACAGTGCATGGACAGTATAGACCACAGAACCACTGTGCAAGTGCATTTGAAGTGGGTTTCCACTGGACCAACACATCTCAATTAATGGTTTTGGGCAGAAAGCTAAAGTGTATTGTTATTGGCTTCAGGCCATAGACTTCCTCTCCATACTAGGCCACCGTGGGGGATTCAGGCTCACCCCTCTGGATTTGGACATTTACATCCTAACATTTTAAATCACATACTACCATTCAGGAGCTAGATGGATGACACTATACTTTCTAGTTCCACCCGGCTATTCATGACTCCTTCAGGGCATACAGGACATGATTTTTCTTTTTAATGACTAAGGTAGCAAACTTGCCCTAATTACAAATTTAAGGAGTTGAAGAGTTGCACACCTACTGAAACTGCGAGATCAGTGCTCATCTGTTCTAGCTGACCACTTAGCTGGTTGAGGGTGGTGTATCAGTAAGAATACAGGAGCCAGGTGTCTGGTTTCAGTGCTTTAATGAGGGCATACACACACAACTCAACATGGGCACAACTGTCCAGATAATCAACTGACAGGAGGTCTAATTATCTGGAGGGTGTGTGGTTTAGTTTCACAGACACACAAAGAACAAAGGGAATTGCTTGAGGGGGAATTCTCTGATGGCACTCCAGCTCTTTACCTCATGAAAATGTGTAAGGCACTGAAGTAGGGGAGGTCAGACCAACTCTTACAATGTCTGAAATCTCTGTCCTTATTAGCCTTACAACTGATGGACACTGAGAACAGAAAAGTCAGAGGGCAAATTATGATCTGGGGGTTGTCAATAAAGATGTGGTTGTTATGTCCGTTGCCTCCACAGAGAAGTCACAAACAACTGGAACTTCCTGCCAAACACACAAATCTGAAAAATATGAATTGAAAACCATCCTTTCAACTGCTCAAAGTTGCCTTGTACTGTACATTTTCAGCTGCATCAAACTGCAGGTACATTTTTACACAGTTTGCTTGTAGGACATCTATGCATTTAAAATTTAAACAGTGTGCAACTGCACCCTACAAAACACTGCTGTTTTCAGCCTTAGAATAGTGTTAAACATTTGTAAATGCTCATCACTGCCAATGATGACCCCATCATAAGCAGTTTATGAATGCCATTGTGAACTGTGAAAGGGTATGGAAGCATGACATTTGAATTATTTTTGGTAGCCAGTGCTTTATGATACACCATGTAAGCCACCCTAATATAAATACATCCTTCACATTTATTCTCAACTATTGCATTACTAAACCACGGGATTACTGCTACTGCATTGTAAGGGATATCCTAAAACAAGACAGCTGTATTTTACATCAGTTCTGTATCAGATCACCCCAAATACCTACTGAAGTATTGGCACTGGTTAGAAATGCTGAAACAACCAAACAAACAGAAAAAAAAATCACAGAAACAGAGCTGACGGAATTGTCTTTTCTTCCCTGTTTTTTTTTCCTTTTTCCTTTCATCAGATCTTTTGCTCCAGGTCAGTGGCAAGCAGACAGCTTGTTTGACCTTTGCCAATCAAATTTCCTTTTATCCATGCAACGTGGGATTAATATATATTTAGACAGATTTCAGTAGGAAGTCTTTTTAAACTTGACTGCTGTAAATGTTTAAAGGCACTTAAGAGAATTCAAAGAAATCAATGGAGCATGGCACTCCTCTTAGAAAAGTAGATCTCATTCCTCTGGTCGGATGCTTGTCCTAACTCTTGTCCATTGGAGTTTAGAAAGGCACTACTGTCTAATGGTGTCATGATGTAGCATCTTCATACCAGGGTCAACACAGGAGGAAACATTAGTCTGGAGTAATGGGTTAATTTAAGTCAATGGAAGTGAGTAATTATTTAATTGAACGACTAATCACCACTGTGAAACCAGAAGGACCCAAAGCACAGCTTTAAATGAAGGGTATGGATGGCTTTGTTGGTTGGTTTATATAAAGCCCACTATGCACAAAACACAAGGAAACATCAGAATGGTTTTTTTTAAAATATATTGCTGTGGATATAAGCATGTGTAATACCTCACTGGCTGCATTCAGCAAATAATACAGAATCAGTCAGATTCTGTTGTTATTGGCCATTTGTTTTTTGGTCACGACTGGCCTATGGAATTCAGAACCATGCATTAAATTACATTACTGTCATTTTACTTACTACATGACCTGTACACATCTTGCTCTTGTGCCTGTTGTTTGCTCATTTTGCACTTTTGTACGTCGCTTTGGAGCAAACAAATAAATGTTATCCAGATTGATTGACTTACGTAGGTTACAGTTTTTTACATGTTATGCATTTATACAGCTGGATACAAAAGGAAGTGAAAGCCAAATGCATTGTTCAGGCACAGAAATCAGCCTTGGACATGTCAGGGTCTGAGGTTTTCGAGCTCAAGCTCTGGAACGCGAACAACAGTTCAGGTCCACATTCTGTGCTGCTCCAGTGGTGCCTGCTGTGTCCCACGGTTGCAGTGTGATATCACTGCTGCTACAATCATTCCATGCCAGGTCGTTTCAATCCGGTGGTTATAAGGCCTTATGACAGAATCACAGCCATTCGCAGGGAACGTCCAATTTAATCTGGAGATTTTCCCCGATTTAACCATTCCAGCCAGATGATTCCTATTCACAAGGGAAAACGGAGAAAAACGGCCAGTCGCACGTGAAGCTGCATTAGGCGCATGTCTCATCGGCATGTGTAGGGTTGCTTTGGTTGTCGGTGAATATTAAATTTAAATAAAGCCTTTCAAACCATAGATTCCCTTGTTACCATGTCTCTTGCTGTATACCCCAGCGTTATGTATTCATTCATGGGGATGGCTCCGTAATACTTAACAGGAAGCACTTTAAAAACACCCCTGCATTTGAATTGTATTTTGGCAGTGGAATGTTTGAATGACTTTCTGTTGGAATAACGATAAGCTTTGGTAAACAATTGTGGAATTGACTGATGGGATCCAACCAAGCCTGTCTTTCTTGTGTGAATAATAAATGATAAAGCATATATTTCTGCTCTGTCTCTGCGCGCTCGATCCACTCAGCCTTGTGTGTTGCTCTTCAAATGATTAGCATCACAGCTTCCCAAGCTCTATAAAACAGCTTGGGATGTGTAGCTAGGACCTATTATTTTTTATAGTTTATCACCCAATGGATCTATAGGAATGTATACTTTATCACCCACTCACATGTATATATATATTTATATGAAAAATGCAGCCATAAAATGAATGCTGGCCCATTTTGTCCTGGACTACATTCGCACCTCCATGGACAACCGACTGAGATCCATGAAAATTTGTGCAACATCAATAATTGGACTCGTATGCTGATATTGAAGTGGATGTGAATAACCATGGGAGTAACAATGGTGGTATGTCATCAGCATCAGTAGGTTAGACAGCTGGGCTTTACATACACCCAGGCATCCACTATCTGGTCTTGACATGACTCTTGTGCCTAGTAACCCATGTCAGATCTGCTATTGTAATTGATAGTTCCGCGGAAGTCTCTGCTTTTTCATTGATTTGGGCCCTTCATAATGAAGTCTCCTGCATTTTTATGGGATATTTATAGAAATGGAATGAAGCAGATTGAGGGCATGGTAAAATGATTTCATATTGAACAATATTTCTTGATTCCTGCAGGAACTGGTGATTTTCCAACTCAATGTAGGGGTAAGGGTGCATTTTGAAACTGAATCCACAGGTATTCTAGGGGTAATCATTTCATTGTAACTTTTGAAAAATAAACTGCACAGACCTCTTCATCTGACAAGCAGCTGTTATTATAACTGTTTTTGATTTGTTATAAAGGGATAGAAATGAGCCAAGTACAGTATGTGGCTATACACGCTGGTTTTCAATGTAAGACATGCAGGGGTTCCAAAAGGCTCCCTCTGTCATGCTTGCATGATAGACCACTTATGAACTGATTGCTGCTGGATGTTGGGTTGGCGTGCAGGTAGAGGTGAGTCTTCCCTCTGGAATAAACAGATAACCAGTGCCCTAGTCTGCTGAATGGGGACACTGTGCTGTAGGAGACGCTGTCTCTTGAAACCAAGGTTCCCCTGTTGCCCTGAACAAAAGTCCTAGTTTGGCTCTTTCAGTCTGGCCATATAATAATTCTCCTATTCAATTGTCTACATAAATGCCTTTCTTGCATTGAGATCCAATCACTCAAACCACTTGCCGAGGTGGTCTGGGACGCATTTGACCACATATCTTTTGTAGTGTAAATGCTAATGCGTCCTGATGTGTCCCCGACAAGGACGTAACAGGAAAATACGTCATCAATGCAGGACGTGGTGGTTGTTTTTGTGACAGCGCACCAATGCTCGAAAAAATGCTTTTCTAATTTTTTTAATTTTCTAATCTTGTCCTGCGCTCTTTTGAAAGTCACAAATGACTTTGTCCTGCCAATTTCAACAGTTGGAATAGCCCGTACATGTATATTAGTTCTTGAAACATTTTTGTTTTCTTAGCTAGCCTGCGCTAAACAAATCTGGCGCTTGTCTGGCGACAGAGACTGGTGTAATAACTGTAGGCAGGGTGACGTAGGCAGTAACGAAATCTGAACACAAGTGGTCAGCTGGACACCTTGGAGACGAATGTTAGACACAGGTATAAATGGCGATGTGTCTCGGCTGTCCACTTGTGATCCGATCGCTAAAGACGCATTTTAAAACCAAGTGTAAATAGGGCCTATGAATCACTTAGACGGGTGATACACATTTGGTGGTGGTTTAAAGTGGCACTTTGAAATCAGTGAAAGAAGCTATATGACTGCAAAAGTAGATGTTGTTGCTGTTGTTGGCAACACATAAAAACAAAAAAATGAGCTCAAATGTCGTATTTCAATCCCTGCACTGAATATGAATAGGTGGAAGATTTGTTTGTTCACTCGTTCTCTGTAAATAAAGTTAAGCCAAGCTGCTCGCTTTAGTTTCTTCACTGGACTTTTGTATTCAGATCACAACACGCTAAGACCGAGTAAACTGTTTCAATATTTGCATGGCCAGAGCCATAAAAGTGACAGCTTTATGAAAAGAATTCATGATCCGCACACAGTCACAGCATAACAACATCGATTATCCTGCCGGCCTATCTTCCAAAATGCAGCAATCGATTCAGAATATTTTATTTTTTTTAATTAATTCACTCAGTGCCCAACTGAGGAGAATCATGAGGGACAAATAGATTTATCTCCTTGTTTGGTTTTTTGGAGCATTTCCCTTTGCGTATTATTCTGGTGTCAAAATAATTTTGACTCGCTGGAAAAAGTAGAAAGGTTTTGGCCACCCCGGCTAATGAGCAATTTGTTTAAAGAAGCTGTCTGCTCTTTATTTAATTCAAAGGAAAAACCATTTCTCTCTTCATAGCATTACAGGAGAAATCCAGACAGCTTTCTCTTTTTGTTGCCTAATCATACCCATGTGTGAGCAATATTTTATTTATAACCTGAAAGTGTGCCACAGTACCCAGTATGCCTCTCTCTGTACTTCAAAAATTGCCTGGTTTCAGTCATGAAAGATTCATGCCCTCTCTGAAAAGATTTACCCATGTTTTATTTCTACCCTGTAACCTTGCTTGTAGAAGTTTTGAAGGAACGTCCTTTGCTTACAAGTGGACATTTCTGGCCATGCAATGAGGGCGACACACCAGCCTGTTTTTGGATGAGAACTACAAGTTACTGCAGGCTCTGCATTTTCCCCTGACCCATGTAAAGAGCCATGGTTAGGTTAGGACCTATCGATTCCCAGGCTGCAGAGGGCTGTTCTCGGAGGAGCTTTTTCTGAAATAGCGCTAGCAGGGGGGAGAACTACCAAGGTCAGCATGCTTCACAACCGTGCCATTTTACTTCAGCATCCGTCTCCTGTTATTTGTCAAACCAGAAAAAAAATTAAGATGAAAAGGAAGAAAATGCCATAATTTAAACCCAAACAAAAAGGGTTTGTAAATGTCATAGAGTGTAAACTTCAGCAGCTCACTGCTGTTTAGTGGCCTTGAGATACCTGTCCGAACTTCACTGAAAAGAGCTGCTAAAAAGACCTCTCCTGAATCATGCTATGGATTCTAGTGACAAAAAATCATAGCAAAATAAAAAGAAACATTCTCAAAATGTGTTGCGTGTAAGTAAACTGAACGTACATTAAGGAGAACAGCCTCTTCCCATTGTTAAGACCTGAAATTAGGTATCACATGGGTGTGAAAAGTGTGTATGAAGAGCTAAAATGTTCTTTGTGACTTTTGGCAGGGACATGGGCCAATTTAGGAGGGCATAGCTGTACAGATGAGCGTATTCCCTCACATGGCAATATCATATTAATGTAACTATGATATTACAATGTATATTCAGAGCCACAGAGAAGGTTAAAATATTGCACATCCCATTAGTTAAGAAGAAGAGTTTAAATTCCTAAAGAAGGGGAATTCTTCAGCTCTCTCGTGCACTATAAATGTTGCTGCAGTTTCATTATGCTAGATTTCTGTGTGGCTGTACCGCTGGAAGTTTAGTTTGTTAACGTTTCTTACCACTGGTTTTGAAACAAGTTAATAAACTAGGTCACAGGTCAAGACAAGTCACATTTTCAAGTTTGAACTCTTTTTTTTTCCCATCAGTGCGGTGTGGTTTAATGAGGTCTGTAATTGCTTTGCGGCATGGCACTTTAAAAACTCCAGTTCAAGGTAATGGAGAAATGCAGTGATAGCTTTGCCCTCAGCAATTCTGAGTTCACATATTCCCTGTGCTGCCTCAGTTGGCGTATCACATGGCTTGTTATTTTATCATTAGCTACATCAATGCTATGTATGAGCAGCGAGAGTTTGTTGTACATGTGTGATTATTTATATACATCCTTGTACAATTACGGCATAACTAAAGGCCAGACATCCATACAGCAGCGGCCAGAACCACTTTTTAATGAGGTCAATCTAAAAGAGACTTTGAGGAAATCCTTGGCTCCTTCTACACTTCTATCCAAACACATATACAACATGGCAGTGCACTCTTCACAGATCTTGCTGTTAAGCCTTAATATTTAATTGAAACCTCATAATTAAGGCGTAATTCATGCATGTACATTAATAACTATGAATTTTTTCCTTTAGCAGAAAGGAAAAAAAGAGGATGTGAAACATGGTTGTCAATCTATATTTGTTAACTTGTTATTGTTCATTATATGTCTGAGAATACTTTGTGGCACTATGAGGCCCAAACTGCCAGTCTGCTCTATACACTAGTATAGTTAATTAATGGAAAATTATATAAAAGTTATGACATAATAGAAAATTTGTATTTGCTTGCCCGGAAATAAAAATACTCTGTTATGGTAGCAAGGGATCCTTTACTGAAACTACCTTTTCTGTTTCACTGATTTGTTGGCACATCATTTGGTATTTGATGTGCAACACAAGGGGAATGACAGCCAATCAACTGAAGTTTTAAGCTTGTTTCCTATGTTAACATCACTGTGGAGCCAAAACTGCTGGGTGGCTCCTCACTCCACCTTGTCAGTACAAAATACTGTAATTGAGTGTAACTCACGAATACTGTACAGCTATCAACAAAGGACTTTCAGAACAATTGCTGGTTATACAATAGGTTCACCACCCGTCAGCATTGCTGAAAATTATCATTAAAATGGAGATGGCCAACATCAAGGAGCTTTTATTTTCAGAGATTCAGCAATGATTTTCATTCTGTCACTTTCAACAATTATAATAACCATCACACAGTGCGGGCTTCGCATTCTGAACGCTCATTCTGAACGCATCTCAGGAAATGATGGTGGCTGTTCAAAACACAGTGTCTGATTACTTGTGAAAAGTCTGCAAGATTTTGAAGGTTGCTTTTATTGACACATAAACTGAAGAGTTTTTTTTTTTTTTTCCAGTCTGGACGCTTAATAGTCTAGCCCTCTATCCTCCAGCTGAGCATTGACATTGCTTTGCTTCAGGATATCAATTTCTGATTTAAAATGAGTACAGAGTTGGGCCACGGTTACTACAGTCATTTTATCTATCAAACGGTACACTCTGTTTATTAACTTGAGGGTAACTTCTGATCCACAGTTTCTGTACAGATGGAGAATCTAAGAACACTGCCTGGAAGATTGCCAGGGATCACCGCCAATAACAGCCGTTGACAACCTCAGTGGTTAGCCATGCATATGACTGTTGCCAATGTCCTCTCTCAGTTTCATGCGGCAATACATAAGAATTTGTTTCTGTCTCTGAAACTGGAGGCTTGCTACAATTCTGGGATCAAAAGTTAAATTCAGAAACGTTTGCTGTGTCACAGTCCTCTAGCACATCTCAAAATGAGCATTTAAAATGAAAATTACTCACTCAGTATGACCTCCAGCTTTCCTGCCTGTCTTCCCTCAACATAATCCCTTTCCTATTGTTTTTATTTCTCACTTCTGCCATTCTTCTCCACTGATCTCCATTTCCACCGGGGACTTATGGAATTACCGTTTGTGAAGGTCTTTTTAAATTGATATCACCTTCGGGTAGCTTGTGCTTCTGTGCGGTACATGAATCCGTGAGTGCTGCAGCTCTCTGACACATCACACTCCTGTTAAAATGTGGCGTTCGGTGTCGATGGGGAACTGCGCTGGATATTTACAGCTTAATGAGCTCTCATTGCTGAATAAGAATAAGTGAAGGAAACAGAGTCTCTGTGTTTCTGGCTTTGTTCGAATGATTAAAGCTAGCCCCGCCAAGCAGCTGGAGCACATTTGGACTGGAGCCTTCAGGTGGAGAAAGTGATGTCTTACAGCTGTTCCGATGCACCAGTGAACTGCATGTATGCTCACAGATGAGTCATGCTTGAATAGATGGGGGAGGGATTCATTTCAGTAATCAGGAGTGGGTACTTTCAGCGCTGAGGAACTCAAGAGCAATTCCATCAGTCAATGAATCGATTTATCTTTTTACCAACGTTTAATTTAATTTTGCGTAAATTAGCATGAATTTAATTTCGCATTTGCAGAGGACTTCCGATCAAATGCATTATGGGGAAATGACGCGTCAGTTGTTTGAGAACAGATCTGTTTGGCTACTGTAGCAAATCATTGAAGCGTTATTGGAACTTCTATTCTCTCAGGTACAGGTATGTATTTCTGCTATAAGACTGTGTCAGAGGGCTGACTTTTGTGAATGGTAAATTCACACCAGTGCTCACCGCACAGTGTTAGCGTTGGAATCCCAGCTTCATCCAGTGTGTAAGTTATTAGTGCACAGAGGTTTTGGACCTTTTAGGCAGGGGAGGCTGAGGGGGTGCATTTGGAGTCTGAGATACAGGCAAAAAAAACCTGCTTGAATAAAACTTGGAGGGGGAAATTGATAAATTCAATGAGATGAACACTCACCTGTGTTAAAAAGGTGCAGACTAGTCATACCTCGTAAGCATGAGGGAGGTCTTCATTTCCAATTTACACTAAATTACAAGGATCTGAACCAGCATTCCCAAAGCGGCCTCAGCATAGCCTGAACACACAGTGATCCTGATTACAAGAGATCCTGCTTTTTGAACATAAGCATTTTTCAAATTTAGAAAAATGGCCTTTATCAAATCCAACTAGATAATACATCATTAAGGGAAAATAAACATTTTCTTACTCACTATCTATGGGAGATGTCAACAATTCAGTGCAGATTGGGTTTGTACCCCCCAGTATGGGATTCAAATGTGCTGAGCTCTTTATCAACTTCATGACTGGAGGAAAATTCAGAAGAATCATTACCATCCACTTGTTTTGTTACACCATCACAAATTCAACAAACATCTTCTCTGTCTTTTTACAACTTCACTCCATGATTGTATTCAAGTTTGCCAAACGATTTTCCACTAGAGTTAGCACTGAAGAGGCATTTGTTTCCTTGTGCCATTGTCACATTATTTTTGGTGACACCATATTTCCTCAGAGAAAGCGACAGTTGTCAGATGCTTCTGTTTCATTATCCACTATGAGCTTAAATTTGGCATCAGAACTCCTTCTCAGTCCCTTGGATCCTTTCCCAGCTTTTGATCCTCTTTTTTTCCCCCTCACATGGTCATAATAGATAGGCTTACACATTTTCCCAGTGCAATGCAAACGCCACAGATGTTGATGACACATTCTGTTCACTAGTATTGCTTTTGCTATAGCCACCACATGGCATTAGTTTTTTGGACTTGTTTGTGAACATAGGGTGGGTGGATTGAAATATGAGTGGAAGTACATAAGTATGACAAGTCAGATAAAGTCCTTATTGCATATTTTAGATGCTTGATAGCCCATGTGAAAGGGCAGACTGCAAATCATTTGAAGTCTACTAATCACTATATGCAATATGCTTTTTTGAAGCGTATGAAGCATGTAATTATACTTGAGGAATAATTAATGTAGCTTTTTTTTACTCTAATGTAGTGCTTATGAATATGATATGTATGCATTGTGAAAATGTGGATCATGTAAACTGTTTTTTTTCTGGGGCAGAGAAAGCCCTCCAAACCCAAATCTACCCACTGAGGTGCAGAAGCAGCAATGGCTTTTCTGCAACATGTGAATGCAGGGATTGTTTTCTGCAGTTTAGGTGTATAATTTAGCATAAAATGACTGTAATGGTGTCAAGTTGCATCTAACAATTCTGTATAAGCCATACCTAATGTAGTAAACCCTCCACCATCCCAGTATTCCCAGTGAAACAGCACCAGGTAAGTTACAGGACAAAAAAATTTCACAGGTGGGTCCTACTTGGCAGAGCTGTCTGATAGTAGAGATGCATGCCAATGGAGACCTTTCTGAATTTCATGATAAGATACACTATGCCAATGGAAAAGAAGTGAACCGTACAACATACCAATACACATAATTCACGGTCTGGAGGATATGCCCTCACAGTGCTGGCATATAGATCAGCGGAGTGTCATGCAGCAGTTTAGAAGCAGGGAGACGGCAATGCCTGAAATTCTGTCTGTCCTTTAAATGCAGCCAGGATGGGAAGCCGTGTCAGTGTCAGCCATCTCTGCTATTCTGGCGGACCGTTTTAATGCGGCACTCCGAGCGCTTCCCGTGCCACACGTCCGTACCCACCAATTGAGCAGATACGATCTCTCCCGCTCATTATCGCACGCATCTCAGAAATGCAGGCATCTCAAAACTGAGCCGCTGCCAACTTATAAATGATAAAATGAGCTCGGTCTAAACTGACTTTTTAGGCAGAAAATGGCGGGGAGGGAAAAAAAAGGGCTTTTGATTTTTTAATTAGTTCCGAGATTAGTTTTGTCGCCAGCTGGTTCATTGTTCCCCTCTTTTAAAAACGGGAGGTCTTTGTTTTGGACGGCATAAAGCCGTGCAACAAAGCAGAGCCCGATGAGCCGGGTGAATGCAGGGGTGCAGAGGTGCGCCGGCCACAACAGTGCCCCCGTGTCATGAAAAATGGAAGCCGTGGACCCAGCTGCCTGCCGGAATCATGACCGCGGTCTCGCAGGGAGTTATCTTGTAAGAGCATCCATCTTAAGCACAGACGGATCGAATGGCTGGGGAACAGCTGGCGAGAGTAAAGGCCAAACCCCCCCTCCCAACCACCCCGCCCCTCGTCTGTAGCCAGAGGTCCCAGGTTCACAGTAGCAGCGGAAAATGCCCACTTGCTTCCAGCCTGAATCTGAGCGATGACCTCGTCGCCATCCGAGCATCCGATTGGCTGGTGCGCTGCTGGGAGCCCTGCTTCCTCCTAAGCCGTCGCTTCCCTTTTCCAGTTCGGTTTCACGGTCCAGAGGACGAGCGCTCAGCCCGCCGACGCATCGGCGCTGTGTGTGTGTGTGTGTGTGTGTGTGTGGGTGCATGTTTCTCAGACTCTTTCATCTGCACTGCGACCAGTTTTAACATTTACCTTTATAACAGTTATCTCTAGGTTTCTCAAGTGGTACAATGACTAACTAATTAAACAAATAAACATTTCCATTTCAAATATTACATTTCACACATAGATATGTATTTTTATATTATATATAGTGTAGTTATATATTATATTATGGTTTGTTTGCATGTATATTATGTTTTTATGCTTTTTGAGTAATATATATTATATATATACATATATACTGTATACACACACACACACACACACATATATATATACAAATAATTTTTTTTCATTAACATGAAAATGTGTTTTGAGTATATTTTATTCAGCAGCAGAGAAATGGAGTTTAATGTAATAAGAAATGAATTGGGTCCTGAGCCATCTATTGTTTGCTGTCCTGGATTAAATCAAATAATGCAAGTACTATTTTTAAACTTTTGATTCCACAGCTTGGCTACACTAGTCTCCAACTGTTCATATTCTATGTGCTTTTTTCCTTCATGAACACATCTTAAGATTTGTTCTTAGCAGAAGGTCAGCTTTGATGTAATGCTACTTATTGCCAACTGGTACAAGCTGAATCTGAAGACGTTAGATTTAAATGTTCTGTTCTGAATGAAATAATACATAACGTATGACTGCCTCAGTCAAAGCAATGTTATCCATAAGGGTTGTGAGACTTTATTTTCTTAGCTACCTGAGGGGATATAGGGGAGAAACTGTAGATTCTTTGCTTTGGTGTGCAAATTATGATTCTGTAAACTTGCTAGAAATTCATCCAAGAGAACAACCACAGACAAATCAATGCACTGGTGCTTAATGTTTTTTTTTCCACCACATTTTGGATACAGTACAAAAACCCTCATAATTGCTGCGTATCCCAGAATCAATCAGGACAGCTTAAGTATCTAAGTAGACTTAAGTACCCACCTCTAATACAGGATCTCAGACCTTATCTGTATCCAATCATTTAAATTTTAATATTCATCCACTATGAGAAATACTTAATGGTGCAATACTTCAACTCATGGTTTCTTGAGCAGAGAGGACAAGCCTTCTGTTTCACCGGTCTGTGTGGTGTGCGGGAGGTTATGCAACACTGAAACAGATGCAGCTTCCATATCGGCAGGCATCACAGAGGCGTACGGCTCCAGGCCCCCCGGTGTTCTCCTACCCTCCTCTGTGATTCATGATCGCCTCCCTCTAAACTTTCTCTATTCAATAACGATCGTCTCCATCGCTGCAGAGGTCTATCATCTCGGATGAAAGCCGGGCACTCCTGTGATTCAGTGCCTATGTTGTAATACACGGAATCTGAGCTGTGTTTCAGCTCACTGCCCATTTGCCGCTCTGCCGGCTGCCCCTGTGTGCCTGTGTTCTTGTTCTTGATCCTCCTGTCATATGAGTTTAATGTATCGTTCCATGATAGCCTTGTAAGTCACCCTGAGTAAGAGCACCTGACAAATAAACAGATAAATACATTTTTTAAAAAAGAATAAATAATAAGCGATGCTGTTTGGCAGGGCTACTTGTCCTTCTGTGAGGCATTGAGCCTCATTGGCCTGAGGGACGATGTTCATGTACTATTCACCATGCAAGTGGCATTCAGCCTTTTATTATCCTCCAGGCATATTTTTTTTGTTGTTGTTTACGGCCTTGTTTGCCCCCTCCCCATTACCTTAGCTCAGGTCTGTCTTTGCTGTTCTCCAAGTAAATCACCTCACTAGCTTTTGTTACTGAGCAGAGTACAGTAGTTAGGAGATCGGGGTAGACAAAAATCCCCCACTGAAATCCCCCATCGGGCTTCTAAGTGCGTCTGAGGAAAGCTAAGGAAAGGTCTGCAAATAACTCCCACTTCCCTGTTGAATTTGGCATCTTGTGGGACATATACTTGCACCACGAAATATGTTTTAAGGGTGCAGAGCGAGGCTGGCGGGTACCTTCTGGATTTCCTTTGTCTCATTGAAATGCATTGCGCTCAGTCCTGTGGATATACTTAGACAGTCCGACGATGATGATGTTCCTAGCTGCCTCCCCTTCACGCTGTGTCACTGAATTGCAGAAGCAAAGCTTTCCAAAGCTATACATTCACTACAGAACGAGCCATGTTTCAGAGAAACAAGGAACACTGCATTTTTCTGTATTCACGTACACAGTTTTTATATACACATAGGTCTCATGTCTGAGTGTTGGTTGTGAGAAGACTTGCATTGAACAAGGTTAGCTTGGAGGTGAGGTTTACCTCAAATCTTCTGTATACAATAGGCTGTTCTTTGTCATATTTCCCTGGCGGCAAAAAAAGAAAAAAAAAAACAATAAAATAGAACTTTGGGGGGAAACAAATGTCATGTGTAGTGAAGCTGGTGTTGACACCAGATCCATACTGGCTTTATCTGACAACCAATATAAGACATCCACCTGTGAGGAAGAGAAGAGATTGGAGATTTTTTGCAGGTTTGTGGACCATTTTTTCTGCTTCTACATGGTGAGCTTTTTCTTTGCCTCATGAATAAAAAAACTAGTGTCTGGTGAAAGAAGTGGCTGGAGTCCAAGCCTATGTGGCTGGTGATAGAAGACTCTGAGTGAGACTGTGCAGAAAGTTGGGCTGGCACAAAGTTAGAGAGACTTTTATGGAAATTAAGCTTCAGTGAAAGAACACAGTTGCAATGTTCTGGGTCTGGCTTAGTTCAGCGTCCAGCAAAGGAGAACCACAAGCAACCACACAGGAGAATGAGCCAGGCCTCCTGTTCAAAGAGGGACCAAGAGTCCTGTCCTGCTCCAGCATTGAAGACCCAGGCCAGTGATGCAACCCTACCCATCATACAGAGACGGCCAGGCGGTATGCACCTTCCTGCTGTGCCCAACCAAGGAGGGAAAAGACTGAGTACAACACACAAGTTTGAAAGACTCTCAATGTCTTTAACTCCTACTCTCTCTAAATAATGCTAAATACCAAACCAAATAGTTGGTATTTATCCTATTTTTAATATCACCTATTTACCACATTTCCACTTACATTATATTTTGTCTGATAAATGTTTTTTTGTGATTATTCATTGCGTCATCTGATTACTTGATCAGTTGACCCTTCAAATTCAACATACCCTACCTTCACATATGGAATATTTCTAATTTGAATAAGTCATTTGAATGTTTAGGTGAAATTGGTAGGCTTATGCCCTGGTAATTTATAATTGATCATCTATATTTCATAAGAGAAACACTGAAAAATACTGTGTAACAGCTATTACACTAAAAACAGTGTAATAGCTATGCACACTACATTAACTGATGTGTGTGGATTATTGCATCCACTACACATTTCCTAGAATAGCTTTGTGTGGAAGTGACATGGTATGAAGTATTCATAATTTAATACTGGATACCTCCCTTTCACATTACATTACTGTCTTTTAGCTGTCGCTCCTATCCAGAATGATTCACATAGGTTACAATTTTATCCATTTAAACAGCTGGATAATTGCTAAGGCAGTTGTGGGTTAAGCACCTTGCCCAAGGGTACAACAGCAGCATCCCAGCAGGGAATCAAACCAGCAACACCCTCAGCCCTGCTCCTTACCACTAGGCCACACTGCTGCCCAGCTTATACTCTCAGAGAATATGCGCATATGAATGGAGGAAGTGCTCTGATTTATTGTCATGCCATGACAATGGACACAAGATATTACATCACTGACAACCTCAGTCATATTTATTTCAGGTGGTTTGTGCAGCATAACTATTTGCCTGCAGGTTCAGTGTGGTCACTGCCATTGACCAGTTTGCTAAAAATCGTTAGGGAAATACAGTTAATTATGCAGTCACTATAATGGAAGGTGTGGCGCATACATTACAAAATGTGGAACAGCATGTTACCTGGTCCAAGTCAGGAGAGCACAAATGTTCACATATGTTTCTGTGGGATATCAGTCTTATGGTGGATTTAATCTTTAATATCTCTGGACAACTGCACAACTGGCATGTGGATTTTGCTTTGATGAACTTCTGCAGTTCAAATATTACCTTCTGAAATGGCAAGTCAAGCTATTCTAACTGGATTGTCAACTTCTGTGATGGTGCAGAAGTTAATATTTTGGTATTGATTACTTTTGAACATTACCAAAGTCTGCTGTATTTCCTTTGGTTTCCATTGCATTACAGAAGATGCTCCATAATCCAAAAATACCACTTGAAGTGGCTCTTCTGTTATTGTCCCACAAGTCTGTGTTTCCACAAGTGGAGAACTTTCGCACCCCTGACGTCATCTCATTGCTACTTCTATTTACATGCTTTAGCTTGCCAAACTGCACCCACACATCCAATAAATAAGTATTACGCAACATATTTACTGTAGGTTTATCACATTCTATTGAAAAGCGAATGAAATTCATGCCTTTGCTAATGACCTCTTTCAACTCCTCCATAATGGTACTGTTGGATAAGTCCACCCGCTTTGTCCCTCTCCTTTTCTTTCCTCAGGTGCTTTTGATCACATCATAAAACTCTAAGACCCTGATGCTCACCTACCAGGCCTTCAAGGTCATGGTTCCTTCCTACCCTGAACCCACCACCGCACCTTACACCCTGCAGGAGACCTCTGGTCAGCTGGTAATTCCTTTTCTTTCATGCCTTTCCTAACAGGATGAGCCATCTACTGCTGTCAGAACTGCAGAATAATTCTACTTCTAACACTGACTAAAAGTCCATCTTCTGATATCATCTTGTTACCCATGAACTTGACATATCTTCCACCTAACAATCTAGTGCATCAGCTCTGAATGATATCTGATATGCTTTGATCTTGTCCACACAGATCATTGTTTGGCACAGTGAGTGTATTAGAATGTTTTAAGATAAACGTTGCTTTTAAGGATAAAGTTGGTGTGGTGCAGGAATGTTGTTCTCAAGGATGTTATGCACTGTGCGAATGGTTCAAAACTATTCTCACATGATAATTACTCTCAACCCATTTCAAGATCATGAGTTTCCACTAGTACACTAAACATTGAACTGAACTTTGAACACTTTGATTTTTATCACTGCTTTGATTTTATTCTAAGCCACTGATTTGAGCTGAGTTGTACCTATTTTTTAATTGCTACTACAATATGCTTCTAATGTGTCTACATAAATAGTAAGAGGTTTTAATATAAATGTGAAGTTTTGATAAGAGGCAATACAGTATAAGATTTTTTAATATGAGCCAATTCTCTCCAATTTTTCATTTTAAAGAGATCTGATCTAACTAAAACATTTTATGTACTGCTCAAAAAGTGTCCTCCATGATTTTTTTTGCCATTAAAACTAGCAAAATGGTACATAATCTCACACAGCCTAAAACATGATTGGAAGACTTTTGTGAATTCCTTATTTTGAATTTGAATTTTTAATTTTCTCTCTTGCTTACACACTCACGCGCATGCACACGTGTGCACACACATACACTGACACGGGATGCTCTTTTGCCATAAACAAGGCCATTTGGTCTGGGTCCATGAGGCATTGAGTTTGGTGGATATAAACTTATACACAGCGTACAGTCTGACATGCACTAGCGCCATTTCATAGGGATTTTACTACTTAAACAGGGTTGAAACACTTCGGTGACCATGCATAACCGTATTAGCGAGGATTACCCCATGCTCCTGTGTCTCCCCGCACACAGCTGCGGGGTAATTGCAAGAGCATGCCACCTGCATTCTGTGTGCAGCGGATCATAAATCACCACGGGGATGCCCAGGGCATGCACTTACCCTTGAGGTGTACAGCCAGATGTGTGAGGTCTCGGTTGTGTGTGGGGGGGGGAGATGGGAGACATCCCTGCTGACTCTGCAAAACTCCTCAGGACGTGCAATCACACACAATAACAGGCTTCCCTAAAGGAGACACGCTTGCCCGGAGTGAAAGGAAATGCCTTTCACATAGTGAGAATCTGAACCCGATGAAGAAGGTGTCTTTTCTGGTTGGGGAAAAATGTATCAAAAAAATCCATATGTGCATTCAGTATGACGGGTGTTTTTAGTGACAACCCCCACTCCCCTGCACCCCCCCAACACCTCTGCTAATGTAGTTTTAGAAAACAATATCTGAGGGGAACATTAATTCCTGTACCACTGTTTATGGACATTTGAGATGTAATCTGAAACAAAATTAAATTGCACATAACTGACATTCCCTTAATAATACCCACAATTATTAATGTGAATTTATGTGCTGTCTTATTTGGAAAGATTATCAACGTGAATGTAATGTGCTGTCTTATTTGAAAGTTTATTAACTCCCATAAAATGCTGGGGATGTTTCAAAAGAAGTCTGGTATCTGGCTGGAGTGATGGCATCTCAGGATAAAACAAGTCACCCATCCACCTTATTCCACTACTTTGATTTCGAGAAAACAAGTGCAGACTATTCACTGTCATCTCAGTCTGGCTGGAGGAAATGTTCTTTTTACATCTCATCCAGTACCTCAGCAAACTCAGATTCAATCATCTGTTACCTCAAATCAGTCGGATAGCATCGTGAGAGGAGAAACCTTAAAAAAAGCCGCTGGTGATCTTGCTATTTAAGGAAGTGGCATTACGGATACAGAAACAGACTAGGGAATGAAACACACTTTGATTGATCAAGTCAACCCCCCTCCTGATCAGAGCCTTTTCCCTGTCCTGGATGAGGAAGTTAGAACCTCCCCCTTCCTGCAGGCTTAAGCTGAACTCATTTAGAGGACTGAAGATATCCTGCCAAGTATGCTAACTGGGCATAACTCCCCCCAAATAACACTTCTCTGAAATCTGAAAGCTCAAGCAGAAAACTCATCTTAAAAAAAGAAGCAGGTCAGGACTTTCCCTCAAGTATAAATAAACACACTTTAGAAACCAGGGGTAGTTGTCAACAACAGCCATGAATCTAGCAGAATGTACACAGGACAGAGGAGGATTTGATTTGATGAGGCTGCTGCTCACTTCAGCAGCAGTGTTTGCATATGCCTCATCCTCTGGAGTTTAAGCAGAGGCGTAATATGAGTGGTGTAGTGGGAAAGAGCAGGGATTGTAACTCCAGGATTGCCGGTTTCCTAGGTGGGACACAACTATTGTGCCTTTGGGGCAAGGTACTTAATTCAAATTGCATCAGTAAATATTGTATAAATGGATAACATGTAAAAATTGTAAGCTATGTATGTCACTCTGAATAAGAGTGGCTGCCAATTAAATTTAATGCATTGTGGTGTGGTGTAATGTATATCACTGTTTCTAATGTAAACCCCTTGACCCTCAAAACTGCAAATTGTGAGCAATCAAGCTTACCTCATTTTCTGCTGAATAACTCATTTTTCCATGTAGAAACTTTCATTTGTTTTGCCACACACATAAGGCTTGCCACTTTTAGTGTCTCAAATAGCTCACCAGAAACCTTTTTGTTATATACTAAAAATGTGGGTCTTAAATGGCTTTCATTCAGATATTGGTAAGCAATGGGATTGAATACAACAGACGATTCCTGCCTGTTGGCAGCTGCAGTATATTCAGATACACATCCCTCAGTTTAGCTCACCATGCAGACAACAAGACCAAATGATTATTGTTTGTATTTAAATACTTATTTCTTTGCAATCTGTAGTTGTTTTGAATTAGTTTCATATCAATATTTATATAAATATTTATTGGATGAAGTGTGTTAAACAGTAAATAAAAGACAACAAATTTATGGGCATAGAATTGTCTTGTACTCAGCTGATACTTTTTCACATTACAAAGTAACATAATGTCTCTCTGGCATTTTTTAAGAATACAATCCAGACATGCTATATATGTCAACCTCTGCAGAGATAACCAAGCTGGCACATTTGTTTTTGGAGGGGCATTCAAGCAAACATTTTTTGTTAAACAAGCAAAAAGTTTACCACATATAAAACCTGCTTTACAGGTTCTATACCGGACTTGGCCATGAAACTTGCTGTGATTGAGAAGAGCCCAACACTGTTGCCATTGACTTGATAAAATGTCCATCATTATGTCCATGCTCAAGGCGGCTTCAGCCAGGCCAGGATCAGAGAAAAATCCTCTGCTGGCCAGCCAAGAGGTCACGCCCACTTCCTCTCCGCCCATAGAAAACACAATGCCTGCAGAGGAACCAACATAAAAACACACAATCACACCATGCCGTTTCTCCACTTTACAATGCAAAGTTATGATGTGACAAAAAGTGAAAGACTGGACAAAGTGGGGAGGCTGTGAAAAAGTTGATTATCTTTGCGCCAGAAGTTCCGTAACAGGCCCCACTGAGGGCTACCCACTGTCATTGCATTTGTGCAGTTCCTGGATTCATTTGTGTCGATGATGGTAGAATTACAGCCCCACCCACCTAAAAAAAGAAGAAAAAAACTTGGAATCCCATTTCCATTTCAACAATCGCGTCACACTTTCAATTATAGCCTTCCAGCACAATAATAAAATATTCATTTTCACAGGAACCGACGCTGAGTTTAGGTGCAAACTCATTTTTATTTTCAGAGAAGCTAAGATGAATCCATATTTCTTTGCTGTACCCTACAGTGCTATTCTGCCTTGCCTTTTACCTGTCAGAATACTTACAGTACAAAGGCTCTGACTTATAATGTCTAATTTCAGTCGGCTAACCTCTTGTATCTTGTATTTCTCTTGCAGTTTTTCATATCATAAAAAGTAGCCCCTGGCCTTTTACAAGTACACTGTTGTTTTTGATCTCAGACTTGGCGATATACGCTTTGGTTAATAATTGATGTCTGGAAGGATGTTATGTAGTACTTTGAATTTTTTTCTTACCATGCATTCCTGAGAATAAGCCCTTGTTAAAGAAAGTGTTCATTTTATGAATGAACAATGTAAAAGCAGAGGTTCCTAATAAGCACATTTAGAAATTCATGTTGATATGCCACTTTTTAAAGGCTCAGATATACAGTAAATACCTCCAGCTGATAAATATGGGTATCATTGCAAGGAGAAAAAATGTCTATATGTTTATGAAACTGGTATATTTCTATTCCTTAGGGAAAATAAACAAAAATTGCATAATGATGATGGTTTTATTTATCTAAAAAAAGAAAATAAAAACAAATGACTCAAGGGACAGGCAAGTGTTGGGGTTGACTCACGCAGACACACACAGCAAGAACATATTAGCCCTTACAGCAAAGACCCTCCATTTCTGGGAATAAGCGCTTAATTTGTTTTCTCGCTTAATAAATCCTGGATCTCTAATGAACAGTACTCCCAGCTGCGTTGAAATACATGCTAGAATTAAATGTCACGTCTGGTTCAAACAGCAGGGAAGCAGAGGCCGGCAAAGTTTCCCTCTAATCTATTTTTGATGGCCGCCTTTATGCTGTCAATAACGGGGCACAATTATACAAAGGTTGCTGTCCTTGTCTTTAAAAGGCTTTTTGTTCAGGCCTCGCTGGCCTTACAAAGGCTGAACAGCTAAAGGAAGAATCAGCTTGCAAGGTGCCCACCTGAGGGCTCAGGCTCATTGTTCAGCCTTTAGAATCTCATGAACATTCCAGCGGTACATTTACATTTACATTACCTTTAGCAGCAGCAGAGGTAGGAAGCGTCTGAGCCGTGTGGTACTGTAAATGGCTTATGTTTGCCAAATCTGTCCGCATGATTCGAAATAATGTGTGACATTTCATTACTTCTGTAAAACTACTTCCTGTGGCCAGACCTATCCTACTTTTTTCTTTGTTTTAATTTTGCAAACTATGTTTAGAGGCATGCAAGACAGCAACAGATAGACTCTGTGCTGCAAGAAGGTCTGGAAGTGCGAACAATCAGACTGAGCTAACCTAATCTGTCACTCAAGTGACACTCAAACTCGGGAGTGTAGCATAGTGGGCTATGCTGGTGACCAAAAAGTTGCCGGTTCGATTCCTTGCTGGGGCAATGCTGTCGTACCCTTGGGCAAGGAGTACCTTGCCCTAGGGTACAGCAGCGGCGTCTTAGCAGGGAATCGAACCGGCAACCTTTCAGTTACCTTACCACTACACCACACTGTCGCCTCACTCACTCCCGTGGGTGAGGAACACGCAAGCGATGAATTCACTTCCCAAACGAGGCTGAGAAAACTTGGACGGGCTACCTTGTAAAATGCATGAGCCATGCATCAGTGCGTGAGTTAGAGAGAAATACCTTCTCTTTACCAAACAGCACGAACAACATCTGTCTCATGCATATTATTTATTATCACATTCCCTTCGCTTGTCAAAACTTTATTGCGGTAAAGTATCAAATATATCACATAAAATAGTAGCACCAAAGTTTTTTCTCTTATTTATACTCCTGTAATTTACACAGAGGTGACAGTCACCAGGCAACAGAGGGGAAGAACTTTAAAGCTGGTTTAGGGGCAGCCTCAGAGGATGAAGACAATGCCAGATTTAACTGAAGCTGTGAACATTTCTGATGTTTAGAAGTGTGTTATTTCTGTACTTTGTGTGAAGGTCTCACAGTGAAATAACAGCATGTTACGTTTGTGATGCAAATCACTTTGTGTTTGTGCTTAAATAGGCAAACATTATACGGTAGATGATAGTTTGGTGGTGGATGGAGTATGTATCAGGTTTCTGCATTGCTCACAGTAGCAGCACACAGGAGGCGAACACATCGATGAAAGCTGGAAGTCCCGAGAGTGCTGGAAGCTTTTTATATTTCCTTGAGAATGGAGAATTTTGGTGGAGATTTTGGATATACTGGCAGCTCACCACCAGTACTGTGTTGATACCAGTATGACCAATAATTAGCATTTAGCATAAAATGCTAAATACATGAAATACATATTATACTCTTTCAGTAAGGCTGGTATGTTTATGATGTGAGCTCTGTTTTCAGTTTGCAGTGTCCAAAAGTCAGTTGCTGAGGGGTATTCCAACGAAAAAAAAAAAAAACAGCTAAATGGCTGTACCTAGCAAAATTTTCAATTTTATTGGAAGTTGGAAAGTTTATTTCAGTTCCCCCCAACAATGTTTTAATCATGTATTGTGGATGAATAATTCTTGCTTGCTATGAACATAGTTATGTACTTTTTCCCTTGGGAGCCTGGTGTTTTTAGGAATGAAGAACAATACAACAACACAACATCAATGCCATAAAACAGAGCTCACTTTATAAAATGTTTACCAACTGCCTGTCGTCGCTTTAGCTTTCCCGGTTAGATTTGCTCCTGAGCTGTTAGTGTCTTTGCCACCACTGCGGTGACTTCAATTAGTAGACTACTCCTCTGTCCTGCCTCCATCACAAGATGGCCCAGGTGCTAAGATTAGACTCGGGCCTCCGACATCATGTGCTCGTCAAACACCAATCTAACACTTTACCATCTGGTTACGCTAGTGTTAATAATATCCCCTCTCCTCCGGTATTGTAGCAGATGGCTTTGGTAATCACTTTGTTTCCTCTGCAGTCGTTTGACGGGCAGTTTAACAGCACTGCGAGACAGCGCTGACACAACACTGCAGTTGCTAATGGGAAAACAGCCATTTTCACTGGTCAGATCCAATTTTTCGTGTTTGCCATTGTCTGTCAGGACAGACATACCTATGATGTAATAGTCACAGATGGAGGAACGTTGCATTTGGGTGCAAGTGACTTCAGAGCCATAGAAGTGGGGATTCAGGCACACTCCAAACTATGGAATTTCTACCTTAATTAACCAAATTTCTGAGCAGAGCTAGAAAGACAGGCTCATTCATATTTCTATTTATTTTTTGATGCTGCTGTACCCTTGGGCAAGGTACATAGCTCATAATTGCCTCAGTAATCCAGCTGTATGAATGGATAAAATTGTAACCTACTGTATGCAAGACACTCGATAAGAGCATCTGCAAAATGACAATAACGTAACGCAATGTAACATTACATTTAGTAGCAGTAGAGAGTGGAGGCATCTGAGCAATAGGATAACTTAATCACGTGGACCAGTGATCAGATCTTATCAATGATGTTACGCTATACTACAGATATTTAGCAGCTCTTATACCAGAGCAATGTGCATAGATTATAATTTTAAAGGTGGTCCATTTATACAGCTGGATATTTACTAAGGCACTTTTGGGTTAAGTACCTTGCCCAATGGTAGTGTCCCCAAGGGCATTGGCATTGGATTTCAATGGTGATGGTAATACAGTCCGTTTAAACCCAGACTTCAAGACCATTTCAAATCCAAAAAACAGAACAGCCAAGGATTAGATCATTTTAAATGCATTGATATTTCATATTGTTTGAAAAAAGACAGACTTATGCAAAATATAACAACATGCTGGTTATGAGCAAAACAACTGTAAACATAGACATAAATTCAGCATTGATCTAAGCAGATTGAAAGGATTTTACATAATTCCAGTAATGTATATACTTTCATGTCAGAATTAATTTCATCTCTAATAAACTTAAGGTAAAATATTAATCCTCAGTCCTCAGTGAAAACATTTAGACTGTGGACATATTTGTATATATTTGGAACATTCAAAATTTTCCATCGATTTGGATAGCATTGAAGTGATTAATCAGTGATTTTTACTGATTAAACTTTACTAATCTACTGCGTGACAGCTGTAGATTTTTATAAATTTTACAATATAGAATGTAGGTTTGCTGGCTATTTTTGGTCCAATATCATTATTCAAGTGAAGTTACTCCTTTTCAACATTTATAATATATAATTAAATTTAAAAATTACAATAAAGTGACAAGGAAACCTATGTCTCAGTACCTTAAAATCACTGAAAATCTCTTTTCCTTTTTTTTTTTTTAAACAAAACTTACAAGTTCTTCTGCTTCTTTCACCTAGAACAACAGGCACATACGAAAAACAGTAAGTTGTGACGCAAGTCAAATGTGTAGGAGTGATATTTTTTTTCCCAAATTTCTTTTTTTTTGTCTGTCTTTTTATCCATCATATTAGAGGAGTTTGTCTTGTCTCTGGGGCTGCAAAGCCCCTCCCCCTTGCCTGATTGGCTAAGCAGTCTTCAGCGCTAGTTAGGGGAACCTCTTCACTTAGCCTTCACTCTCTCCTTGGTTATGCTGCGGCTGTCCCTTACTGTGGGAACTGCTCCTGTTGCTATCCCCTCAGGGGTGATTCCACATGCAAGCGTGCAGTGTTCTAAACTGAAAAGTGTTCCCCCCTCTCTTTTAACTCCGGAGAGTGAGCAGGCTCTCGTCTCCCTCCAGAGAGCCCTTTCAGCATGTCTGCAGCTCACAGCAGTGCTGGGATGAGAACTCAGCTCCGTTCTCTCTCTCTCGCCTTTGGTCTCTGCTGTTTCATTGCTGTGCGTTCCCACCCCGCTGGTTACACCATTCGACCGGAACTCTTTGTTATACGGCGGCGAAACAACTGCTCACCCTGTAGAATTCCTACAGACTCTTTGCACTTCACCCTGTTATTCTGCCCCAATATCCTACTGCACTGCTACTGCTGCAAAGAAACGTAATATAGATGTAACATTGCGTGATAGTCCGCCCCAGTCTTGCCAGGGCTGTTTATCAGACTCTGTATTGGTTTGTGTTTCCTTCACCAGTTTGAATTAGGCAACCTTATGAGGCTATGTTGAGTTTTACAGCAGGGGACGCTGCTCAGAACTCTGAGTCAAATGTCAACCCCTCCCCAAGGACACACATGACACATGCATGGTCTGTCTTGGGGGGCAGCCGTGTTGGTGGAGTGCAGACAGCCCCTTCTGTGTGTGCCAGAGAGTCTTGCAACGAGACAATCTCAGCAGTGGAAAATAACAACCCCCTTAGACACCCCACCGTTCCCCATTGCGCCCAGCGCGAGAGAAACACTTTCCCCCCAGTGAGCCAGCTGTTAATGTACAGGACACATAAGGGAGCAGCCGCGGTGTCCACTTCCCTACCGCTCACAATGTTCAGATGTATTTATATTACACATTTGGTACAGGCTGTTGCATAAGCTACAGAAAAGCACATTGTGAAAATGCCAGTCCCCTGCTTACTCTCTGAGGTGAAACTAGACCCAAGATTAACATTATTGACTGGGATGATACAGCCCCTCCACCTCCCTACCCCCAACCCCAAAGGGAGGCAGAACTGCTACAATCATTCAGGAACGCAGCATGCAAATTGGTTCCGATAATCCATTCAGGACGATAAACCAAATGACGATAGATTGAGAAATAAGCTCAGGCAGATGGGCTGCATCACTCAATACAACTCAACCTGATATTTATTAAATGAGCTAAAAAGGTTAAAGGAGCTATTTGCCTGCCTCGTCCTTAATTATGATAAAGTATCTGCGCATAATACTTTGTGGGAGAGGAAAAAAAAATCCTACACATGTCTGTAGGCTGGGCAGCATGGTGGTGGAGGCTGTAGACAGTGCATTTCAGGTTTATCGCCCGTTCATCTAACAGTGTTCTCGAATGGAGAGCAGCTGTGTGTGTCCTCAGCCCTGACAAATGAACTCTAGCGTAATCACATTTTCATTAACCTTGTTAATTTCCACTCAGAAAACTCATTGGATGTCTCAATACCTCACAAAAAAACTGGTAAAACAATGTGGGGATTGATTTCTCACACTCTCATATGTTCCAGCATCAGAGGATAAGCACTTGGCAAAATTGCAGTATGAAAAGTGTCATCTGATCGCTTAGTTTATTGACCTTTCTGACTATTCAGAGTGATTTGTTTTGTCAGCTTCTGTGTCATGGGGAATCCTTGTTATCAGCAGGCAAACATGAAGCACCAATTCACTGCAGCCATTGAGTGCAGCCAGTGTCTCTCATTTGGAAAGAATTTGGAATCCCAATCCAATTGTAGATAGTGACAAAGTCCAAATGTCTATGAATCATGTATAGATTAAATTGAGTAAACACTGTATTGTCCATGTCTATACTGCTGTTTTCCATGACTGGTGAAAAAGAAATAAATAAAAAAACACCTTTTTTTACAAACCTTGTATTATCAGCACATCCTTTTATAATGAATGTCCAGGTGCACAGTTTCTTGCCATTATGGAAATCAGCCCTCTAAATCAGATTCTAAAAGAGCACAGTGCACAATTCTCTAAGTGCATTCAAAATTATGTGTATAACCCAAAATTATAGGTCTATTACTGACACACTTATGTAATAGGTGTGCCATAACACTATTTTTTTCTCCAAAACACACATTACAGAGGCGTAATTGTGCATGCATATTTTAACATAAATTGGGAACCTGATTTTTATTTCGTATGCACATATATCCTCTAAGGTAAAAGTTCACTACAGATGGATTGAGCTGGATAAGAGGGGCTTTCAGTATGTAAATGCTCTGAGTCTATATAACTGACACTATATCTTATTCAACTCTACCAGTCCAAGAAATGGGACAATGACTCTATTTGAGGTTTGTCTTGAGTTAAGTGTTGCATGCCTGAACCTAAATTATTCACTTTTCTGTAGAATGTACATGAAATAAGTTCATGTTATTAAAGTTGCGTCACTGCATTTTACTAAAAGGCCCATTCATTCTTGATATACTTCTCATTGCTCCTCATTTCTACTTTAAACAGTTTAAATCATTGTTCATTTAGTGCTTTCAAATGCCATTCAAGAAAAAGATTGGCATTCATGTCATAGCGGGCCTTTGGTATTGGATTTAGCCTCTGTACATCTGTCATACATTTTTAATACAATATTTTCATTAAAAAGTACAGTTTTCTCACTGTTCCCCCTGATCATAGTCATTTTTTTACCCCCTGAACTTGGCGCTACAGCAGACTCATACTCACGCAAGCATCCAACCCTTAATTACGCAATTTATTTGCTTAGGCAATGTTCTTATCCATGACAGCCTACACAGCTTACATTTTTAATCATCTGTTTATGCAGGTGAATATTTACTGAAGCAATTCAGGTCAAGTACATTCCTCAAGGGTGTAGAGTCCCACCTGGGACTCCATCTCGCATCCGGCCTGGTTCCCCATCCCTGTGTGTGTGATCACATGACTCACTGGTATAATGTAATAATATGATATGATACCTTTTCTGACAAGGTGACAGGGCTGTCATGCGTCGTAGTTACTGTGTATGCATATTGTATTTAAATTGGTAATGGTGTGTTGTACACAGCAAGCACCATATTTTCTAGGGGAAGGGGTTGGGGGGCAGAGGAATCCAATAAAAGGGCCATATTATGCCCACTCAGAAATATGTAACCACTCAAATTTAGAAGTGCTGTACAGGTGTGGGATCTGCACTGGGAGGCATCACTGTTCCTTAGCTGTGCTGCTGCTCTGTGCTTGCAGGGTGTCTTTGCTGAAAGACTTTTCTCATTCCTTTTGTAATTTCCATAACTGAAAATAGAATGGTGACATGGGAAGGCATTATGCACCATTATCACCAGTTTGACTCGCAGGAGGTGTGTGCTGGAGTGGAAGGCGTAGGAAGCCCCAGAAGGTATCGTGTGACTGCGTTTCGAGCGGCAGAGAGGAGGGCAGCTTCCGCCCTAAAGCCACACACCTCCAGCCCTGCCTTGCAAAAAACACGCCACACTTCCTCGGGGGGGTGAGCCGGGTGAATTATAGCCCAGTTTGGTGTTTGATGAGCTGTGAAAAATACATGAAGGAGCAGAGCATAAAAGAAGCAGTGGAACAGTGAGGACAGCACACGGTAACGGCTGAGGGCACAATGACACTGAACGCCGCTTATGGGGGAAACTGAAGGCTGCCCTGGGAGAGATTACGTCTTCATCCAGTTTAACGAGAGAAAAAAAAAGAGGTTTGTATACCTGTAGCACACCACATTCAGCGGACAGAATGCCATCATACCGATAATTAAGTCCCATAACGTGCGACGAGACACACGATTGTGTGATTTTAATGTAAAGGTTAATGCAGATACAGATAAATTGAACCCCCCCCACATCTACCTCATCTACATCAAACTCGTTTTCGTGACATTTCCGTAATCTCATGATCAATAAATGTGTGACAAGAAATTGTAATTCCAAAACCTATGTTAAGTCAGACGACTGGAAGATTGGAAATGTAATCTTTTGGAATTTCTCAGAAGTCTAAAATCTGTATGTTATTATTCTTGAATCTGCCTCTTTGGTGAGCTTGGTACAGTGTGACCACAGTTAGAAACCCCTATAAATCTGCATTATCACTGTGTCTTTCGGCCCAGGGGGAGAAAAGAAACGTCATGAACACACCACAACCATCTGAAAACATTGCAACATGTTGCGATAAGATGATTTATTACTTGGTAGGTGTCCAACCCTTACAGAGTGGAAACAAACTGCAAACAGAATTATATCTAGGTCTCCAAAACCATTCTCATAAATCAAATGCGGTTTTCAAGATATGAAATATATGAAAATAATATATAATAGGTCTCCTATATTTACACTCAACTCCATGTTATACTTAATTAGCCAATTAGCACACACAGTATGAGAAAATATCTAACACAACAGTAAAGAGCATTTCATTAAACTAGCAACACCCGTAGTGCAATAAACGCTTAGTACCTGTGATTTGGCTCCTCACTTAAGCTAGAGTACCGTATTTCAGCGTTTCAAAGTTCCCTTATAGCACTAGTTCTGTGAACTCAGACCCACACCTGTTGTTCTGGATGCATGTCAACATGAAATACATCACTTACGCCAAATGTATATAGGGCAAAATGAAAAGTCTTCTTTGATGACATCAATTTGAGCAATGGTGAGGGAGTTCAGTGGTCATTCTTTGATTCTTAGTACCTCATCAATCTGCTTTTCTGAGCCACCTCCTGAAACAAAGCCAGTAGTGTGCTACTACTGGCTTCAATTGGCATATTGTGGCCCTGTTGCCTATTTAGATTACAATAGATGAGGTGGTACTTAACAGTGCTGGTCATTTCACTGCACCTAATACAGAAAGGCAAAAGTACAAAAAATAAATGATTTATTTTAAAACACAGAAACTAGTCTTGCTAGAACCACAGCAAACTAACAACTGAAAGTCACTCTACCTTCCAGCCACACACCTGTGTTGAATATGTCTGTTGATTAGACAGGTGAGGCTTGTTAAACTAATCCAGTCAATTATCACACACAATTACAATTGTTTTGTTTGAAAAGAGGTTAATGAAATGAGATCTGCTATTGGGGAATGTGAATTGGTAAGACAGACAGGGGATCCTCTATTTTACACAAACATTTAACAGTGTTTAAAAATGAAACACATTACTAACATACATTTCACCCACTTTTGGACACATGAAGGCTCTCATTTACATTATATACTTTTTATGCAACAGAAAAAGTCACTGAAGTATGGAACAATCAATCATGGATGATGAATTAATAAACTGATGGCAAAAACAATCAAAAATCAATATCCAAACTCTCTATACATTAAAAAAATGTGCTTGCATCTCTATGTGCATTCTTTTGATGTTAACTTAAAATCAATATATTTTCTAGTGTTTCTAGTGTTTAATTATATTTTCTAGTGTGCAGGTAGTGTTCTCCAGAGTGAATTTATATAGATAATGGCACAAACTTTACGAAAACAATTCAGCTTCAGTGACCCTGACAGCCAAAGTGACAACCTGTGGATTACCAGCCCTACTCGTTACCACTGCACTTCACCACACTGCTACCCGCAAAACAGTTCTGAAATCTGTAGGACAGCACCATTGCTAATAATATAAACACACTGCATGTTCAGGGCCTCCTATGAGATGTGTGTTGTTGTTCTTTAATCTGCCTCTTTGGTCAGGTCAGCACGTTAGCCAGCCCTCTCGGTGGGCCTGTTAGCGCTCCCTCCAGCCTGTCTGCCACGCCCCACTTCCCCATAGCCCCACTCCTCCAGGCCTGTCCCCATGAATCCTCACAGAAAAAAAAAAAAAAAACATACTAATGTGCTGCTAATAACTCTGGCTAATGCTGGTCGGTTTCCCACAATCAGCATGGCGCTGTGAATAATTTCAAATAGCAGTGTGGCTAAATCAAACGATGAAATAAGAGCTGATGGGAAAATTGAAAAGAGATGGGAAAACTGTGGATTCTTAAGATGGCTTGATTTGATTGATGGAAAAAAGACCCATGACTGCCTTTTAGACGTCTTGCTTCTAAATGACATTTATAGCGAGCAGCATGCGTAACAGTTCATTCTGATAAAACGGTATTTCCTCATTCAGCCAATTATTCATTTTAAATTAGTAGTTTTGCCTTAAATTGCTCCAGTATGTTGCTCTGTTTAGCATTGTTGGCTTAAATGTTACACATTGTAGACCAAAATAATGCCCGAAGACCTGAAAAGACTCTATGAAATGCTAACTATGATGTTTGTATTCCTGGTGCGCAAGATGGGAAACAAAAACCGCCCTCCAAATTTCAAAAGTTTAAAATGCTCCCTAAAGCCTTTGTTGCACTCAGTTGATCAGTATAAGCACTGTCTGTCAGCAGATGACAGCAGTCTTTGATATTAATGCAAAATATTTGACTCCCATTGTGTGTTGCAGAGCATTTCTGGTATTCTGAGCTTCCTCAAGTGTACTCTGGATAATGAAACACAGTAAAAGTAATGACGGTGTGAAATACTGTTGCCGAATGAGCTACTGGCTCCCATAAATTGTGTGAAATGACAAACTACCTTTACCTTCAGACATTTGGTCGGGCTTTCCATTACCTATTCAGCAATGCGGAGTAGCTCCTGCTAGCTGTGTGTGGCCCTGTTAGCCTAAATAAGATGTGACAAAGGTATTTCCTCGGCTTGTCTGCAGCCTGTGTTTTTCCACCTCTTCCTCCATTAAAATATCTGTTCTCTATATGTACCTCGCCGCTGCGCTTTTTGTAATACTGAGCAAATTTATCCTTTCGCGTGACAGAATTCCAAGTTCCGATCTCATAATTCATACTTCGTTGTAATGTACTTTTCTAATTTTCCTCGGAGAGCTGTTGGTAAAAAGTGCTCTCCAGTGCCTTCTATAATGTGCTACTATCTGAAAGAGGTTGTGTTTTTTTATTTTTATCTGAGTGACTGAAGACTAAGAGATTACAGTGCCAGATTGGTTGATGTGGGAGAATATGAATATATTTTTCATGTTAATAAATTACCTAAAATACAGGTGTAATGACAACTAATCACATTCATTCATTTTTCATCAGGAAATCACCCAAACATATTTAGCATGTAAAAAGGTACAGTATACAAGAAGACTGGGCTTTCTGAGAATCATTTGGCCAGGTGCGGTTGTGTGTGTGTGTGTGTGTGTGTGTGTGTGTGTGTGTGTGTGTGTGTGTGTGTGTGGGGGTTGCCATGAAGGGCCACCCACTCGACTGACAAGACTGATTGCTGGCTGGTCTGGAAAGATACCTATGAGCAGGTGGGTGAAAGAGGTTGGGGTTTTACACTATTTCCCTGACAATGACAACACTCCTCTGACTGGGTGCGTGTAGTCTGTGACTAAGTGGATTGAACTGTCATGATAGTGCTACTCATTACAAAGGACACTTGATGTAAATGGGTGTTTTATAACATGCTGTCAATGAGATGTAAATCCAAGACACATAAACCTGAATATTAAGATGTTTGAGTGTTGAGGGGTTACTTTCTTTGTCCCGAGCTGATGCACTTGTGTTCATCTCTTTTAGTGTTTTATATGGAGAACAGTATTTGGGGGAGTGTCTGTATGAATGAAGAGTATCCTGTCCTTGCTGCTATAAATCTCTAGAGCATAGGGACACTATATTTTCCACAGCAACCCGGGCATTACTGTATTTAGTGCTTCTGTGGCGTTGGTGGCGTATCAGAGGTTGAAATGGAAAGCTGTGTGCACAGTGGTGATGTTCTTCAAGTGACTCCTCTCTTCACCACAAACCCACATTAAAGTGACTCATTTCTTCACCATGAAACCCAACAGGTTTCCCCTGAAGGTAAATTATGACTGAAGACAGCTGCATTAGACTAAGATAGAGGAAAAAACCCTGATGACATTGTGGGGTCATACGGTGAAATGGGTGAGATTTGGAGCTGCAAAAAGCAAGAGTGGTTTGGGGATATTGACTAAGAATAGCCTAGCAGTTATAATACCCCACCTTACCTTATATAAACTCCTTGATAACCAATGCATATGCCTGCAGTCTCACTACAAACCAAAGAGAAACAGAAGATGCAATCTGGTACATTGCAGAACCTGCATTATTACATTGGCATTAATCTCTTTGGTAAAGATTATTGCAAGTGTTATGGTGTTTGCAGCTCCATCCTCATCATCACCATTACCATAATTAGTAATCATACATTGCCATATCAAAACACAATTTGTGATAACTGTGCGCATCTCAGACGAAAACACAGGCACGCGCTCACTACAAATGGAAATTAATGTGATGATTAGCTGGGTTTGGTATTTTACAAATTTAAATGCCATGCATCACATTCTATCTCTAGAAATGTCAAAAACTCTGCATGCATCCTCAACAATAATTGCCTCCACTGAATTAATGAACTCCTGCAGCTCAGTAGTGAAGGCAAACCATTGCCTCATTCGATAATGTCCTTCACTGCGATAGGCTACTTTCTTCAAACATTGGTGTGTTAGTATACTGGACATCTCCATGTATCTGCGCTGCACAAAATATAGCCAGAGCCATGCAGCTGTGGTAGATGACATCATCAACATGCGCCTTCTCCCAAACTGAACAAAGAAATGTTAAGTCTCAGTCTCACTTCACATTTTCACATGTAACTTTTGTCATTGAAGAGATGCTCTTATCCAGACCCACTTCTTAGGTGCTAGTACAAAGTGCATTTAATAAAATAGCAAGATATGTTGTACAGATCAGGAGGCATTGAGCCATATGTTTAAGTAGCAATATCCAGCTCTTGTGTTTTAGGTCTTCCACACAATTTGTTTCCTGAAAGTGACTGGTTTAATTGTCAGTGGTTAAAATCTGGCCCTAAACTTATTTTTCCATGTTGTCATGTTCTTTCAATCTCATGTTGTCCATACCTGCCTTGGTTCCTGTGTATGCAGCAAACACAGGGCTGCTGTAGATATATATTCTCTCATTTCTCAGGAAACACTTGTTTCTAAAAAAGAAAAAAAAAAACAACATATCTTGCAACAGTAAACAGATGCCTCCAGTCTTGTCACATTTGTTTGCTTTGGCTTGAAATCCTATGCTTCAGCTATTGATAACAGAGTGGAAAGCACATGTTACTGTCCGTATCAGTCATTTCCAGGTAGGGTCAAACACAGAGGGGAAATCCAGCAAAATATATTTTAAATACACCACCTTAATGTTTTAATCCCTTTTTTGGTAAAGCACATGAGTTGTCTGACTGCTAATTGGCATGTCATAGAGAGACAGTCAACTCCAATAGTTTTTCCCGCCCAGGCACCAATAATGGTAATTAAATATCAATACATGCTAACACTTTAAATGTATTGCTGGCAGTGCAACTGATGATTAATGCAGAGGAACAGGGCAGTGAGATATTGAAGTCATTATGATCATTTGTAAGACCTTGGAAATATTTCCACCCACAAGACAAGCATTGAGCAGCCTGACCTTTCCCTGTGTTTCCGGCTGACTTACAACCCTAAGTGGCATTTCTCGTTCGTTACACGCCTCGAACATCTGTAAATCAGCCAGACGAACATCTTCGCTGCCTGATGCTCGTGAGGAAATCTTCAAACTCGCAGTGTGTCTGCCTTGTTCCAGCAGCGGAACACATGAAAGGATAGGAACCCAAAATAGGTGAAGTCTGATTTGTCTACACGTGCAAGCGTTAGTCCCAACAGTTTCTTACTTTTTTTAGAATCAAATGAAAAATGGTAGCACTGACATCACCCTGATATTTGACTGTTTTATTTGACACCGAGATACATCTCGTTCCACCTCTTTGTGTGGGCCGTACATTAACCTTGTTGCTTTATGTGATATCACTGAACAGTCTCGCCTTACTGTCACTTTTTAATTCTCGCTTCTTCCTATTTTTACAAGGTAATAAATGGAATACCTTTTATTTCTTTATACACTCATCGTTAAGGACACAGCACTAAACTCCTCCATTGATTTTCTAATGAATAAACATCCACTTACACAGAAAATTGCTGGCAATTGAGGTGTACCTTAATTTTTAGAAGTGGAATGAAATGGAATTCGGCATTCTATATTTTAACATAAATCTTTCGGAGAAGAGTGTTTTTTAAGTATTCAGTTTCTTGCCATACCACTTAAACCTTCTGCCTTGTGAATTTACGCTCATCGCTTAATGGGTGTTTAGAAGCCTGAGGGCCGATTTAAGAGGCACCAGTTATACTTTTTTATGACAATAAATGAATAAGCCATCTTAGTTCTGGATAATGAGTCACATCTTAGTCACTTTACAGTTTCTTCTCGTTATAGTCAGATGAGCCAAAGTAAAAAAAAAAAAAAGTTGATCAGCTGCCCTCCTGCTCTTGCTTTATCATCAAATCTTAAAATACACTGCCTTGAAAAAGTATTCAGCCCCCAATACTATTTTAACAATTTATTGTCTCAGATTCCAATTTTAAAATATATTAAAGTAAGATTTTTTTCCCCAGCTGGTCTACACAGTATTGTACATCATGACAAATCAAAATAAACTTCCAAAACCTTTAAAAAATTCTGAAAAAAAACTGAAACTTTGAAATTTAAAAAAACATTCACACCCTTCGTAATTATGAGGCTAACCTTGCTCAGGTGCAAGATTTTGTCTTATAAACTCATCCAATTTGTTGATGGTCTCCACCTGTGTAGGAAATTTAGGAAATGTAAAATTAGTGGATCACCTGTTTTGAATTACTTCATGTGCATAAATACCTTCCCTCTCCATAAGGTCAAACAGTATGGTTGGATTTTACATTGAACAAACCAGACGAACAGAAAAGAGCATTCAAAACAAGTGAGGGATGTTCAAAGGCACTGAACATACCTCAGAGCTCAGTGCAGTCCATCATACAGAAGTGGAAGAAATATGGAACTATAGGCACACTGCCTTGGGCAGCCCCCCCCTCCCAAAACTTAGTCCCTGAATACGAATGACACTTGTCAGAGAGGCTACTGTGATGCCAACTGTCATTCTACTTGAGGTACAGAAGTCAGTGGCTGCAACTGAAAATGATGTCCATGAGTCAACAATCTCCAAGCTATTGCACAAAAAGGGCCTTTATGGAAGGGTGGCAAAAAGGAAGCCCTTGCTGAAAAAAAAGCATGTGCTTGCTTGTAAAGACTTTGCAAAACATCACTTGGAAGATACTACAAAGATATGCAGAAGGTCTTGTGGTCTGATCAGACTAAAGTGGAACTTTTTGGCTCAAGTGGTATGTGTGGCGTAAAGCTAACACTGCACATCAGCCAGGAAATGCCATACCCACATTGAAATACGCTGCTGGTGGCATCCTGTTATGGGGGTGCTTTTCAGTAGCAGGGACTGGCAATCTGGTCAAGACTGATGGGAAGATGAATGCTGCACAATACATGGAGATTCTGGATAAAAACCTTCTCGCCTCTGCCAGAAAGTGTAAAATAGGGAGGTAGTTTGTTTTTCAGCAAGACAACCACCAAAGCACACTGCCAGAGGAACATTGGACTGGCTTCAAATGAAGAAAACTGACGTCCTTGAGTGGCCCAGTCAGAGTCCTGACCTTAAACCCATCAAACATCTGTGGAAAGACCTCAAAATTGCTGTCCACCACTGCTCCCCAACTAATCTGGTACAGCTTGAGCAATTTTACAAGGAGGAATGGGCTAATATTGCTCCATCACATTGTGCAAAATTAATAGAGACATCCAAAAAGACTGATGGCTGTAACAGCTGCAAAAGGTGGTTCAACCAAGTACTAAAGAAGGCAGATGAATACTTTTTAAATTGACAGTTCACTTCTCGATTTTTTTATTCTTCAATGGTTTATAATTTTATTTCTTTTTTGGGCTTCACTGGTGCAGAGTTGAGTGATTCACAAATTAAAAATTGAGTCTAATTAGTCAATCTCAGGTTGTGGAAATCATTTGTGTGAAAAAAGGGTTGGGGACTGAATACTTTTTCAAGGCACTGTAGTTATACAATGGAATGTATCAGAGAATATATATTACTGTGGTTAATCAGATGTGGTACTGTTATCTTATCCGACATTAGTATTCCAATGGAAGCCTAGTACTAAAGTGTATTCACACAAGTGAACAGTGTTTCTCACTGAAAGGTTTTGTATAGCAGAGTTGTGAGCACATTGAAGTTTCATTGTGAAGCAAATCAGCACACTATTTGAGTTATGATGTACACACTGTGAGGCTCTTCAGCTAACAGTTTCCTGTTATCTGGAAAAAGTGCAGCAACAAGTGATGCTAGAGGTAAAAATAACTGCCCAAGTTTTTCTTTTTTTTTTTTTTTACTCATAGGTCTGCGTAACCAGTGAACTGATACTGTATGTTTTTTTTTCCCCAAAAGGAATTCACTAAACAATGCTCCTTTGAAGCATACATAATTTGCTAAAAAACACACACACACATTAAGAGCATTGTGTCTGATTTTTATGTTCTGTCTGGGCTGAATTACCTGTCATTTAGTCTCATTTAATGGACTGTCCCAAAAATATTACATAAGCTTGACAATAGAGCAAATTAAAATGTACATGTAGTGGATGTATGTTTAATAAGGAATATAGCAGATTTTTATTTTTTTTTTTTTTTTTTGCTGGTGGCAGGGGCTAATGCTTAGAACATTGTGAAAGTTTTAAAAATCTTAGGCTGACCTTTAAAACTTTTGGGACGACGCTCGATTGTCTTGACTCAACATCAGCGATAAAGGGCATTTCTTAAGAATAATTTATTAGCTGGGAGCAATGAGTCAGTGTGGCAGGAACCTGCGGCTCGCTGGATCTGAGAACAACTTGAATTCATTAGCGTTCACAAACATGCACACTAATTATACCGCGGATCGTCCACTCCACAAACGCGTAGACTCGACGACCTCATTAGTGTAAGCGCACAGAGGCAGAGACCCGCAGACCGACGCGGCCATCTTAATGACAAAATATAAAACAGAACTGACCCCTCGCTTTCAGGATCTACGTTACACCTGTCTGCTGGAGATTAATCACGCCCAGGAGTTAACACCAAGCAGAAATAGGGCGGTTTGAAAGAGGATTTGCGTCTCTGCACGCTCCACAGGCAGAGAGGCATCACCATGTCACCGGTGGGGGCAGCACCTAGTGGGAGGTTTGAAGCACAGGACTCTGGACCTGAGGATCATGGGTTTTGTTTTAGTATGTCCAGTTATGAAATCTACATGTGTAAATAACTCAGTGAATGTGTATCAATATATAATCATAATAATTATATATACAATTGTACAGGGTGAAGACCCAGTAGGCATGGTCTGGTTGCAGACTGAAATCAGTACTATTCTTATTGTATATTGTAAACATAACTCAAATAGGCTATATACATACAGTATGTAGAGCTGTTAACTGTTACAAAACTGTTAAACTTTTGTTCAATGGTGACAATCCTTCGACAACTCTTCACTTTGTATATATTGCTTGGAATCCGAAAACTGCATTTTACCTGGCCAAAAATATTAATTCTCTGATTGCATGGTACCTGCACAACTGCAGCCAGTATGTCCATTGATAAACCAGAGTGGAAAAGCAGCCACTTTTCTGGCTTTTTCTGCTGCCACTGAAGTTAAAGACAGTCTCACTTTCACTTTCCCACCTTCCAGCATAATGTGCATTGTGATTCACAGGACAGATCATAAGGAGGACACTCATTTCCAAATGGATACTAGCTGCAACATACATATAACATATGGGTATTTTCTGCATTTATTCACTGATTTTTGTGTTTTTGATGTGATGATCGCTTATCAATGTATTAAATAAATAAAATAAACAAAAACTCATTTTGAACATTCAAGTATTGATGGAATTCTTTTAAAAATTTTGCTTTTGGAGTGGTGCAGGATACGAGCTCTGGGCTAGCAGAACACCAGCTGTAATAGTGAATGTTTCAGTCTGCTAGGTGGGCCCTAGAAAGGGAAAAAAAAAAAATCTCGAATTTCCATCCTTGCGGGGCATGTAATTGGTCTTTCTTTGCATTCTGTTCTCAAAATGGCAACACTTGGGCTATTCTGCGATATAGTTTCAGCTATTACCCACAATTTGCAGACACAATTACCTTAGTAAATGTATGGTAACTGTTAAGTACCCACATGGACAGTAACTCAATATAACATTCCGCTGTTGCCAGTAAACTCAGCACAACAGGACCAAGTTTTCTGGTGTTTCGGAACATACGGTATGGTAGATATATAGCATTGGCATTAAGAAGAATGGGCTCTCGGAGATCAAAACAAAGCTGAGATTTTAACTTTTGGACAACCTTGCTACCTGCAGTGTTTAACGAGCAGCCATTTTCAGACCATTTTTGTTGCCATGGCAGCCAGGTGATTGATGTTAGTTTTTCCATAGGCACCCAGGGCTGAAGGAAAGGCAACAAAGATGAAAGCTTCAAAAATAGAAAAAAAAAAAAAACAGAGAGATGCCCCAGAGTGTTGACATACACAAAATACAGAACTAATCATTTACCAAGCCATGATTAACCTTTCTGTGGGTGACTGAACAAGTTTGTCAATGTTTGCCCTTGGTTATTTATATGAAATTCTGCTTCAAAATCTTTCCCCTGATAATATAGCTTACATACTCTGCTCACAAAATTCAACGCATAAGTGGAAAAAGGAACAACCCTAGATTGAAAATTATAGAAGATGCCCAACTTTTAAGTTTTTATTCTCCTTAAAGGGAAAAAAATCCTGTCTTATCAAGACCAGCACATGTTCATGCAAAACAAGCAGGCATAATTTAAATGTTGAGCACTGAGTTCTACTCCCAGCAGACCCGTGTTCTTAATTCTGACCAGGTTCTAGAATTGATGCACTTGTCAATCACATGCATGTGTGAAAATACTAGGAAATATTGATTTCATATTGAAATATTTACAGAGATGTCCAAACAACTCTGCATGGAAGTGATTGAATCTTTCTCTCATTTAGGCCTTGCTTGGGGGGAGTTTACTCTACACATCATCCAATACAGTAAGATGTCTTTGTGTGTGAGCTGTTATGGGAGAACCCCTTCATAGAACACAGATAAAGCCCCTGGGGCTTTCCACCGGAAGGAGAAGTTGGGGAACTTAATGCAGTTTTGGACTGAGGGTTCAGTAGGGACGGATTTTAGTTAATCATAGGAAGACAAAACTGGGTGAGACCTGATGCTGACAGCTGGTTTGTTAAATGGCACCATGTGAAGCTGGGTGACACTTCTTAGAGCATTGAAGAATGACTGAGGATGTCCTAATATGTACTTTTGCTCTGGAGTTTCTGCATGCATAATGCCTCCATAAATACTTTGTGAGACATAACGACTTTTAAACAGCCTTATGTACTGTAGATTTGAAACCTTTCGGGAGCATGTTCCAAATTTTTTGCTGGATCAACTTAAAGTGAATAACGGTACATGCTGAACATCACTGGCAAGTCATTGCACAGTAATTATTAACCACCACTCTTTTGCCTGGCCTTGTTTCATGTCCCTTATCAAAGTGGCTCCGTGTGCAAAATAATTGGGCACAAGGTCTTAAATTTAGAACAGTTTTTTTAAAATTCATATTTTTCTACTTTTTTCCTCATCACTTTTTTTGTGGAAAGACAGAAAAAATACATCATTTTGGCCCTAATATCTAAGGTTTTTTTGACAAAACAAGAGACTTTGCTTGTTTAATGGCATCGCTGGTGTGGGCTGAAACAAGACGTTGTTCCATCTACGTTTTAACGCTGCTAATCTATGCATAGGCATGCTTTGCTCTTTTGTCTCTTTGTGCCATCAGTATTGTTGTCAAAAAGGCTGCAGACACAAAGCAGGGGACTCTAAAAGCTTTCTCAGACACGGCGAGCTGCCTTGGAGATAGAGGACTGTTTTCGATGCGGAGTCCTATCAGTCCAATTAAAACAACATCCAGGCAACAATGAAGCCAAATGTCTTTTCTTTTGCAACAATGCCACCCCCCCTCGCTGGTTCTCGGGCCTGGACGGCTGTTTCCCCGGGCCTGAGGTACACAAGGCAGTTTGTATTCACTTTGTGTGACAGTTGGCAAACCTATAATCTTCCCCCCTTGAAAGAAACACAATTTTAGCGGCGGCCATTGAGTCAGCACAGACGCAGTGTCTGTCAAGTGCAAAAAAACCCTCCATTTTGCGATGGTAGCATCTGAAATCTGTTTGCACAATCTCTTTTCAGCATTTCTCTTTTCTTTAAACCACAGTGGTGTTGACAATAGCATATTATCGGTGCTGTTTTATTCTCTTATTTTGGAAATCATTTGCTTGGATTTGCTCAGATATTCACAGACGTGAATCTCTCAGTGAAATATTCTGCATTTACTAAACCTTTGACAAATACTTCTCTTTCAGAATGAAATAATGGAAGAACCTACAAATTAAAAAAGTATTTTTAAAGTATGATGATCAGATTTATTCACAGGTTTGTATCAAGATAAGGAAACAGTGTGATGCAGTGGTGAAAAAACTTCATAACCGGAAAATTGTAGGACTCCTGCTGGGAATGGTTCTTAACCTGAATTCCTTCCACAAATATATCCAGCAGAAGAGATGGATTTAATTGAAGTATATGGTCCAACAATTCAATCCATAGTACAAAGATGCCTAATTTTTAACTCAATATACATAAAAATATGACTATCTTTGTATGACTATTCACAATGACTTTGATATTGGCAATAACAACATTGTTACTCCGCAAAAGAGGTGAATCTGATTATTATCAATCAAAGTATGAATATAAATTTATACAAATGTAAATATAGTATATATCTCAACCAAAGGCCTTGCACAGCCTGCATTATCTTCAGCTGAAAGAGCTGGGATCTATTTATTGCAGGATGTGGATGAGGCTTTTAAAAAATGCATCCTTCTTTTCATTCACCTGCCAAATGGGCATCCTGTGCTTTACTCGCTGTAACACCTGCTGAACCAGTACTCTCCCACACTGCCAACCACTCTCACAAAGAGTCATGCGGTGTCTCACAGGACATCAGCACTGGCCGGGGGAGCAGCGCATCTCTAACTGACATCCAGTGACCTGTAGGTGCTGCCCTGAATGGCCCCTAAGACTACTCGAGAAAGACAAACCCAACTGTGGTCATAGGGAAAAAAAAAATCTTTGTTGCCAGACCAGACTAAACAAACTGCATTACAGGCCAGTTTCACTGTAATATTTTTATATAACATTACTGGCATTTAGCAGACACTCTTATCCAGAGTGACTTCCAGCACAATATAACATAACTGTATCCATTCAATTTGAATAAACAACATGGTCAACCTGTTGTACAACCTGACTAGACAAGAGAAGCCATCCTTAATCATCAAAGGCTCAAACATTCACAGGAATGTATCTGTAATAAAATTCTATAGTATAAAGCTATAGTGGAGGGAAGGGTGATGGTTGAAGGCCCAAAGCCTTTACATTAGCTCTATCGCTAATTCTATAACCCCATCCTGATTTGGGTCAGTTACTGTCCTCACGAAACTGTGAATCCCTGTCCTGCCGCCAAAAACAGAGACAGATTCTGAATGACTCTGCTGACACTCAGCACAGTTTAAATTAATGCAGGTGCATACGAGGTACAGAGCGGCCAAGAGGTGAAGGTAATTATCCTCAATAAGCAAAACCCCAGATGTGTGTGTTTGAATGATGATAAGCTGTGATTTTCCTTAATGGTGTGAGTTTGACCTCATTACTGAGAAAGTTCACAGCGTCCCATACATAGGCTTTCAATTCATGCATGAAGGCAACAGCTCTGTCTTTGCTGTCTTTGTTGCAGGGCCAGATTCAAGCTAACACCAACATGTACTTTCCTGAACACTAGACAGAAGAAAGCACTGAATGTTATGCTACATCACGTATATTATTACTTATATTAAAGTGAGTTCACTCTGTCCTAAACCTTGAATAACTTATACATCTAGCGAATGTAGCAAGCTCGCAGGTCACTGAAATTAAACTACTTTGTAAGAGTTGAAGCAATCTAACACTTGCTTTACTATGTTAATTGAAGTTAAGGACAAAGCAGAGTATGTTGCAGTCAGCCTGAACAGAGAACGTCCTTCAAACAAATGGCAGTAGAGATGTCACATAAGCAAATATCATAAAAGAGGCAAACTGCACAGAGTGCTTTTTCCCTGGCTCTGTTTAAAATGGCACCAACACTTTCACACAGGTCTATTCCTTAAGTACTGACACATTTTCTTTTGATTCAGTCACATTATAATATGATATTTTATTTGCTATTTAATTTATTTTTTTTGGAGCTGGAGGAGAGGGGCCCTGAATATAAAAGCTCTGCAACATGAATGGGACTCTTTTCTGTAAAGTCACATTTAGACAGTCTTAAAAAAGAAAAGGTTTGTATACATTTCCCTGTCCTGCTTTTAAACTTCCCCTAAATAACCAAAAAAGCATTATTTTTGTCACTCTCCACACTGTGCAACAAATACATCATACCTTCTGTGAAATTGTGACTTTTTTGTTGTTTATGGATTATCTCTTCTTTGAATCTGACAATATTTTCTTAAAGAAAAGTGATAGGAATTGTACTTTTCAAGACAGTTACAAAAGTATAAAAAACTCTGAATATGTATATATTAATGAGGACTGGGAAGAATATGTGAAGAATATTTCCATTTATGAGACCTTAGTAACTGTTGCTAACTAAAGCACTAATTTCAACACAAAGAAAAATTAAATGAACGTGAGTAACCTCTGTAAATTCCACAGTGTAGTTCCCATACCTCACATGCTCACATACCTCTCTTTCATCTGCAAATGATACCTGGACATACAAATCTACAGGCACCATAACGATTAGCCAAATATCCAAATGTCATTCTGTCAAGCATCTCCAACAGATGCTGTACCGCTGAAAGATCTTCCTTTGCTCTCCTAACTGGGGTAGGTTTCACCTACCAGAGATTCAGATATGCTACTAAGAAGCCGCATGTTAAATAGGACTGGCTGTCTAGAGTATATTTTGTATTTATGAATGTAATATCATAATGAATGTAGTGTAAGGTAAACCATATAAACATTAGGGAGTTTTCTTCATTATTTTTATTTGGAGGTTGAGTCCACAGAAGCATACAAATGGATTTCTTTGGAGTTTCCCAGCAGATTTTCAACAGTCTAAACCACTGTCTATGTCTAAAAATAAATAAAATGGTCCATACTTAACCTATGAATAGGCAGTAAGTACGGCCTCTACCCTCCAATGCAAACCTCCCTGCTGATCACTACTTCAGCTTCAAAACAGGATAACTATCATAGCTCCTCAGCAACTACTCCCAGTCATAACTGGGAACACATATACTGTCCACTGTATAGGATAAATAAACACATTATCTGCTTTAATAAGCTAGACAGGCACTCTCCTACGCTGCTCACAGTTGAGTGTGGCTGTTGTTCTCCACCTGATACACTGAGCAGTCTCACATCCCTCTCTCTCTCTCGCCGCGTTACTCTTAGCCACTGTTTGCATCGGTTGACTCGCTGAGATTCCCCGGGCAGATGGTGCTTTCAGTCCCACCTTTTCATTACTCGCCTGAATACACTGCACCGCTGCGGGCCCTCGCCTGCTGCCAGTGGGAACAACAGCGGCGCCCCTTCCACGCCTGCCAAGCCTTCGGCGAGACCTCCCGGCTCCAGCCATTATATTTCCCCTGCAACCGCCCAAACTCTCCTCAAAGTAAACACGCTCCCTAACCCTTTTTTCATTCAGCGAGTTATAGCTATTTGTACATCTATATCTATATCCATATACATATACGTGTTGAAGAAATAATTCAGGCGGAGCAGTTGTTCTGACTCAGAGAAGCAAAGCTTTATTCTCGTGCCCGTATGGGGAGAGTCAACACTGGTCACAATATTCTTCCACACGTGTATATCTATTATATATGTATATCTATCTATCTATCTCTCTATCTATCTATCCATCCTGCCCTTTCCCTCTCTGTATATATCCCTCTCAAGTCACCATAAAGTATATTTTTAGACAGTGTTTTTTTGTCTTAGACAGTGTTTTCTGTCTTTGATTTTACATTCAATGTCCCATCACAAGCTTGGCCTCGTTATGCTCTTTGTGACAATACAGTGGGGATAAAAATCAGAGACCATGTCATACCATGTTAAAAACAATCCAATAATCATCGACTATCTCTGGGTGGCCAGGTGCATGAATGACACAGAAATAATCAGCGTTTCTGAATAGTTTGCATAGTCTGTTTCATGTGGGGAGACAACACAATCCATGCTGTATAGTGCATTTTGCATCAAAGAGGGGTCAGTGGAAAGAGACAGTTGATAACAGATATTAAAATTCACAAATCATGTACCAAGGGGATTTGTTACGGGCAAAGAACGCAGTTTCAGTAAAACAATAGAATTAATACCATAAAAAGTGGTCAATGTGTATATTCACATGCTAACACTTTGAATGTGTATAATAAAAAATTATATGTAAAATACATTTGCAAGTATATGCAAAATAAATGCCAGGAACTTCAAGTGCTGGCCGGTGTGAATATTGAAAACAGTGAATCTGGTGAGAACAGTAAGGGTCTCCCTTACGCTCTGTTTTGTCATGTATATATTAATGCAAGTGCTTGAGGAAGTGAGTGAGCGGTCATACCGAGTTGAGTTTTGCTGGTTGCTGGCTGGCACCCCTCGCCTTACAGATGTATTTATGCATGTGGATTTAGTTCCATGTGGCGCTGATATCTGTGCCGAACCAGAAGGGTTTTCAGATCCGAAATCGTTACAGAGGTCTTGAGCTGTTTCGGTTCAGCTGCCCATGACAGGAGATAGTGTAAATGCCTGGCACCCCAGTTTACAGAGCTCAGTATCAGTTTAAAGTTTTGAGAGAAACCTTAGAGCGTACCTTTTACTGTGTGAAACACGTGAACATACAGCAGGCAGAGCTGGGGTCAGTTCCAATTCAGTTGGTTGAATTCAAGTACTGAACTGAAATTCAATTATTTAATTGAAAAATCTTAACAGTAAATGATAGGCAATTTTCAGTTCATTAATTGAAATTCAATTAATTCCCTGAACTCACTGAATTTAAATCGAATTGGGCCCAGCTCTGATAGAGGTTACAACACAGTTTTACTGTTTTGGTGGTCTCGACCAGATTGATCTGCTAGAGAGGGTTAAACTGTTACTGATCTTTCATTTGCTCTGAAGTTCTGTGACCATCTGATCTGTCGATCTGAAGGAAATCAACAGAATGTCTTGCCTTCTTTTTGCAATTTAGAGAGGTTCACAATGAGGACAAGATATGGAATGAAAAGAATAAAATGATAATTCTGATACAATAACTGCACAGACATCTATTCTATTACAGTACCCTTGGAACACACTGTTGATTTGACAATGTGAAATTTGAGAGTTTTTTTTTTTTCAACAAGGTCAGATATTTTCAGCTATTGGTATTCAAGCATTTATTGAACTGTTGATCAGTTATCCTCTAAGTCCACCACATTACATACTAGATAACAAAAGAGTGTTAAATTAAATCGGGATGTGTCATGGTGTTGGTGATGATGTGTGTGTAGAAAACAAGTTTATTACTGGCATTAGTGAAATAACAAGGATTATATTCAGCTACATGTTTTCAGTAACTGGATTGTCTTTTAGAGGTCACAGTCACCCAGAGCTATAACCAAGCAAGCATAAATTGCTGGGAAGAATCACACCCAGAGAAAGAACATCTGTCCATCACAGCGTTGATGCACTTATGAGACAATTAAGAGAGGTCAGCTGACCTGGACAGTATGACTCAGCGAGGATCCCACAGTACCCATGCGGCAATGCACAGAACACGCAAGTCCACGCAAACAGAACCTGACCAGAACCACGGTCTCAGCCATAACCCTGCTTAAAAAGCATCAGTGCAAGGGCTCCCGAGTGGCTCAGTCAGTAAAAGCACTTGTTCTGAGTGTTCGAACCCGCCTGTGTTACTAGCCAACACTGACTGGGAGCTCACAGGCGGAACATGTTGGCTTCATTCCGCCAGGGATAGGGGTGGGCAGGGGCTTCGGTCCCATTAGAAACAGCGACCCCTGCTGTTTGAGCGGGCACTTGTGGTCCACGTGCTGCATACGCTGCATACATTGTCTTGCTCCGGCTCATCTCTGTACTAGCTCAGCTTGTGGACCGCAGTACAAAAAGAAGCAGCGGCTGACATCACGTGTCTCTGAGGAGGGCACGGATTGACAGTGGGGGTTGTGCAATGGGACTGAACATCGATGATGACAAATTGGACATTCCAGAATTCGGAGAATTGGCCATTCCAAATCGGGGAGAAAATGGAAAATGGAAAAAAAGCATCAATGCATTTAAGATATTTGAAGAGGGTGCCATATTTGAAAAAACATATTTGAAAAAAATGTGCCATAAACATTTTGATAGAATCCTGCTACACTACACAGGCACTCTTTTAGCTGTTACCACAACAAGATTGGACTGCACAGAGGGCTGTGATGGCCCTTCTACGATTTCTGAGAAGCCTCCCTTGGTTTGGGAAAACAAATGATTCTTTTGGAAAAAAAATTGCAAAGGAAACCTTTATCATGGTAACTGGAGATTGTTTCACATCTCTCCCAGCACAAGGCCAGCTATCCAGCCTCCCTTATGCAATTTCTTTGTTACCAATCTCTTCATTGCCACGATAATTGCCAACCGAGAAAAGCGCGTTTTTTGTGGCTGGAGACAAAAGGACTGGAAGTAAGGATTGTTTGTGACAGCTGGAGGAGAACTTACAATGTCTTAAAGAAAAGGAAAACTTTTTTTCTCGCTCTGAGTTTGTCTTCAAAAGAGTTTGTGTTGCTTGCACATTCATTGACACAGAAGCGTTTTCTGTTGACAGCTCATGCTTCTGTTTATCTTTTCTCTCTTCAGACAGGTGATAGATGGCAGCATTCAAAACTAGATTCATGAGGGGGGTTTCCATGTGTAATTCGACTGCCACAGAAACAAAGGTTATACATGTGTAGATTATACACCACGCACATGGTATGGTAAATGGTACACTTTATTAATCCCCGTGGGGAAATTTGTCTTCTGCATTTGACCCATCCAAAGCAGTGGGCAGCTGCAGTGCGGCGCCCGGGGACCAACTCCAGTTCCTTTGTCAGTGCCTTGGTCAAGGGCATTGACAGCAGTATTAACCTTAACATGCATGTCTTTGATGGTGGGAGGAAACCGGAGCACCCGGCAGAAACCCACGCAAACACAGGGAGAACATGCAAACTCCACACAGAAAGGACCTGGGACGGCTGGAATTCAGGACAGCCAGGACCTTCTTGCTGTCAGGCAATAGTGCTAACCACTGAGCCACCGTGCTGCCCTGGACTGGAGCATGCAACTGGAGTTACTGAGGGAGAACTTTGTGGCTGACAGCACAAGCACTGTAACACTTTCATATGCATGAAATCATCATGGTGACATCTTGAACGGTTCATCTAAAACGTTTGGACAGAACTGGTGCAAGCAATTAATGAGAACCCAGATGTTAAACAAGTGATTAATAAATGTGTATGCTGACATAATGTTGAACTGTCTGCAGGGTATAGAGGACACTGACTGAGGGAGAGGGAATTGTGATTTGCCAAAAGGTTGCGTGTTCAAATCATTTTTCCTATATTAGTGTTGAATCCTCACAGGCTAATTTCATTGAAGGCATGATGATGCAGTTTAGCGCTGGCATCACACTTTAGTACCAATATTTTATTTAAATATCTCATATGGACCGAACTTTGACAAAATGTAGGAGGAAGAACATATATGGTTCTAGGGATTTTCTGTTTCGTAACAGCACTATTTTACATTCTAGGTGATGGTTGCCGAATTAGTGCAGACATTTCCTACATACCATGAAATGCCGGCCTTCCCGCATGTTAAATGGAGGAAACAACTTTGCGCAGGAAATGTGCATCGCGTTGGTTCATGCAATCCGTCTTATAAATGTGAATCTGGACTTCGTACTGACTTTTACTTTTATTCTGTGTAGCTGGGTTAAGTAAACTGTAGTTGTTTAAGGAAACTCTAAGAGTGGAAGCAGGTAAATTACCTCGCAGTGTACACAGTAGTGTACAAGGTGAGGTTACAGGGAAAAGACACAAGCTTTTGCGCGTGCCCCTTTTATAGACATTGGGTGAGACAACCAATGCAATTTATGTGGAGCGCTGAACGCACTGATAATCAGATCTTAGTCTATGTATCATCTGTGTGAATTTAAATGAGTCTGTTTTTTTGGTGAGGTATTGCTGTGATGCATGGTTTTAAATGTGTGATGTTCAGACAGAAATTTACCTATCTGCAAGGTGGTATGCTCCTGTGGTATGACCTGTGAGGCAAAGGGTATAAAAGCCATTCTCTTTGCAAGGCCTGAGGGAGACAGATGGAGTCTGAGACTGAAATAAGGCTTCTCTGTAAGTCTGCCCAGTAGTGTGAGGTAGGGATTTTTCTTCTTTCTTTTCCTGTTGATGCTGACCGATGTTAGTGTGGCTTGGCACTTTATCAGTTTGTATATATTTCCTTCTGTTTGTATTTTTCCCTCCTGTACATATGTTTCATCACTGCACCTGCATGTTGTGGTAATAAACACATACTTAAGTGGGTATGTATGTAATAAACTGGTTAAGTATGTAATTAATTAAGTATGTAAACTGAAGTGTCTGCTGGGAAGGCAATAAATAGGTATTCTCTCACCATTTAGATCACCTATCCATAAAATTCAGCAGAATATATTTTTGCCAATTTAAATATAGTTATCAAACACACTCTGAAAGTGTAATTTTTTGCGATTGATTTTGTGCCCAAATGGAAAGTCAGCACCTTTTGCCTGAAGCTCGTGCTAATTGCATAACAGCCAGAGAGATACATTAGCACTACAGTTTGTTCCACAGTTCATCCCTGCAAATCTTTATCAGTAAAAGCCTGGAGGAGCGGGAAGAGCAGCTCAGCTGTGTCTTTCTGTCTGATAGAGAGGACCTCTGTCAGAAGGCCTTCACACAAATAACGCATCTGACAGCGTCCATGAATAACCTTCCAGAACGTTCGTTACGATGGTATAAAACTGGACAGATAGGAAGTTTGGCTTGCAGCGTCCATAACTCAGCCATTCTGAATGACCTATATAAAAGTGTGACAAAAGACTGTGACATGATAACATAAATTATAAACACATGCTGTATTATAAGACATATCACTGCTATTAAATGAATTAAGGATCCATGGATGCCCGGAGTGCACATAATATATTAAATATTCCATTAAGAGACTTCATAGATTACTGTGCTTTGAAATGCAGATCAGGTCTGTAGTTAAGATCTGCTGTTGAAAATTAAGGCTTTCTAGACAGAGATCATTTTACTGTATATCATGGAAAGCCAACTTAACATTGCTTTCTCATCACTTTTAAGATAATAAAACAATGGCAGCGGTGTCAGCTGAATAATGTACTTTTCCTTTCCATGTGTAATGAAACAGGTTTAATGCCAGAATCCAAAAAGGCGTGGTCAGGGACAAAACAGGTCGTAAACGGGAAATCCGAAGTGCAACAAAACCAGAATCCAAAAACACAAGAGCATGGTCCAAAAACAGGCGAGAGGTCAAGAAACACGGGAACAATACAATGGAGTGATAAACAGCAGGCTCAGTAAAGAATCAAAAGAGTCAATACCTCACAATGAGGTAACAAAACTGAGTCCTTATAAAGGCAGGGCTTGATTGCTGGAATGAACCACAGGTGTGGTGGAGCCAGGCTGAGCGGGGCGTGGCTGAGCTTGCAGAGCGGGGCGTGGCTGAGCGTGCTGAGCGGGGCGTGGCTGAGCAGGCTGACTGGGAGCAGGTGTGACACCATGTATGACTATGACAGACACATTACACTTTGCCGAGAAGAATATTGCAGGTCTGAATCTCAGATGTGGCACAGCTGTTGTATCATTTTACCTGAACACTATAAGAGAGTTTGGAAGATGCTCTCATCCTAAGTAACTGGCATATCTTACATTTTTATATATTAACCATTTATGCTGTTCTTTGTTAATATATTCTGGGTAAAGTACTTTGCTCAAGGATACAGCAGTTTCACACCCGCGAATCAAACCAGCAATGTTTGGGTTATGAGCCCTGCTCCTTACTGCTACACCACACTGCTGCCCTGCTCCTTACCGCTACAGCACACTGCTGCCCTGCTCGTTACTGCTACACCACACTGCTGCCCTGCTCCTTACTGCTATACCACACTGCTGCCCTGCTCCTTACTACTACACCACAATGCTGCCCTGCTCCTTACCTCTACACCACACTGCTGCCCTGCTCCTTACTGCTACACCACATTGCTGCTGCACACATTCTTATCAGCTAAACAGCCTATATATTCCTAAAATCAAAAACAACATGCACTATGTGCAAGCATTCATTGTAACATTTGATTAATTTTAGGATACACAGAGACACGGTTTGGTATGCAGGGATTTGTGTGAAAATAACTAGAAAGAAATTGACTGATCTACTGGGACTCCAGGAAGAAAGACGCACTTGTAAATGAAGAGGATCTTCATCAACATGCAAATGGAAAAACAGCATTAGAACCGTATTTACCGACTGTTCTATTGAGAAAAATTTGGTTTAAAATGAGATTACCTCATTTGAGATGAGCAAAGGAAACCTTCCTGTAGTTCTGTGCGTTTTTAATGTGACAGCAAGACAGTCTGCTGGTGATGCTTCCAGCTACATTACTCCAGGGTTGAGCAGATGTTTTACCAGGAGATTAAAAATCACTTCAGAGATGGCTTTGAATTGATGCTTCTGTGTCGGCTATAGCACTTCTGTAACACAAGGCTCGTCATACTCACTTCACAGAGAGACTTGCCATCACTGAGAAAGTCAGAGATCCTCTCACTCAGTACCCCAACAGGTCTTGCGTGTAACGAGTGGTTTGATATTCAATTTAATCTTATGAGACACTGAAGACAGGCAAACTGCAGTCTTTCAAAGTTAAACACGACAAGGAAGGAAATGAATATGGCTATCTGGGCCACAGTGCAGAGACAAAACAAAAAAAAAACAAATATTTCCTTTTATAATCAGTTGTTTTAGGCAAAAAACTCAATTTTACCATTTCTCAAGCAAAGCTTTTTCTTCCTGTAATGTCTCCAGGTATAAAGTGCAGGCCTGACACTTACTTTCCCTGAGTTGTGAAATTCTGGTGTGTGTGGGCGAATATTGTATTTAAACCTGTCAAAGAAGCAATTAACTGCCATACCAATTTTCATTTGTGATTAGATTTTCTAACTATTAAAATGTTATTCTCATGCTTGTAACAGTTAACAGCCAGCAGAGAGAAAGAGAGAGCACATATATAGCTCAGTACATCCAGAGATTAGCCCTGTGACGACTTGTGATGGCTTGCTTTCGTTCATCCACGGGGAATAGAAGTGTTTTTGACAATCTTGTTGCCGTTTATTTTCTTCTCTTCAGAATTAATGAGCAGCAGAGCTATGATGTGATGATGCATTTTGAATTGACTTCTTTCACAGCAATGGATAATCAAATGAGTAATTTCACTTCATAATGGTGAATGTCAAGCTGTTCCCAGGAAGAGGGGAATACGCACAGAGGAGGGAGGGGAGAAAAAAAAAAAGACAACCAGGAAGCCAACCAGTCCTTCAGTCTTGCAGACCAGCCTTTCAAAGCCTGCTATGGCGGCTAACAGACCACAGATTGACAAGCACAAAGTGTGCAGATGCACTGACTGTATTTATACTTCACTCAAAGAGTCTTCGTCAAGTAGTTCTGGCAAAAAAAAAAAAAAAAAATCCAGTTGTGTCTCCTCTTCTCAGACTCTCAGTCTCACGATCTTATGAAAATGTGCCACATTAACAACTTGTTCTTTCAAGGCACTGGGGACTCATCTGACACCCCTGTCATCAGCGTTTTGTACGAGCGCCAAACGGCCCGTGAGTGGAATACCAAGCAGCCCATCATATTGCGCACAATCTTATCGCGAAAAGACTCATCCGCGGTCCGAGGCAGGGTGACTGCGGCTGGGGGGTCGGGGGGCCGGGGGGGCTGGGGCTCTTAATTTGACTACTGCCGCCAAAAAATGAATACGCAATAATTCCACTTTTCGAGGGTTTCGCCGACTCGTTCTGTGGGCCCTTCAGCGGGTAGAGGGGTCAAAGGGCCACTTTGTGGGTGCACTGGCTACCTGTTGATGCACCGTGGGTGGGGGGTTGGGGGGGGAGATCGGAGGGGGGGCACTGCCCAGCTCTGCTCCATTTCCGCCTTGTACGGGGGAGGTAAGTGAAACAGATTGCGACAGCCATTCCCCACTGGATTGCTAATAGAGCTGAATGAATGAGTCCTCTGTGCTGACCCTTCGGAGTAACACTAACAAGTTCTGTCTGAGAGCGAGAGAGAGAGGGGGAGAGAGAGAGCAAGAGAGAGAGAGCGATGGAGCGGGCAGCTCTCCCCTCTCTACTACCATGGCTCCTGCGAAAGAGGGGGACGGCTCTTGGAAATCATTTTCGCTAAATGCCAACTAAGAATAGACTTCAAATCGATCAGGCGAAGCTGCCGCTCTGGCAAAATTAAAATGCCCCTCTGAAAGCCCGGCCTTCGCTCAGATCTGGAGTGAAGCCTATCGCCATGCCCCTTGCTGCCTCCGTAGTTACATCGTGTTCAAATGTGCTAAAGGTCTGAAGGCAGCAGGCTGCCTCCTCTCTCGAAACAATGAGCCTTTTCGACACAGTGCAACCCTGTAATATTAACTGTCATGTTCGGAGAGTGTTTGTGTGTTTGGGAAGTCTGTATTTTAATGCACTCGTTAGCTTTACCTGCTAGTTTGTACCTTGCCTGGCCAACCATTGAAACCTGTGTTTCCTGTCCATTGAAACCTGTCATGCAGTGCTTCTAATATTATTGACTCCATATGGTTTTTCACTTGCGTTGTATTGTACCTCACTTGTAAGTTGCTTTGGATAAAAGCGTCTGCCAAATGAATAAATGTAAATGTATAAGTAAATGTATTTTGGTGTGGGGTAAACATACACTGGCTTACAATTAGAGACAGTGTTGCGCTGACATTATGCTCTCCCACTGTGCTGTATCTAAGAAACGGACTCCATCCTGACATTTGGTGAGGAGCTGTGGGAATGATTAGTCACAGGAACTGGTACTTGCGTGTGAAGGGTAGAGTCATAGCCTATGGGCAAAAAGACAGTCCACCAGCGCATTGACACATTCGCCACAATTGTCCGCAGCTCTCACACAGTTGACTCTGATGCGAGGTTCACTAGCCGACTGTGACATTTTACCTCATTCATTATATGTTGTTACATTGTGGATATTATCCACTTATACAGGTGACATTTATATAAGTACCTTACTCAAGGGAACAAGAGCAAGAGTGACACCAAGGATTCAAACGTGCAACCTGCTGCTTGCTAGCCTGGCTCAGCAACAGCTAACTGCTCTGCAGTGCTGTCACTCTGGTCAGTTGTATGTGCTTCTCATACCTAATGCTTATTCCTTCGTTCAGCTTTATTTTTCTGTCAACAACGGGCACTAGAGGTCTGCTTAGTCCTTCAGAGTGCACTAAAACAGTCTACAAAACACTGGCCTGGAGGTATGACCCCTGACCTTTTCTGAAACTTAACAGTTGCTGTCATGCCAAAGTACAGTATGCTCCAAATTCTTTTCCTCAAAGCTATTTATAGGCAACACTCATTTATTCAGGTGGAGCACCTTTAATTTAACACCAGACCAATCTGATGTGTCATTTTTTTGGCAGGTTACACTTTTAATTTTCAAAGTACTCCAAACTGCTGTTATCATGTGTTTATTATTTATCAGTAAAGGTCCCAATACTGTGCAACTTACCGAGAATGCGAACATAAGGAGATAAGTGTGATGAGGGGAATAGCATGTCACATGAGCCAGTGAAGGGAAGTGAGGAGTGTGTAGACTTGGGTGTAGGAGTGGTGTGGGATGCACATTTTGGGATGCTGGGAGATACAGGATATCTTTGGCAAACCAGCCTGGATACAGTGGTAGGGAGAGACTGCTAGACTGCTCATCAGCATCTCCTCTTTCTCCCTTACCGAGGTAATTCATTTTGTCTCTCCTCTAGTTGTGTACAGCCATCCATCACGTGGGATGGAAATAATAGACTCACAAGGTGTGTGTATGACCAAGATTTATTGTCGAAGAGAAGTTTGAAGAAGAAAACTTTATCTCGCGTTTCCATGAGAAAAGCAGACTAATCCATGAGTCTGAGAATCAAGTGTTCTGACAGCATTATATTTTAAGCCTTGTGACCATGAAATGAACCCCTTTAACTGTTCAAAACAGCCAAACTGGGGGGAAAAAAGAGTGTGATTCATTTTCCAAGGAGAAGGCTGCATCTTGATGACTTTCACGACTGCTTTCCTTTGCTCTTGTATCTATGCGAGGCAAAATACCTGCTTTGTGTCAGATTCCATTCTAAAACCTGAGAACATCCCATCGAACAGAATGCATGCAAAAATACATGATTGGTTTCCAAATAATTAATAATGATTATTTTAAATTGGTTTTATTTGCTGTGTGAAGTGATTTGTGACTGAAAATCGTCAGATGTAATTCCAACCTCCCTTTCCTTCTGCATTACAATTCACAGAGTGCTCTGTCAATATTTTTCTCTTGTCAACATTATTTGTACTTGCAAATTTTGTTGTAGGATTATTCTAATGCAAAAAAAAACATGTTCAATTCCGTAACTTTTTTGGTCTGCTCTTAAAGTCCTTCATGTTCTTAAAGCTAACTCATGAATCCCATTTAATAAGTAATCGAAAAGTAGAGATTATTGGCTAATTACTGGAGTGCAGTCTCTAGATTGAAAACCCAGGATGTAATAACCTTTAAATACCTGTAATGACATAATAATTATCCTTTTCTAGGTTTGAAATAATGTCCAATTAAATGGGATGTTCTTGATGTTAATGGAAAATTAATGATTAAGTGGTGACCCAAACATACAAGGGAATGCCTCATGCCCCAGCAGCATGACTGAGTTATTAGGTATTGCCACTATAGGACTGCATATCACTGGAATTGGAAATACATTCTTTGCAATCATCATCTCAGAGACTACAAAACTATAATCATGGACAAGATGCATTGCAATTAATGGGTATCAAGGCAACAAAACCACTGAGATGTACTATAATTTTGCACCATTTTGAAAAGAGACACTGAAAATGATTGCTTCTGACCCAGTAACTGAACTGTGCAGCAAGGAGAATACAAAATAAAGATTTTAATAAAGGCACAAATGTCAGTGGTTCTGATATAGTACTCCAATGAATGCTCAATGAAGTATATATTTAAACAGTACGACCAAATGCTGCCTGAATTTACGGTGTTGGTGCTTTTCTTTTAATCATGAGAACCTTTGACCTCCACTCTTTCCAATGACCTTGTTGGGATATCTTTGCAGAAACTGTTTTGTGCCCATGAACTGAAGTTCTTACCGAATTATCACAGTGTCAGAACTGATCCATTTGCCAAGTGCTCACTGAATGATCACACGTCTAAAACTTTCTTTTAGTGAGATGTTCTTCCTTAGCCACAGTATGCAAATGAATGCATACACTTCATATCATGTCACGACACCAGGATGCACCTTAAAGCCATATTACAGATACATGTCATATATCTGTTACTTCAAAGCTTGTGGATTTATACATTAGTTGATTTTTTATATAGCTGGACTGGTGCTTAGCTGTGGATATGTTTAGCAAGCCATCCTTTCATTATCACAGACCTAGGTGTTACAATGTGTAAAAGCTTTTGATACTGTCATAATGTGTCTATTAGGATCAACAAACTGAACAGTCAACAGCTAGCTGTACATTGAATGTGCAGCTAGCTATTGGCTATTCAGCTAGCTATTGAATTTAATAGCTAGATTGCAACTGTACATTCAATGAGTCATCTGTTGACAGATCTGGAATCAAACTAGGAATCTCAAATTAAACAATAGTTCTTAACATGATCTAGTAACTCCATTTTCATCAATTGCACTATTTGATGTACTTAGGTAGCAGGCTTAGTTACGTACAGATGACAAAACAAATTACTATAAACTGTGAATTGCTATCATTGCAAGTAAGCTATTATTGAAATGGGTTTGTTTCCAGATTGACACAGACGCTAAAGGACCATCAAAAGAGAAAGCCAGCATGCTTAGTCTTTAAAACTGGTGTGACTTTAAGTTAACATGGCATAACATGATGATGTTCTCATAACATGATGTCTAAAAAATGGGGGTGAATTTTTTGTGACATGAGAATTTTATTTTGTAAAATTTGTGGAAAATTGAAGCTGTGTTTCTAAGGGCAAGAAAACATCTGTATATTTGGCACAGACAGCAGCACAAATCCTGCAGTGGTTCCATTTTGCCCTAAGTAATAAGCAGCAGAACTTAGTGAAGCAGATCGGTGTAGTTGTTTTAGCTGCACTGTGTTTTATCCAGGAGCCACTCTTTAAAAATTCATAGCTGCTCAAAGGCTGTTCACTTTCATTTAACTTAAAATCGTGCTGTTGAAACTCTTGTAAAGATACATATTAACATCCATTTACTGGAAACCAAAAGAGTTAGTTTGGGAAATGGCCTTTTGGTTTGAAGTAGCATGGAATTCATTATGACACTGTTACACATCGCATTGAAAAAAAAAAAGCAATAGGCAAAAATAACAGAGCTGACATTGTTTCATAACTCCTCAAAGTCAGTGTATAAGTGTTGCCTCGGTCAGCTTCCTAATCAACACTTCAAAGTCACCCGTTGTTTTGTCAGGGAATTTGCATAGATTAATAGAAAATACCAGAGATGTCTTGCAGAACAGTGAGCCATCCAGAACTCGAGCCACACCGAGGTTAGCATAACAAGGGCCTTGCACAGCAGAGGATATGTCTGTGAGTGAATCTCCATTTCAATTTCATTCTATTGAACATCTTAATTTTTTTGTTGTTTTTGTTTACAGATATAGATACAGACACAGATCTGATCAGGTAGAAAAAACATAACTAAAACAGTCATGTACATGACGTGTACATTTAATAATACAGACAAAAAAGAAACATATCTTGGCAAAAAAATGTAATCAAATAAAAATAACAATATATAAATAAATGAGAAAAGTTTTTTTTGGGTAGGTTGAAGGTTGTATGGTTACAGGTGAAAGTTGCTGCTTAAATTCAGTGCAGACATCATATGCACCTCACTGAATAAATATCAAAATATTGTGATTAAAATTTAATAATTTACTTTGTTGATTATAAATACTAATGAGGTGCGGCCGAACCGAATAAACAAACCTAACTGGCTGTTTGGCATTATCTCAGCCCAGGAGGCTAGCCCCCTACAGACAGCCGGAGCAGGATAGATCGCATTGCCCAACGTTTTATCATCCCAGCAAACACTGGGAGGATTTGGATCAAATCAGCTGCCTGCTTGCAGGCTCATTATATTCACCCCCGCATTCCATACAGATCGGAAGTCTTGATATTCTGTGTGTTCAGATGATTCTAATGATGGTATCGCTGGGTTTTGTCTCCCCCAATATGTACAAAGGCTAAAGGGCTTACTTTCACATACATGAAAGAGCTACAAACAAGTTTATTTAACATAATTATATGCATTTTTATATCAAAGAATACTCCTTACAGTGACTTCATTGCATTTGTAATCTACGTCAACATAGAAAACAGTGAATATCCCTTTAATCTCTATCCCTCTAACAGTACCTGCTCAATATTGCCTGTAAGCGATCTGAAGAATCTCCTAATAACCACTGTCAACTACAGTGTTTTTGATGTTAATCTCAACCATGTTTAAACACAACACATTAAATATATGTATCCATATAAATACGAATTCCATGCTACAAGCAGACAGTAGAGATAGTATGCTTTCAATAACAACAGTGCTAAGGAGAGCATCTGTCTAAGAGGCCATGGTTTTTTACTCTGATTCTGATCAAGAATTCAATGACACCACAAAGGAGTCATGTGGGATGTCTTTGTGAATGAAATAAAGGGAAATAAAGAACATGAAACAAGTAGATGCCGTGAACTATCTATGATATCTACCCACAAGCAGCTAGCTACTGTGCATCTGTCTTTGATACGGATTGCTATCTCGAAAGTTGCTTCATCTTAATTAACTAGTTGGCCAGCTAAGTAACGGTGGCCTCCTTGAAAAAACAAGATAAAAAAATGTTGCAACCAAAACTCAAGTACTACAGATTGTCTGTTTAAATGATAGGTAAGTTTTTTAGATATGCTGAACCATACCTAGCTTGCTCACCATGTGGTATACAAGTAAAATAATTGGCTTTCCTCCTAGCATGACAAGAGTTTCTTTTCTATTACATAAAAAAAAAAACTAAATCTTGCAAATAAATATTTGCCTCGCTCTTCATTTTAGTTTTCCTTTTTTTTCAGTTTGCTAAAACTATGGATAATGATCATTAAATAATTGTATGACTGGATTACAAGGCAGACACTTCTTTCACATTAGTTACTGTGTATTGAAAATGTATTCTGTGATTCTTACTGTGTAGTTACACTGTAATAACACTTTAGCCACTTTGTACTGTAAACAGTGGGACCAGATTGCAAGGTTGGGGTTAAAGTTAGACTCCTGTGAACTGTGTGTTTCTAAAAGTTACAGCATGAGCCAAACCAATGGGAACTGAGTAATAATGCAACATATGGCAATCAGTAAAGGCTGACAACTTAAGAGAACTAAGAAAAGCCAGCAAGATGTATTTCAGGAGTGCTGGAAAGTATTCATGAATAGAAGGATTAAGTAAGTACACAAAAAGGGTATAAGCCTATGTGGTTTTGCTGATTTGTAAAAAAAAAAAAAAAGAAATAATCCAAATATCTGTTTGATTTCACAGAGACAGCTTTCATAACAGTTAAAATAATTGGGGGGAAGCTTTTCAGCGCAGTTTTCTGCGACGCAGTATCAAAACCTGAGTAACAGTGAAACATTTACGATGTTTCCACGCATTTGGTGAATTATATTTTGTTGACAATGGTCTTAAAGCGGCAAGCTTCTGAAATATTTAAAATGATATAAATCATTTTTAAAATGATATAATGCCTCTTAAACACATTCAGCCAACTATACTCAAACACCAAGATGTGTTGAACCTTTTACCTGTAGATTTAGGGTGTGATGTCACAGGTTGCAATGGCAAACTGAACCAATGTGCTGTGAAACATATGTATATATGCTGTATGAGGATGAAGTCTTGTTATCATCCTTGTACTGAAAATATAATCGATAGCAGGTCAGTAAGAGGATTATCCTGTATTACTAAACTGTAGGGATCATTTTGAATAGGAGCTACTTTAATGACATCAATATCCTCCATTGGAACAAACTGCATCGGGGAATTGATAATAGTTTCCAAAAATAGCATGAAGTTATGTCTATGAATCAAATGCTACATACAATCTTTTTAAAACAGGAGATTTTGTTGATCATCGTCATTAGATTAGCGGCAGGCTTTCTGAGATGCACTGTGAAAAAAATATAAAAATAATTGAGCTACAGTCTGTAATACCGATTCCTTAAAATGATGGTCAGTACCCACAGAGCTATATCTTTGTGATACACTTATTATTAAAACGACATAGTACCACAAAATAAGCTGCAAAATCGGTTTTCCAAAGATAATATTCTATTTTTTAAGAAATTGTTTGATTTTAAACAGCTGCAAAATCACACGCAGAGAGAAACACATCTGTAACACAAATTGAACGGCGTCAAGTAAAGGCGACAAGTTGATCATACCAAATATTGATTTCGTGTTTTAAATAATAAATAAAAAAATAAATGCATAAATAAATAATACACGCGCGAGAAATCTCTCTATCTTTCCTCGAGATTCAGCCGAGCTCCTCCCCCTGGTGGTGCCTCTCCTGATCAAATGCTTCAACTTGAATCGCTTCACAGAAAATCACTTTTGTACAACAGGGTAACTTGCGAGTCAGACAGCAGCATATTTGATAACAAGCCAGGCGAAGAAAGAGAACCGGGAACTAATAAAGCCAGTACATCTCTGTGCTAAAGGCAATGGAGAAGAGGGCCGGCTTTTGTCCCTTCTGGAACAGTGCTCTTTGGTTTTGGGTACTGATCTTTGCTTCTCTCCTCATCGTTGCCCAAACAGAGATAACTTGCAGATCATGTAAGCCTTCGGTGGCCAGACTGATTCCGAGAGAAGTATTTCGGGCTCCTAAAATGGATACGGAGGAATCTGCAACAGGATCTGAAGAGGAACTTATCAGACATGGAGTCGGGGCAGCTGGAAGTCTTCCCGAAACTGACGGAACTCACGACCTCGACTGTGCGTCGCAGCCCCTCGACTGCATTTCAGACCCAGAGATTACAAATAATTTAGCTCCGAAACTGAAGTTTAACGCGCTCCACGCGAAGAAATCATTTAGACAGACGAGCTCAAGAAAAGTGGCGATGAGCGGAGAGAAAGTTTCCAATCTCGAAATCAATGGTCAGAAACAAGGTGGCTTGAACGCGATGACAGTTGCTACACCTGTCATCGGCAATGGAACAAATTCTAATCGCGACCCCGGGAACTGGAGAAGCAAAGCGGAGAAGGGAACTGGAAAAGAAAATAAACAAGTGATATCATCCGCTACAATTGAAAAACGGGGTTCGTGGACCCGGGGTAACCGGCGAGAGCGCAGCGCCTCGTTGGCTGGACACAGATGGACCCGGTCAGCATTCAGGGGGAACAGCGAGGAAAGGCGCGCGGCCAATTCGAGACAGGACGAGCCGAAACTGACCAGCTCCACCTTCGCGCTGACGGGAGACTCGGCTCACAACCAAGCCATGGTGCACTGGTCTGGGCAAAACAGCAGTGTAAGTAGAACGCATCCATGAATGCAACAGTGGTTAATTAACGCATGGAAGAACATTCGCTATAAACTGAACATCTTAGTTTAATTGTTTGGTGTTACTGTAGTTTTATTTAATCTTATACGAAAATAGTTTATAAACTCATTACATAAGCTGTAATATTTTGCTCTGTCTTCGTCCTGGCATTGATACCACTACGGTATATTTGTCGTATACACCAACCTGATCCTCATAAATAATTAATAGAATATATTTGAACAATTGGGCGTAGGCAAACGTCTCCCCCGCAGTTTTGCCCCCCAAAAACTGCATGCCGCATGTCTTGATTCCGATGATTTTATTAAAGTAGGATTTGGGACAACAGGTAAGCACCCTGACCGTTGTGGACATGCTTACGAATAACCTACACTTACTGGGCGTATTTCTTGGTGCCCTAGTCCCAGTGGCATATGTCGACGGCACCACGTGCCTCTGCAAACAATTGCAAGCCTTTACGCGATGCCTCTGCAAGACGGGGGCATTCTAGTGGCTCAACTGTGACACCTTCGCTCCTAAACGATGCTAAAATTGTGCCACATTTTCGTCGCATTTCCCCATAACGAACGATTTTGCTATAAAGCCGAAGCCGAACAAAATGTTTTAAAACAGACTGTGAAATGTACAAATTTAGTTAATTGTCTCTTCTCCTACAAGAAAAAAAAAATCTATAAAACTCATGCATAGCTAAAATGTATTTTGACTTCCGTAATGTCTAGATCATGGTGTACACAAGGTGAATAAAGCATCTTTTTAATCCCCGGCTGTACTACTGTTGGGCTTAGAACAGAAATTTCTTGTACCACACAGTTATAATGTACAGGTCCACAGTTCTGAAAGTGTATGGATAGCACCATCTGAAACATGTTATTTGTAGACAACAATTATGAACTAAAACACAAACAGTGCTTTCTGGGTGCAAATGGAGGTGTCAGTAAACTATATTATGCTGGGGTATCCACATTATGTTTCCCACATACTTCAGGAGACTGAACAATATTTACTCTAAATATGTTCTCCTTCAACTTGCCTGTCTGACCCGGGACTTTTTCTCAGTTTTGACAGCTTTCTCTGATGGAGTCTTAAGGTGTTTCATTATATTTTCTCTGTTCTGGAAGAAACTGGGATCTCACCCTTACTAACTGTGAAATGCACAAAAAACTTTGAAGCCCTGACATTTTAGCAGTCAGCTTGTTTGCTGTTTGGAAGCTGGTACCAGTTAATTCTGTCCAAATTCACAATATTTTGCACAAGTATGCTGTGTGCTTTCAAACAGCCGGGACAGCATTGTTAAACTTCTAATTGCACCTCTTAGGATTGAAGAGGTATGCTGTAGATTGCACGACTGAGCTGTGGTTATAAATATCTTAGGCAGAATTAGAATTTTTCACTGCAAATTGTTTCTCTGCAGCTTTCGTGGTAACGGCTGCAAAAATGACATTTAGCAGCTTCTGACTTGAACTAGGATGGCTGAAAGTTATCTCCTATTGTTCAACGCACTGTTTTTAAAACCACTAATTTTCTCCGTTCACAACCTCACTAAAATCATTCTTTTAAATGCTTTCCAATGTGTTGTGTTCTGGTGGTGGTCATGTAAAGAGAAACATAAACACAAAAACACAGAAATGCTTGCTCATACCATATGGCAGTACTGCACAGTTAAACATACACTGTTCTGATTGCAAATTGCACTGTTCAATGGTGCAGTGTACAATAACACACATGTCAAAAGCCGTTAACTGAAACAATGGAAAATCATCTTTTGTTTTCTTGTGTAAATAAATAAAACTAAAACTGTATTTCTGCAGATGACATCTGTGTCACATCTGTTACATTGCATTGAAATGCTGTTTCACTACAGAGTAGTACTTACATGTTTTACAGACCACCAGTTAGTATTTTTTCATACTGTGTGTGTATGTGTGTGTGTGTGTGTGTGTGTGTGTGTGTGTGTGTGTGTGTGTGTGTGTGTTTCATAACAATGAACAGTGGAGGGGCCAGCACATGCTTAACCAGTGCTAGGGAGCAGCTGGCTAAAAATACAGCCACTGCTGTAGCCAGTCACATTTTTTTCAGCATGGTGTTAAAAAAGCTATTTTTGAATTCCTTTTAGTGGTGCGTGTTAGCAGGCTATTTTTCCTGAAAAAAAAAAAAATTGCTGAACAAGCACGGTTTAGCTGATAATTGCATCACTCAACACACAGACAGCCATGTCACAAAAAGTTGTTGCCTGTCATGTCATGTTGAAAGGAGCTCGTCTCGTGAAAAATACCACATGGAGTCACATTTGCACCTCATAATACACGTCCTTTAAGGTCTCCGAGCTGGTGGGTGCAGAGCTGACAACCGCGATACAACACCGCGCTGTGGGAGCGTACATTCAGCTGCAGCAGAGCCATCTCACTGAAAGGACTGCAAGAAAAGAAATCCAGTTTATTGTTTTCACTAATACTACAGCAGTCAGAGAATTGAAATAAAAACTGTCAAGACTGATACTGAAATCATAAACGAATCGAGATTAATCACAGTCTTTAATCGTTTAAATAAAGGACTTTCTGAAGAAATGGTACATCCCTCCTTCCATTTGTTTGGAAAGAGTCTGGGAGGAATTTGAAATGATATAAACAGCTCTGTTGCAAGTTCATGTCTCTTAGGAAGGATAAAGACAGATCTTACTTAGATGCTTGTTGACTCTTCAAATATAATGTTTTCAATGTTGACCCAGAATACTAAGCATTCATGGTTCAAGGTAACTTTCATTACAGTATGTTTGTATTTCACGTCACCATGACAATGCACATCTAGTTCTCACTTTGATGTAAATATCATGTGCTTAAAAAAAGGAACGCCGCCTGTTTGGCACCAGCACTCTCAAAAATAAGAAGCATGGTAATTCAGAAATCCCTGCTACCAGTAGAGCAGCACTCCTGGCTGGCGATTATTTCGGTGTCTCTCTCCTGAGCCAGGTACCGGGACTGTCAAACTTGTTTATGTTTTCAGGGGATAATGCCACTGAGCTGTCCACACAGAGTCCCTCCAGCAGGTGTTGTTGGATGGCTGAGTATTTACATGTCTTGTGCAAGACTTTGAGTGCTTCTCCCCATCCACTGCACATCCTTCCTCGTCCTTACTCTTAGCAAAGAAAACAAACTACGCTGCTTTGTGTCAAAACAGACTGTGATTAATGTGCTTTAAAACATGCATTTCCTTCTCTATTAATCTCATGTTTTTGCCAGCTAAATAACAGCAGTCATGATTATGAATCAGGAGTTGCCATACTGCTCTGTGATGTTTGGCTGTTATTCTGTGTCAGTGTTATAATTACATACATTATGTTACATTATTGCCATTTAGCAGATGCTCTTATCCAGAGCGACTTACATAGGTTACAATTTTTTACATCTTACCCATTTATACAGCTGGATATTTACTGAGGTAGTTCTGGGTTAAGCACCTTGCCCAAGGGTACTGCAGTAGTGTCCCAGTGGGGAATCGAACCAGCAACGTTTTGGGTACGAGTCCTGTTCCTTACTATCATGCTACACTGCTATTACACTAATTGTGCGTTAATTGACAGATGATGGCATTGGTTCATTTCACAACCCAGTGGTGCATTGTGGGAATGCAGATTTAAGAGAAGAGAGTCCTCTGTTACTTAGTGTGGTCACAGTTTGCTCAGTGCTGCCCCTCCTGCTCCAACCATCTCTGTCCTGTGCATCTCCGTCAGTCCGCACGTTGCCAATGGTACAACCGGCTACCGTTTTAAGACATATGCATAAGAGATCAGCTGCTGACTCCCAAAGGCAGAGAAGAAGTGCCGTTCCATTAATGCATGAGTTCATCTCGCTGGGAACCGGGCGGAATTCCGTTTGAGCCAGATGCATCACTGTACGGAAGCCCAGCAAGGGCAGAGTTCTGTGTCATCTCAGCGTGAAAGACGTGAGCCTTTTTTCCAGTTTTTAATAGTCTCCATGCCCTGCGCATATCTACTGAGCAACAGCTTGATTTATTGTTCGTCAGCTTATGCATAATTTATTGTGGCTCCTTTAGTTCAGCAGTCTCGGCCTCCTCAAATCGGCCTAATTGGAAATTGCTTTTGATTTTGGTTCAGCACATACATTAACAAACACGGATGATTAAAATCAGACTTCCACAAAAAAGAGAAAGGCAGAGTTTGCTTTAATTGATTTAATGTATGTTACAGAATGCAGAATTTTGATGGACAGCGTAACACATAGGATTCCGGTGTTTAACCAAAAATTTCTATTCAAACATCTGAAAGCACACACTATACCATCTTAAATGGAGGTCTGTAGTAGCAGCTATTGATCTGACTTTTCCTCTCTAGCAGGAATGGCTATAATGTCAGTTTAATAAAATGATATGGTGCTGTAATACCCCCCATTTAATTTGTTAATGCAAGTTCGCTTTGCAAAACCTTTAGCTTTAAACAGACTCGAGTGCTTTTTTTCAGAAATACATACAGATGGATTGTAACACTTTCTGTAAATTAACTCATCTCTGTAGTTACCATGAAATTACCAGATTCATTGTTGAAAGTTTTTTTTTTCTGCTCTTAAGTTACATTTGTTTAAGCTGACAAGCTTCCAAATAGACCTACATTCATTGTGCAAGAAGCAGGCCATCACTATCAAAACTAAATAGAGAGATGCTTAACTCTGTTATTACAACAAGCTTGCTAAATGAACTTGTATCTTTTTTTTTTTGCGATTTTCTTGACTTTCTGGTGATGTGTTGAGTGGCACCTAAAGGGCAGTTGTATGAATAAGATTGCCAGGCTCTGCTGAAAGGTGCTTGTAATTGGCAGCTGACACCTTTCATCTTTGTGGGATGAGATGAACGCCAGCAGGTGAAGATGACTGAGTGGATGACAGTTAGCATAACAGATGTGCACATCATAGTCATGCAGGCATGCAGCAGCACCAAAAGATGAATGCAGTGCAAATAAAAATCTTATACCGCATCATTATAGAGTAATATTGCAAACTGTGCATCATAGATATACAAATGAAATTTGGATCCACCCTCAGGTAACAAACATTAACTTGTAATTTTTCTCCGCTTTTGTTGGGCTTTTTTTGATCTGATGCAGTTTTTTTCTGCAAGTGAAATTGTTGTTTGTGTGGTGGATATCAGCCATGGCATGAAGACAGTTGAGAAGACATCGGATTATCTGGCCCAGGAATGAAGAAAGATTAAACTATTCAATTTGTGGCACATGGTGAGAATTTATATGGTAGACATGGGGCCTGCACTTAGCCCTGCGGAGAAAGCTACCTGCTCTCAATCTCGGGCAAGAAAAATGAGTCAGGGTACTGAGTGTATACATATTAGTAGTTTCCTTGGAGCTGTGCTACTTTTTGCAATTCAGATTGACAAGTCTGATTGTTGGCGCCATTGAAGGACAGTCAGCAGTCTCTTTGGTGGTGAGAGTCTCATCAGCCATCTGATCAGAAGCCCAATTGTACAGCCGTTTCTAAAAGCTGTGGCAGAAATTGAATCGAGACCAATCTGTAACCCTTAGGAATGTGCCTGAGAGTACATATAAAAATGCCATTTTCAATAGAAAACTGCATTGACTGGGGAACAGATGAGATGCACCTGAAGTTAATTGAGTAGGTCTGGGACTGGGCGGGGACGGGGGTGTGCGTAGGGGGGCGCGGGGGTGGGGGGGGGGGTGACGGCTGTGCCTTCAACGCTGCCACTCATTCCTCCAGAAAAGGCACCACGCACATCGCCACTGTCACAGGATACATGTGATGAAAGCGAAGTTTCACTGAAAATCTTTTTTCCAGCCCGGTGCCTTCATTGCGTGGGATGGCCCTCTGTTTATGAGGGGCAGTGAGAATATGCCGAACGTCTTTTACTTCTTTCTTTGTTCTTTGACCCATCACTTCTGTGCTCAGTAATGCGCCGCGCTTTTGTTAGCCAAGGATGTAGCATAAAAAGGAATATAAAAATATAAACCCTACCCATCACAGTAATGGCCGGATTTCAGACTGTCAGCACAGAAATGACAAAGCTACTGTTCATATTTAATGCACAGCTGAGTCGGATATATATATTTTTTTACATTTATTTATATATTTACTTATTTTTAAAGTAAATCCTCCAAGAATTTCCCAGCATCTCATTATACTTAGTGAGCCGATGAGATGGCTTGAATGACTGAATGGGAGGCCAAGCAGAGAGACTAGAGGAAGCCCTTAGGAGAGCGGGAGAAAAGCAATCAATCTTATGTAGGTAATTGACATCCCTTCAGGGTGTTATTAAACATCCGGCTACCCTCCCCTGTTGTGACTCCAGCAACTGGAAGTGGCCTGCTTGCGGAGAGCCAGATGAAAATCTAGAGCAGCTGGGGAAATTGTTTATGTCAGAGCCGGGGCGAAAAACTGGACGAGATCTACTGTATGTAACGCGCTCAAATTTCAGCGAAAACTTGGCAGCAGCGAGAACGCCCTGTGCCACTTGATATTCTATCATTTCGGTATTACTGCGCATTTCTGTAAATTACTACAGCAATAAGCAGTCGCAAGATTTGGGGTAAACACCAGTAGAGCAGTATTTAAATAAAATATGCGCCCAGTTTGCTGTATTTGCGTCCGTCTGCCTGCTGGGTATCGGGGTGCAGAGGGAGCAGGGTGACGAGGGAACCCTGGCCGACCTGCCCACCCCTTTCCCCAGCGGAACAAAGCCAATTTGTTCCGCCGCTGTGGGCTCCTGGTCACTGTAGGCAGATGACGGGGCTGGTTTTGAACCCGGGCCACAGGGCTCAGTCTGCACTCCCTTTATTATTTCTTTGTAGACGTAACATCAGGAAAGGGCAGAAAAGGTACAAAGGTAAGTGGTAAAAGTCTGTTTCGGCTGACAGCCTCATACAGGGACATATTCTACATAATTAACCGTAATTATAACTGCTATCTTGGATGGCAGCACAAACAAGGCAAAGGCACGTCTCCTTAATATTGTAGAAATGAATATTATTTAAGATGCTGCATTTAATTGTCCTGAAAATAGAGAGAACTTCTGAATGCAAGGCACATCATCACATATTTTCCAGGCTGAAGCTCTGCTCAGCTGCAGAGGAATCTAAGAACAGACTGAGGTACAGCAGCATCAATAATAAAGAAAGAAAGGAAAAAAAAAGAAGAGATATCCCTGGAAAGCAACATCAAACAGTTCCTGTGAGGGGGCCCCGCCTTGCAAAAGCCAGGCGTGTTAAATCCAGGTGTGAATTAATATGTTGAATAAATCATATCCAGATTGTCCTTTCCTGCGATGTGACCATGAGGACGTAAGCGCGCGCTGGAAAAACACGCTGGCTTTGAACCCGCAGTTTGTTCCATTTTTATTATTGGTATTATTTATTTATTTGTATTCTCATTTCCCATGTGCCTCACTTGTTACAACAAGGTTATTGGTAAGTGCACTCTGCACAGGTCCCTAGCCTTCTGTGAGAACTACAGAAAAGCACTTTCGCAGGGAGACTTAAAAAAAAAGCCCAGCGAAATAAAGCGTTAATATGAAAAGTTTTGCTCGGCGGAGACCATTTGCATGAAGTGACTTTGAAAGGCATTTCACAGACTGACAGAAACATCTGGAGATCCTCGCCACAGCTGTTTGTGTCTAAAAGCGTTTTCCCTGGATCCACTTATCTACAGTAAAACGCTTTGATGGCTTCTGCGGGTAGCTTGACCAGCCGGTCGCCGGGTGTTACAGTTTCCGAGGTTACGGCCAAGCCCATTTGTCTCCATTAAACCTGAGAATACGGTTTCCGTAAATGACACACCTCGCGCCGAGCTTCGTCCTTACAGGGCGGGCACGGCAGGTCTGTTCCTGCCCTCGCCATTTTTTTGGCAGCGTCTGTGGTGATTTTCGAGGAGGCTGCTGAGTAATAATAGCTCTTTCTTTCCCCTCTGTCATATTTACCCCACAAGGTTTTGCTTCTGTGTCAGGCAACCATTGCATGTTATTAAGTGCTTGAAGAATAATAATCACATTAGCTGTTGTTATGCGGTCTCATTTACATGTAAAGCTAAGCAGGAAGTGCAGGAGGTGGGATGATGAATGGCCGGCAGGCGTGCCTTGCATCAGGCTCGCCTCATTAGTATTTCAGGTGTTGCAATTAGGGCCGAAGATCAGGTATAATTAGGTTATACTCTAAACAGCAGAATACTCCAGAGTGCTCGCTGGGAACTAATAAAGAGGTCGACGCAGTGAGTTCTGCCTTCACCAACACAGGCTGCATTCCAAGTCGCTCCCTGGTCCCCCTTCCTGCCATCTGAGCAAGGGGGGGGTGAAAGTGGCAGCGGTGCCATTGCAATGGCCTTTTTGGGCCGTACAGAGAAAGTTGAGGCCACCTCGGTGTGCCCTTCATTGGGCTGTTTATGAGCTTTGAACTGCAGAAGCTTTAACTGAGTGACTTCTTTATTCTCTCTCCAGAAAACAGAGTGCCTGGAAGTATGGACCTTAAAAACGACAATCAATAAAACAGGAGTAGATATTTACACCTCTTGTACTGCAGTACAGTGACTACTTGTTCTCATCCTACTCCCACTGAAAATGAATTGTCTGGAATCATGTAATAATGATTGATAATAATAATTATAACTGATCATGTAATAACTAAACATTCAAAATGAAAAATATGCATGTTTACCATTGTAAATTGATATTGTTTTCAATAATTCTGTTTAAGCATGCCTATTTATTCATATACAGTACATAAAGGATTTTGCAGTATCAGTGCCAGGATTTTGATTATATGATTATATCATATGATTATATCATACAGCTTTAGTGCACTCTGTTGCTATAACTGGCAATACTGTGGTGTGTACTCAACACTGGAGACTGGATGGTAGCAGGTTAGCAGCTAGGTAGGAGTCATGACACTATTCCACCCCAAGCGAATCAAATATTTAAAGGTATGTATTCCAAGATTAAGTATTTTTATACTTCTCAAAACAATTTAAGAGTTTGCAGCCTGGAATGCAATCCCACATGGTGCAGAAGCATGAAAACACTTTGGGCTTTGCACAAATTGGTATGATGTATAGTCAGGACTTAAGGCTGTCACAACTTTTTGCTTCATGATAAGTAGATTACCTTGTAGCTAACAGGTCAGTTAAACCTTGGATTGTTTAGTGTCCTCCGAGCTCATTTCAAGTATACTTCTATACTCAAACAGAATTGCATCAATAGTGTGTGGAGTGTTAAAACTGTATTGGCAGTGATCACAAATCTACAGGGGATTGCTAGTTATATATACCCCTCACAAAAACTTAATTAGCACAGCCATCAAAACGTTATTCCAGGACGAGCACAATCAGTTCTTTAAACATTCGTAATGCTTCCAAAACCCAAAGCAAACTGAGGGATAAAGTTATTGGTTTAGGGATCACATTAACATCTTGGGATAGGGATAACATAACATTTTGGAGACAGAATGTGCAGTCCATGAGACAGCTCATGTTTATTGTGCACTATGGTAATGAAAGCACACTAGTATGACATTGTGGATTGGGTTTACCTAAACCAGTTACTTCATCTTACTCCTGATTTTATTTTTGAGTTGCCATTGTGAAATTTGCTCATAGTGTAACATGTCGACATGAAGACAAGCTGATAATGTACAGGTTTTAGTGTAATGCAGAGACTTTACTGTAACCCTCCCGACCTGGCACATGATTGCAATGAAAAAGGACAACCAGGGCAGACGGAGGGCAAAGTGGAACGTGCAAGAGGAACTCAGATAAAGTATTACTCCCTTGGGCGGAGATAATATACACATTTCTGTAGGCTTGTTACAAGGTCAAACTCTGAAGGACAGTTGACTGCGTTAGCACATTTGCTTTCTTTCATATCTGTAAAGCTTGTGTGGTTGAATTAAGAATAGAACAGTGGGAACGGCTGTGCCTACAATGGTATCACTTTTGAAGGAGAGAGTCCCCGTTCCCATGTTAACACTTGGACCTGCATTCCGATGAAAGCACATGCGAACGCCTTCAACGTGATTTCATTCTGCTAGTAAAATAAGCCCACATGCTGTAATAATGGTCTTATGAATATTGGCAGAGTTGTGCTATCTTAATTAATCTCCTCCCTCATCTGCCAGGGTAGGCAGAATAAGTCAGTTGTTTGAGGGGGTTTGGTGGGGTAGGGTGTGGGGTGGACTTGCATGTGCTTGTCTTTAAAAATAAATTGTTATTCAGGAGCATTGTGCTTGACTGTGCTCAGTTGGCCCATATGGCTGGAATGGCACCAGAATCAGAATGGTGACATACGTTGTGGAGAAAGAAATATGATGCTGTCTCTTTATCTCTGAGTCTTGGGAGCTGTCCTCGTAGTCATGCATTTTCTAAAAGGCAGAACAATGCATTTCCCTTGGTGGTTACTCCAGCAAGGCTTAGATTAAACAAGGCTGGACTTGTGTGCTTGCAAAAACAGAAACACGAATGCTGCTTTGTTTTCCTGTTGCTGTCGACGAAATGTTACTTTTGATTCAATTAATCGAACTGTTCTTGGACAAAATCTCAGTTTGCAATGAAACATTATCATAATTCATTCATTCTGTGTCACATTTTCAGTGCCTTTGAGTGATATTTTTTCACTTTGTTCAAATGCACTATTGATATTACAACAATGGCAGAAAGGTAGCAGACATCTTTTGTATCTCAAAACAAAAAAAAATGATTGTGAACTTATTCAAGCATTTGATGTGCTGTTTCATTTTTTAAAGTTTTTTAATCATAGACTTGGACAAAAAAAAAAAAAAACAGTAACGATACCAAGAGTGTAGCTATTTTTGTGCCAATCTTTCAAAGCCGCAGCGCTGGAGCTGAGAGTTTGTCACATTCATCAAAGTCCCAGGGATGACTACTTAAAATCCTTGTCTAATTTTGGCAGCCGTGCTGAGTATTTCAGCAACAACAACTAACAGGTGGAGGTGTGGTCGTAATTATCAGTGTCGGCAGATTTTGAGGTCGCCACATAGGATGAAGTTTCTTTAGTGCAGTAATTTATTGCTGATAAATATAACTGCTGACATTAATTGAAAAGTGAAGTTTTAGAGGGAAGTGACTTCATTTATGAGAGAATCTGCAATGAATACTTATTAATTAGTTATTTTGCCAGTGGCATTTTTCGAGGGGTTAATGATTGAAATGGTAAATTTATTTACACACAATGTTATTCCATAAGGGAAAAAAAATGTTTATATATACATACAAAAATATTAATTATGGGTTGGGCATGGACTGTGGGTGAAATGGAAAAGAGATTACACTGGCTCAGTCAGTGCAGTGCTGTCCGTGGTTCTGAAACGTACTATTAAATGCTGTGTGATGCGAATTTGTCCTTATCTATACAGGTAGTAAACCCAGGTTTAGAAATTGAATAAATTCCAATACAGCGAGCTTTATCAAACACCAATGACACAAATAAACTGTGTTCAAAAGCAGGAAGGAACGTGTGATAACTACCAATAAACTGTAGTTGTGTTTGATCTATATGCAATCCTGCACATGAGCAGAACCAGGGGAATGGAAAAAAGATGCACTGAAGTTTGGAGATCAAAAAGCATTTCTTTCAGGACTGAGGCCATGGACAGGACAGCAAAAGAGCAGTTCTAGTTTTTTGGTCACAGTCTCAGGACTGCAGAGTCGTGGCAATGCAATCTACCTTCTGGAGGGAATGCAGGTGAAAGCCATCAGCAAGCATGTCCCTGAGCAGGTCTGAAGGATTCACAGCATGTGAACCTGTTGGTAGATGCCTATTTTTATCTTGGAAGGTGCTCTGTTTATATATATACCTCGCATTGCAACTCCACTTGGGTATGTTGAGCACTGCTGTTCCATTTTACAGTCAGAAAGTGCACCGTTGCATCTTTCCGGTGCGTCAGACTGTGTGCAGAACTGTAGCATGTGCACTGTGTATCTTCGGGCTTGTTTTTTTTCAGGCTCTCATAAGAGTAGAATGACTCTGCTTTCAAAATCATATGACAGGACCCTGTAGGAATGGTATTATATTGTATCTAATGAGTTTCCCTCTTGGATCCCTCCCCCAGCCTGCAGGCAGCATACAGAAAAGGCTGTTTAGTTCATCATTATTGATGTACCAACCCTATGGAATCATGACTGAAGCAAGTTCCTATCAGAACCTTGAGAGACTTCAGAAAAACATCAAATTAATATCATCTGGGAAAACAGACCGCATTGTATGCTGTGATTATTCTTACTCTTGTTTTTTCTTCCAGTTGTGGCTGCTTTCAGGTTAATTGAGCTGGTTTAGTCTGACGGAGGTCGAACATTGTCATATTTCCCTTTCAATCAAGATTAGATCGTAGACGGTTCACCCTCAATTAATTCAGGCTGCAGTGATGTCAGACACCACTGCTTTCTTTAGCAATTTTGCGAGATTGTTCCTTTTTGATGAACTGCGTAATTGTAAATGACAGAAATCACAGTTGCGTGTCTTTTTACAGCTGCTTGCAGTAACTTTATGCATGCAGCGAATGACCAGATCCTTCTGCTTTTAGATCATCGTTTTCCCCAAACAAATGCATCAGCATTTTTTTAATTAAAGTGGTGAAAGTTTTAAAGAAAATCCAATTTCGTTTAACCCGAGGGTTGAGGCAATAAGCTATGCTCCCTGTTAAAGAGAAAATAAGAGGCCAGCATGCCATCCATCCCTGGCTAATGGGAAATCTGCATTTGTATGTGTATATAGGGTTGTATGTATGTATATTGTTTTATGTGTATATAGGATACATCTATAGGGAAACACTACTTCTGTGTGAGTTAGTAAGTATATCACCTCTATAGAGAGTTATATAGAGTATAACTGCATTAAAAAATCACGAGTGAATACTCTGTTATAAAGATGAGGCTAAAAGAGCCTGACGTTTTGGCATACTGCGAGGCATCAGTTTCACTCTAATGTGGTAAAGTATTCTGATCTGCGCACCTCGGGTTTTACCCCATAGGTTGAAATAAGACCGTAATACACTGCTGTTAAAAACAAACAAAATCTAAATGCAGAAATATATCCATGTAGGTGGCATGAAGTGATCTGTTCATAACACCGGAGATGGATTCCTGGCGGCCTTTTCTGAATTTGATTAACGGTAGATTATTCTCAATTCCCATCACAAACCTAACATAATTACAGGAAGCAGGAGAGGGATGGGGAAAAAAGACAGCTTTGTCTTTTATACATGCTTTAGACATGCTTTATACATAGATCTGAAAGCCAGCTCAACCAGAGTACTGATTTAAGGATCAATGTCACCATTGATATTTAAATATAGAATTTCTGTTGCCATAATCTTTTCTTCACTGCAAAACATAAACCATGGTGGAAAATGATACTTTTCAATTTTATCTGTCACACATTACGCATTTAAATCACATGACATCCTGATAAAATGAACATGAGGAATTTGAATAAAAATATAATGAGATATAGGATAATATTTTAAAAATAATCACTTTAGCTATTGTACATCTTTTTGATTGTTTAAATCTATTTTTGTGAAGTTCTGGGTCTCTAGAAAGTTGTTACTTTTAATAATGCATGACCACACAATCCTAAAAGTATTGAAAAGCAGACAATTTTTTGCATTATAATCAAAACTTGGACAAAATACTGATTTGTTTCATTACTGATATCCTGCTTTGCCTGCATCCTTAATCAGAGAGCAATAGACATATTAGAGAAGCAAAGCATGATAAAAAAATGATGTCAAGAGAACTGCCGACAAGACATTGCATTATGATGGTCATTTTAAAGACCCCAGGGTTCCTAAGGATAATCATTCATCTCCATGTCCCTTATTGCTTACACAGTATGATCTCTTGCACCTAATTACTGCAGAAGTACCACTGCCTGTCATTGCTCTGGGGAGAGAAGCATTTATTTCACTCCTCTATGTATCCATCCTTGTCCTGGCATAAAATTAGCATGGAACTCCAAGAGAATGAATATTCAGGCTTAACCAAGGACTATCCAAAACCATAAACCATAACAGCCATAAGGAAACTTGTAATGGTTTAGATGGACCCAGACAAGAAGAACAGCAATTGTTCAAATATCCACTGTACTGATTAATAAAGGCTTTAGCTATTCAAATAAATAAATAAATAAAAGATAAATACCACCACGTTCTCCCTCATGGGAACAAGAAGAGGTAGCAGATGGGATCAGGATGTGTAACCCTGCAATTGTAAGTGGAAAGGGATGAACAGAGGTGAGATGTTAGAGTATTTCTGGCGGTCATGGACCAGCTAAGAGCCAGCAGTGTTCTGTATGAGCTGCAGGTAGCTCAGGCAGGGAATCCAAGAAGGAATGTGTTAGTCAAGGACAACACCAGGGCCTTGAGGAGGAGCTGATTACATGATAATGAAGGGGAAAAAAAAAATCTTTGGCTGTTGTAGAGGAAGTAATCTGCTGGCCAAGCTTGCTGATGCTGTGTCCTCATCGAAGTTCAGATTGTTGTCTAGTGTTGTCCCACGGTTCTTGTTAGTTCTGGAGGCAGACACTATGGTGTTGTCTGTAATGGAGAGGCCTTTGAGGGTGGGTGTATCTGGTACATAGAGCAGTGCAATCTTGGCCAGGTTCTGCCTCAGCTTATGCTTAGTCTGGGCAGCAGTGTAGAATGGTAAGGGGTAAGGGGCAAGGCTCATAACTGAAAGTTTGCTGATCTGATTCCCCGCTGAGATACTGCTGCTGTAACCTTGGGCAAGGTACTTATCCCAGAATTGCCTCAGTAAATATCCAGCTGTATGAATGGGTAACATGTAAAAAATGTAATCTATGTAAATTACTCTGGATAAGAGCATCTGCTAAATGACTGTAATGTAACGTAATGTGTAATCTTCCAGGATGAAGTCATTGGTGGAGATGTGTGATGAAACTGGTGTGTCAGGCTAAAGAAGCAGTCTAAAGAGTTTGGTTTCCTCAGCATAACCATGACTGGACAAGAAACAGGAAAACATAACAGAAGCAAGGGGTCTGTGTTCAGAGATAACAGGAGGGTGCCACAGACAGAGCCCTGGGGGACTTCAGTTAACAGTTTGCGAGAGGTTGATACAGCTACTCCAGGAGTGTCCAGACAGGTAGGATGTAACCCAGCCAAGTGCGGTACTTAAGGATTCCATTGCTAACAAGGTCAACAGGAGTATATGATGGTCAGTGTTTCAAAGGCAGCAGATATGTCTGGAAGGATGAGGATAGAGCAGAGGAAGGTCACTATTACTGAGTGTGAGATGGAAAAGAGCAGACTCAGTGGAGGTGCCAGACTGGGGTCCAGCAGGTTGTTCCAAAAGCAAAAATACGACAGTTGGACTGACTGAAACTGAACAAGATTATGTGCTCCAATCATATATAACAAATGGAGATATATTCAAAGCTTTAAATATTTACATCTCACCACTTGTAGTGTTGCAAATGAGTTTAGTATAAAGTTTGGTATTCACAGGAATTTGTAATTTATGAAGCTGTCAATTCAAACATCTGCTCAGTTTATTTATGGTAACAAAGCTTGCAACATTTAGCAGTTTAAAGTATTAAACAAAATTATTTATTACAATCTTTGTTCAGTCTTTTCTGCTGAGAGCTTTTTAAGCTTCTCATTCAGAGGACCATTATTTCTGGGCTGTATTGATCTCTCATTACTGGTAGGAAGCCAGCCAAACATATTTTCAAAATATTGTTTTTTTTTTCTAAATGGCTACATACTAATTATTTTTTGAAAAGATGAGCTTTGAACCTCATTCGCATAATTAGTGATCAAAGCAGTTATATTTCAGCACAAGTGCTTATGATTTGAGTAATTGTTGTTAATCAGAGAAAGCCATTTCCCAGCACATTTATGTGCTGATAGCAACATATCTGTTCTGACAGTGTCAAAATAGACATGGATTAACTGTAAGACCTGTGATTAATATCTCATCTCATTCCCTAGTCACTGGATTATACACAGTAACACACGTGTACATGCATGCACACATACAATCAAACATACAGTGTATTATATATGATATCATTTTTATTTTTTTTTTTTTTTGGAATTTTGCACTGTAAGGTTTATGGAACGGTGGAGTAGTATGCCTGCCAATTAATCTCTGAAAGAAGAAAACTTACATTATTGTTATTTAGCAGACACTCTTATCCAGAGCAACTTACATAGATGACAATTTTTACATGTTGTCCATTTATACAGTTGGATGTTTTACAGAAACAATTCTGGGTTAAGTACCTTGCCCAAGGGTACAGCAGCAGTGCCCCAGTGGGGAATCGAACCAGCAGCCTTTTGGTTATAGGCCTGCTCCTTACCACTGTGCTACAGTATACTAGTTGCAGAGCTTTGCTGTTATCACACAAATTAGTTTCTTTTTTGCTGTTCTGAAAAAAAAAATCTGGACATTTTGATGATAACATGCATATTTGACAAACTGACAGATGTTTTTTTTTTTTTTTTTGCCATAACATGTACAGTGTGTGCACTGGTAACTCTGTTGAATCCCTTGAGTGTGTAAGACTGGCATAGTAGGGGTCTATGTCATGGAGCAATGTACCATAGCTACCCCTCCCACTGAAAACATGAGTAGACCTTATGTATAATGTAGCATGCACTGCAGGGTATTCACTGAAACCCTGCTTCCTCTCCCAGTTACAACAACTTTATGGAACTGAGGAGGGGGTGCATGCTAACCAAAAGCCTTCAGTAAATCAGCAGAGAATAGCTGAGGGTTTAAATATTTTCTGTCTGTTCATTAGTAGAAGGTAGTTATTAATGTTCCTCTGCCTGCTTTTGCCTTATAAGTTGGCACTTCTATTTTAATGATATTTTACTAAGGACTTTTATCTGTTAATGCTCAGTAAGCTACCTTAGATACTGTTTGACAAAGGGATACAACAGTAACACATAAAGATAATTAGGCTTTATTGTCACAGGGAAATATATTTAAAACTAAAATTAGAGAGAGATTGTTCAGGCTCAAAAATATATATAATAAAATTCAAGGCCAAAGCTAAAAATTGTGTTAATATTTACTCATCCCACCTTCAAAATTAGTTTTCTTTTGCCTGTGATGCAATTAATTTTAGTTAGCAAAGTTTAATTTTATTTAGCTGACATCATTCAAGATTGATAATCTTTGCCTGTGGACCGTGAAAGCTTAATTAATTAATGATTGAGCCAAATCTTTTCATTTAAAGACAAAATTACATTTTGACATTTTAGTGATTAAAAAAATCCTATTAAACGCAACAAAAGATGTGTTAGGAATGAAAACTGTTGGAAGAATCTTCTTATTCTTTAGATTAATAAAGTACTTTTTAATTGTCTTCAGATTGGGAATGAATGCTTCAGATCTTCTCCTATTAGCTGACTCCTGTGATGGCTCAGCCATCACAGAATTAAAGGTCTGTCTCATGGAAATTGAGGCGAGTGCCATTTCAATCTCTTTTTTTAATTATTAATTTTTAATTATTAATTACCGGACTACATCAAACCGTGTACAAGACCTTACACAAAGACCCAACACAATGACATCACATCAAACCAATCAAAGGTGTTTCACTGACTCTCTGCTACTGTAGAGACGCTCAGTGGGGATCTCCCCGATCATGGCTCGCATTCCGCTCGGACAGCGTTATTTCTCATAATCAACGACTGTTACGATGATGTCTCTGGCGCCTTCATCTCCCGAATCGCCAGCTTTTCAGTTTTCTCCCGCTCGGAGGAGTAATCAATTAGAGCAGCAGATGCTCGTCTATCGAACGCCGCCCATGTGTGATAGAGCCCTGTGGCACTGTGGGGTAGTGGCAGCAGAGCCGGAGTCTGCCTGGCTTTCCTTCTGAGGGTGACCTTTGTTCCTGTCACCGCAGAGAGCGCTGGCCCCCCGTCCGGGCCTATCAAAGCCCCTGAAAAACACACTCATCAGGGATCAGTAAGGTCAGGATCACGGGGGTTACCTGTAGAATACGCATCCAGCATGCACACGGTTTTATTGCGTTTCTTAAAACGGAGCTTGCTACAGACCTGCTTCAGCGTGACTCCTGAAATCCAATCAATACGTCATTTACAGCTGGCCCATCTCGCGCTGCGTGAGTTTTCTTTATCAAATTTCGCTCAATGTGTCACATGCTGCTGAGAAGGTTGGGTAAAATGTATGTTCCTTTAATTAGAATTGTGCATGCGCCTCTCCTAGGTGGAAGCAGTTATTTAAAGTGAAAAAGAAGAGGGTGAGGACAGTGAGATTCATGAGACATCATCCTGTCAGCTGCTGTTGGTGTTTGCGGTTTATAGTTGTTGTAGTATCATTCATATTAAAATGTAAAAAAAAAAAATTGTAATAGATTTTGATTTTATTTGGTAATACATAAAATGTTTCAAAAGGACAAATCTATAAAGAAGAATTGTGTACAGAAAGTTTCTCTCACCCCTAGTTTGTAAAACCAGTTTACTCCACATCCACACTAAACACTGACCATGGCACACCAGAGTAATTGCCCTTCCCTCACACTGCATGCCAAACAACCATACTCTTCACTGAAAACCACTGTTTCATACCTTGCACATGCTGCTAAATAATCCAAATTTGGTTTTTTATTCTGTCAAAGAGCTGCTTATGATGCTCTCAAAGGAATGCAATTTCCACGTGGTGGGAATATCTCACACTTCAGAATTTCAGCCAAAAAACAATGTAAAAAAGGACCTCCATATTAGTCATATGGACTAACCCTGGTAAACATTCACTGTTTTATTCAGTCAGTGCCATTTTTCCCGATAACTGACAACTTGGAGTCTAATTCAGAGAAAGTCTACTAGCATATGATGTGAGATATATGCTGTAATGAATGTGCTTTCAATAACTTAGGCTGGGTGAAATGATTCTGAGCATGCTACAATACTACACACGTCTCCTTTCATACGTGTATGTGTGGGACGCTTAAGTGGTGGGCACACAGCATGCTTGTGAACTCACAAGCTGTTATTTAGACAAAAGGGAAAATGGCTGAGATCTGCAGAAAATGGCAGATGCTCTTAAGAGTCGATTGTAAAAATGGCCACCCTCAGGTCTGCCAGCAGGGGGTTACCTGCTGTTTGTCGCCTCTTGTGACACCTGTTCTTAATTTGTGAACTTCTTCAATGTGGTGCATCATGGGATATGGGGGTGTGTCAAACCCTTAACTCCCTACACATCTCAGCTCAGAAAAAAAAGGTTGGCCTGGTGATGGGTGTGAGTCCTGGCTGCATACCTGGAGGAAAGTGAAGTCTTGAAGTGAATCATGACTCCTGTAGATACCTGGAGTTCACATTTGTATGCGATTCTACTGTTACCATTAGTGTTTGAGTCTTTGGTGCAGCTTCAGTGTAACACTATCTGGATCTCTCAGTCTGGCTATCCAGTCATCCCTGGTTTAAAAGACAAAGGAAATCCTTGCCTCTTCACCTCGGCAGGTATGCAGAGTTTTTCTGGCACAAAATGGCCTCCCTGCATTAACTGGCTAGGTGCTACACATCGGTGATGATGAGATGAGTCACTCTACTTTGCTCCAAATCTCTTTTATATCCTTGTATGGATGAAAGTAACTCTGTGAATGCAATTAATTAACATCATTATCACTATATATAGCCCAAGGTGTAGGCAGCATTGAAGTTAGTTGCCCCTAAGAAGTTATTTGAAAAGAAAACCGCACTCTTTTGTCTACTGATTTGGTTGTAGAAATCTCTCATTTTAAATATAGAGTACTGTTTAATGCCTTGGATGGAGCAGACTTCAGAAAATAATTAGTCTCTGTGGATCAAGAAGGAGACGGTGCGACCTTTTTTCTGCCTTTTGCTTTTCTTCAGAAACACTTTGTTCTCTCTCCATTGCACAGAACATAGATTTAGCTGTGTTGCTTTGTTTATGCAAAGCTAATAACCTGCAAGATGTTAACCAGCAGTAACTTCTCATCGCATAATGAATACCTCACATTGATAAGATGAAGGATATTGTAAATAGTTGGTATTAGATGGAATAATATACCTGTTCATACTATTTTTTTTCATTGCTCTCAAATGTAAAGTGTTTACATACTGTAATGGCAGTGCAATTAACAATAATTTCACCCCCTCTGTCTAATTCCTAGTTGTGTGTGTGTTTGCAGAAGACGGGTGTTGGATTATGGGAAAATACTGGTAATTTCTTGCTGTTGAAACCAACACCATATACGTGTCAATACAATTTGACAGTATTGTGACACTTTGTAAATGTCAGTGTGGCTAGTGAATTTTCAGCTAAGAAACAACTACATCTCCTTTTTGGCATGCCTATTTCAGTTTCTGCCGTGTATTTAAGGAGATGCAAAAACTCTGTTCAAATGATCTACATGCATTACCTTGAAGAGGTGTCTAGGACAGGCCATAGTGGGGAAAAAGGCAAGTTTAATCCATTTTTTGAAAATAACAGACCAGGGCTGTGAAGCATTTCAAATGCTCCTACAGAACAAAATGATCTGTACAGTTTAATTCATAAAGTCTTTTTTCAGGTGGGCAGTCAGCAGTATTTGTCCACAGTTTGTTTGGGTCAGTGTGCGAAAGCACAATTTTGTGGAGATTTTGATGGGGTCTCCTGAATAAAGCTTGGCTGCAGTAATGTATGCCTTGTCTCTGCTTTTTTAGGAGCTGAACAGTACCTGAGGTTATTATCTGTAGAAAGAACTGTTTTTTGCTTATGAGGTATAGATGACCTTTCAGGGCAATCAGTAAGGAATTACAGGTACAACAGTGCATATTGTTATTATTGTTATTGAACTACATTTCCCAACAAGCCAATGACCGCAGTACACAGGCCGCTGTGCGTGCCAGGACTTCACAGCATGAGTGTTTTGTTGCATTTTGTCAGGGGCCAAGGAAAGCGAAGGATGGGATTTTGTAGCAGAATTACAAAGGGATGTGACAGAGTGTGCACAACAAACGATGGACTGGGGATAAAGCAGAAGCCAAATAAACACAGCTGCGGTCATGAATAAGCATTTTGAAACAAAGTCAAGCAGCAAGTATGAGTATACTTCTGCTGTTTTGTTGTTTTCTAGTGCATATGCATTGTGACATGTCAGAAATCTGTTTGTTAATATACAAGATGGTTGTGTGTTATTAAAATAATAATAATACAAAAAATCAGACTAGCTAATAAGATACTAAATTTTCTTCTTAAGGAAATTGTCTTTGCAATAAGTCTTCCTTCTGTGCGCACGGTGACCTACCAAGTATGACGTTAGTGTCTGAAAGCATGGCTGGTGTCCTTGCAGGGACTTAATTTGCACCAGTAGCATCTTGATCTACTGTAACATGAAATTAGGTTTCAGTAATATTCAGTTAACTCCACAGTTCTCTTTCTAATTAAAAGCACTCTTACTGTTCAATAGGTCCCTGCCAGCAGAAAAGCTGAAAGATAAACTGCTGCTTCATCACGTTTTCATCAGATATGACCTTGACAATCATAATGCCTGAGTTCGAGATTTCTCTGGAGAGTTGCCACTTCATCCATAAGTTGGAAGCTAATGGGAAACACATCAGATGTACAGGCTGAGTAACTGGTGCCCTTGCCAACAGTTAGAAGTACAGAGCTGTGGTTTTCTTTAAAGAAAGGCATCAATTTTTAATGAATTGGGGGAGGGTTTTTTGTTGTTTCATTAACCCAAGTAGAACCCAAGTTAACAATGCCCAGTATCACAATTTTAATCAATATCACGCACATGCACACGCACACACACACATATATACATTATATTCCTGTTTGGATGTGTAGGATTAACTTCACTCTACCATCCACAAAAAGACATTAACTTGGTGTCACTGGATCTCATGACTTTGTGGGCCTATACCAAACTGCAGTTATACTAAAAATAGTTTACATCTTTGACATAAAGCCCTTTGGAATTATGACAATACATTAATCTGCTGGTGGGTCTCCAGTGTTCTGTTCAGCATGTCCCATACTTCCCTCTTATCCTGTGTGTTCTGAGCTCGTTGGGGATGGTTTAAGGCATTCCAGTTCAAACATGGGAGACAACGCCGCCACTGAAAGAGGCTTTGTGATATCTGATAATACCATGCTGCATGTATGAAGGTATGCAAGTATGAATCACAACACCTGGACTTGCATCATGGAGATTGGAGAAAACAATTGTGTTCTTGATTATTTGAGAAAAATATGTCATAAATATAGCCAATATTATTTGTGAATGTTTCGTGGCTTGTTAATGTTTGGGCTAAAGGTGCGTATGGGATGCTGTAGATGACTGTTTCGGCTTCCTGTGTATGGATGCACACTGACAGGCTTGGAAGCTATGCTCTGAGTCTGTAGTTATTACTGCCCCCACTGTTTGTTAAATAATGCACTCTCCAAGGTTTATTACAATTTTGATGCTATCGCCGCTGCTTCAAATCATAATTTTATGACTGGGAAAGATCAACATGTCCTTGAAGAAAAAATGGCATTAATTTTCATAAGAATAATTTCACCATTTTCATATATTAAATAGCTGTGGACCTTGACCAGTTTGTGTTAGCCAATGTCTGCTCTGTTGTATAAAAAGTGCACCTCTTATTCAGTTTGGAATATTATACACACACACACACACACACACACACACACACCATCATCAAAAGCAGGGGGTAGAACCTTTTGGCATAGTTCAATACCAATGTCATTGATCAGTGACTCAATCATGACAGCCAGCAGGCTAATACTTGGTGCACCATAAATGCCAGTCTGCTTCCAAGTCATTTTTAATCACAAAAGCATCCAGCCCCAATCAATGAAAATGTAATGCAGCTTTCTTGTGTTATTTGTGCTGACACCAGCTTAAAGTATCTGCACTGAAGTCCATTTGAAAGTCTTTGGCAGGGTTCCTAGTCATGTTCGGCATGAGAGAAATATCGGTCTATGTGGCATCTTTTCGTTTTGGGCACACAGAGATGCAAACACCTTATGAAGATCGGGGCAGGAAGAGTGGATGAGATTGGACTTCAATTGCTCTGTAATTTTCGATATAATCAAAGCTCAGTATTCAAGCAGTTTGCCTGTTGAATTAATTGTAATTGTTGTCAGTGCATTTTGATTATTCTCAGCCCTCTGCAACCATCGAACAGCTTCTGGGGTTAAACTTCGGGTTGAAACGCATGGTGAGTGTAATTTTCCAAACCCTTTGTTCCCAGCTCTGTTTCTTGACTTCGTCTACGTTTATGCCTCTGCACAACAGTGTTCAGTGCAGAAACATAAGCTTCAATAAAGGTATCTTTGTCCTCCTTTTATCAAAGTCAAGCAATCAAAGCAGTAGGAAATTCTTCTGGCACATTAGCCCTCCCTTTGATCCACATGTAAAGCCATTCTAGCACTATTACAGATGGTATAAAAGCTTTAAGTGGGCTGAAGGAATCAACGGTGTGTTGTGAGGCCATGTTTTTGATATAAAAATAAGTAAGTTAGCGACAGAAATTCGTTATGACTTTCCAAAAAGAGTTGGAATTAGGGAGAATTGATAGTGGTCTACAGGGGCTGGCGTTGGTTGAGATTACTCACTGGTTGCCCACAGGTACCTGAGATGGAGAGAAATGCTGTTATGAAGATGCAGAAATGTGTTAATTCATGCCCAGTTCTGGGGATGGGCAGGAGAGACAGGGAAAAGATCCTCACAGACCTGTGTGTCTGAGCAGAATGTGAAGATTGGGATGGTGAAGATTTTTTTTTGGGGGGGTAGTGAAGGAGAAATACTTCTCAATAAGAGTATGTCTGCCTGTGTGTTGATTTCTAGCGAGGAAAGCTGGGACAAATCCACATTCGAACCATTCAAAGGGGCTAGCACATTCAGTGATAAGTTTATTTGGAAATTTTGTGTAAAAGGAGACTATCAAAAATTGAATTTGGGAGGAAAATAAGAACCAGACTAGAGACTAGAGACTAGAGACACAGTCTGTAGTAACATTTTCTTTTATATACGTTTGAGACATATGAGCTACATTAAACCATCATAAACACTACACATTTTCATAACTTCTGCCAACTAATGTGGCCGCCCATATAGTGTGCTATGCCATCATCAATATACTAAGGGACATTGCTGTGACATTGTAATCTGGTATGTAATTGAATCTGTATTTTATGTTTTAATACCACTTGTAATACATAGAAGGTGAAATACCAACCAGCACAGACTATCATAGAGTGTATTATAAGTGTTTGTGAATGATATTGTACTTACTTGTCAATGCTTTTTGTACAAATGTGTTTAGTTCTTCACACAAAATATTACCCAATCTTTTGACCAGAATATTCTGAAGGTTTTAACATTAAAAGGATTGAGCCAGATGTTTTGAAGACAGCCTTTGCTTGTTAGTGAGCCTGAAACGCATTATTATTCAGCTGATATGCTCATTGTTCAGCAAATCTTAAACCATTGACATCTGCTGATTTTTCACTTGATCGCATTGTACCCTCTACCTGGAAGAGGGGTGCTATTTATCCTTCAATAATCATTTTGATCTGAATGAGGGGATTTGGCCAGTTATATCCAAGCAGATGGATTTTTTGAGGTATTATGCCAAGCAGTGTTGTGATGCCAATCGAAAAATGAAAGACTGACAGGTGAAATTATGGTTCTGGTGGCAATGATCCTGGAACAGTTATTGAACTCATGAAAGAAAAACATGTCACTGCAATGTAATGAGTGGCAATTTGGTTTTGATTTAGATCTAGCTCCAATTTAACCGCAGTGTGCCTTTTTCCTTAAATTTGATTAATGCATTTGAAGGAGGTGTTTCCTTTTAATTTGTCTTACCATTATGAGTTTTACAAGGTCACCAGAGTTATCTAAGGATGCTGTGTCATACACGCAGTATTATGGTTGCAGTTAAAATTAAAGGGTGACGTCACCCTAAATTTGACATTGTTTGTCATACCTATAGTAGGTATCCATGTGGAAAAGCTCTTCATCTGTTAAAAACCTAAGCAAACCTTCTTCGGGTTGTTCTCACATAATACATTACTTCACCTCTCATTCTTACTGTGGTCTATAGTGAAATGACATTTGCTGTCATTGATTCTTTAAAAAAATAGTGCTTGATCTCTACAACGAATGCATTCAGTTTCAACTAAAACTGACAGAAATATCAACATTTCACTAAGGAACACCTGGATCAAATCAAGTATCCATTAGTAGCTTATGGGTTCAATTTAAGAAACGACATACAGTATTAAAGTTTAAAATTATGGTTAAGTTTTGGAACTTTAAACTCATTATGTTGTGTAACTGAGAAGAATGGATAGTGCTATTTAAAAAGTTGATGTTTTCTGCTCACTTTCCTGATAGATAGCTTTATCTAATTTATGCTTGAAATGTTGAGATTAATATCCTTGGCAAAACTTTTAGACATTTTTATGCAAACACACCATCATTTTATATTATAATCAAGTGGTCTAACATTTGATTTAATTTTCTGTTCCATTTTGGTATTGTTTTGTTACTATGGGGATGCATTTGTCTATGTCAGTTGATTTATTGGCTCAATTTAGAGATCATGAGGGCTCAAAGTTGTGATGTACTAAAATAGAAATAATTTGTTCAATTGTAGTTGTTAAATTATAAAACAATCAACTTCTAAGTTTGAATGCTTGTCATTTAAAGTATTTTTCTGGTAGACGAATGGGCATTTTCATATATTCTTGTTGTCCTTTTCTGATATGTTTAATTTATCAATTTACGTCCACAGTAATTAAGTCTTGCTGTGCTGAATATGGCTCCCCGCTCCTAGCTGAACACTTTTAAGCAGAGAGGTACTTTAGAACTAAATCAAGGCTTACTTTGCTGAAAGTGGGGCACTGATTCCAAGTCTGCTGGGCCGGCCACTGGGCACATTAGATGGATTTCTTGAATTTAGCAAAGTGACAAGGCATAGGGGACATGGACCGAGACACCAAGAGTGAAATTTCCCCACAGTTGGAAATGACCAATTAAACTGCTCATCAGAGGAGTGGTGAATGGACTCAATTTGGTGATATCTCTGATAACATTGATACTGAAAAGTAATGAATTGCCCCTTTTTTCCTGCAAAGTTCTTAATATTTTAATTGAGGTTGCTCAGCCAGCAGTCTGCATCGGATTGCCTTATCAGCAGTGATGAACAATTTCATCATAGAGTACTGTACTTCCACAGCTGAGACGATTGCATTCCCATATTGAGTGCTATGCCTAAGGACCTTAGATAAGTTATTTTATTACCACTGAAAGGGTGAAACCCAATTACTACCTAGGGTGTAATACTGTAATACACCTGGCTCTGATGACGGATGGGATCTATAACCAGAAAGACACAGAGGAGGGTGGGAACATGCAGAAAGTGGCTACCACTGGCTTAATAAAAGATGACTGCTTTTGCAACAGAAAATCTCACTGGACTGGCAAGGATGTAAGGTACTGAGGAAGGGTGTACAGGGATTCGTGAGACGTACCTGATGTGAGCTTTTCACAAGCAGTACCTGCTCTGGCAGATTTCATCGCTGTAATTGCATTGTCTGCACTGGTGCATAGGCTAAAGATAGGCTGGTATGTCCACCACTGGACATGTTGAAAATGCCCTATTGAATATTTGCCGTGCACACGCACCGCTGGGTATTTATTGAAGCAGTTCGGTGTAAGTTCCTTGTGTGATGGCCCAGTATGCCACGCGCTTTCAGGAAAACCAGCGCAATTATAATCAGTGATAATCAGAGCACATGGAAGCCAGGGAGGAAATATTAATTATGTCCCCGTGCATGCTGAGGTTAAAAGGACACTGAGGTTGAAAATGCTAATGTGCGTTCTGCCAGTACACACACACAACGGCAGACATAAGAGCCTAAATAACTTGTAAAATTGGACATACATTTAAAAAGCATGAGGACATAGGGTAACTGTATGCTTCCCATAATCCATGCAGCCACTAATTATAGCACGTCTTGCAGTCACACTTATAGTAAGTTATTTGTGAATGTGTTAAATAGCACATTACTGACAGTATATAAATAGTTACGCATAACATGGCCTCTACTTTTGCAGTGTATGGATGCCAGTATATACTATATTGATAGTTTCTGTCATTTAAATGTCATATTGATAAAACATTAATTCAGAATCTGAAAAACAGCTATAGGTAGAGTGTGTTTGCTTTTCGTGTTTTATGTTTGATGGTTAAAACAGTCCTCCTCCTCTGAGTCCTCACCAACAACTCAAATAGTAAATGGAAAGATTCAGGACAGAACAGCTTGCAAATAGTCTCTCTCTTTTTAAAGCAGAGATTGCAGGAAGATTTGTACAGAATTTACACAGTAACATCAGTATTTAGATGCCTTAGATGCAGAAGCAGATTTCATAAGTGTTGATGGAAGTGGCAAGAACTCAAAAGCAGCATTATCCAGATTGAAATATTCAGGTAGCCCCACCACCTATAAAAAAATTATAGGTCCAGGTAAAAAAGAAGATAAAAAATATTGCAGGGAATACAGATGCAAAGAACTACAAGGAAAGTAAAAACTAAAGTGAAACAGTTCATTACAGTCCAGGCTCATCAACATCAGCAGAGACAAAAAAAAACAGTTATGCCTTAAATAAATCCGTCTGATCCCTGCTGATTTCGAAGATCCTTCGCCCATTTTCTCCACAGGAATTTGTGCTCCATTCTTTTTGTAGTTTCTACGTATCAAACCTGTTTTATGGAGCTCTTAAAAGGTTTCTCTCGTATACAGTAGATGCTGTTGCACTTGACTCAGATCTGAAAGCCCCCTCCGCCCCCTCTGTTTTGATTAATTAAATTGCTTCGTATGCGTGACACACATAGCTGTGTTTACACAGTAACTTTCGTCAGGGTTCATTCACACTGGTGCGAGGGAGTTACATCCATGTTCGATATGGCGGGTCTGCTTTACCTCAACCAGATTTTACACTCTTGTTAGAAGGAGGATTTGAGAATTAGACAAGGGGGATTTTAGAATGCATGTTCCGCTTTTCTTATGAAGAAATAAGTCCAATTCCTAACAGCAGCCCGATGGTCTTCCTCCAATGATCGCTGGACTTGCATACAGCGTCATTTCAATAATTTAAAATTGTTGGGCGGTTAGCAAATCCAAGAAGACAAGTTGAAAGCTATCTAGGCTACATACCAGGGATAAAAGTGAGATAGTTGCAACACATTTACTAGTTATCCAAAAATTGTTGTTTTAATATGAGAAAGTAGCTAAGTTAGATATATGTAACTATTGTGTGACTTGTGACTATTGTGCAACTCATTTACTAGTTAGCTAGCAGGCTAGATAGCTAGCTCTTTCGGCCTGCTAGCTGGCTAGCTAGCGTAGCTGCGGTTTTACCTGAGATGAAAGAGTTCTGTGCTAACTGCAAGACCTGCCCACATACTCACAAACATACTAATTTTTGTAACCCATAACAAATAATTAGACATTGGTTACATAAACGTTGGCAGACTGTAGCTGTACGTTCGCTAGTTAATGTAGCCAAGCTAAGATTTACTAATGCCTGTTGTTTTGCTACCATGTTTCACTGTTGTTGATCCACAGAAGATGCTATTAAGCGTAATCAAAATAATTTTCTTCTGTAGATGGATAAAACGTTTTAACTTCTTACTGAGGGATAGAGGCAGCAAGAGCAGCAAGAAAGTGGACAACCAGCGAGTTGTGAACAAAGGTATTTTTGTTAATTTAGTAATCTGCAGGAACGCTGTAATTTAATCTTCTCAGTCCCTGCAAAATATGATCTATGAAATTCACCTACTGAGTAGAATATTAATATGATTTCCCTTTCACGTCACTACAGGTAAATGTATTTTAAAGTTTTCCTGTTTCTTATATTGTGAGATGTTCTCTTTTGTTAATGACCTTTTGTTGATGATTGATTATACTGAAATCACTGACCATGGTCTTCGTCCTAAATATGTTCAGATCTTTGTAACCCTCCTGATTAATGCAGCAAGTGACAGTCTAGTTTATGAGGCACTCAGATTCAGTGAGTTGACATTGGAGGAAAAAAGTCAGCCTTGGTGCATGCAAACTATTTCAACTGTGTGCAGCTTGCTAAAGGCCAATCAAAGATGTTAAAAAAAAACAACCTGTAAAGGGCCTCCTCTCAAACTTTGTCACAACCTTGGGATTTTGTGGTACTCCATTGATAAGGAAATATTCATTTTTTACTATGAGGCCACATTGCTTGAGCATGAACAGAGGAAAGTGCTGTCCACTCCTTTAGGAAATATGTACCTTTTGATGCAACCTGGTCTCTCTCCTGTCTTTGTGAGTATTTTGCGGATGTTTTCAGTCCTAGTAGAGGATTCTGTGCACCTACAAAATGCAGAACATCTACAATGGGCAACCTTGTTGCCTACAAACCCCACAATGCTTCACTCTCTATTTTTATGGATCCTTTTATTTCCATTAATTTTCCTTGTGCTAACAGATTGTTAATAGGGTAATATGATGGAAGCATCTTACCATTTCAATTCCTACTAATTCCCTTGGCAGTTATCATTGAATTAGAGAATGTTTATATATATAATGTATATGTATAGTAATCACGCTGTGACCTTCTGACAGAGACACTTGATTTAAGCGAGAAACTATATACAGGGAATGCAAAATCACATCTTTATTAGTCATTGAATTCCTGTTGAGATTTACTCTTGTTTTTTCTTGTAATAAAAATTGAGGTCCAGGGCCTATAACTAATTGGTCCCTGAATGTCATTAGTTTTTTGGAGTATTAAGAGTAGAGCATATTCATAGTGGGGTGCAGAAAGTCTTCCCATTAAAAATTCTTCTTTTTCAGTGTGGGAGTGAATCATTTGCAAAAGCCTTCAAAAAGGTCAAGCAGCCCGCGGTGGGGAAATTAGTCTGTAACACAGTAGTGAAACTGCTTTGAACAAGTTCCATTGATGCTATTAACAAACAATCAGGATCAGTGTAATATCTCTAATTAATTTCTGTTCCAAATTGTACCTTTTGATCCTATTTGTACCATGCATTTTGCTGCACGTAGTTAACAAACACACACAGGTTAGGAAGCATTGATAGGTCAAGATTAAAGCTCCCTGAAATATTGTTAGTATGATATTAATATGATACGAGATATCAAGAACATAAATCGTTTGTATTAATTCTATGGGGCATAGTCCCTGAAGATGCTTTTTAGTGCTTGTTTCTATATGTTAACAATAATTCATCAACAATAATGTTCTACATTTGCTGTGTCATGAAGATGATGTGTCAGATGACCCAGTGCTGCCATCCTAACAGCTTGCTGTATATTGTCTGGTTTCCACAGTTTGCTTAGGTTGCGTGTTTCAGAGGTCGAATGGAAGGTTTCCATTCACAGGGCATGGGGACGTAGATAAGGCTTACAGAGGTTATTTGCAGGAATAAAGTAACAATTACACCCCGACAATCCAAGGGCTGCTCTCTGATTGGACAATCCTGACTTATTCAAATACGTTGTGCTTTTACCTTTGCAGTAGCTGTGCACTTGTGTTATCTGCTCCTAAGGCCAATGGTTTAATGCAGCTTGTTTATCTGATTGTAAAAATGAGCTATATCGGTGAACACGGGCAGGCTTTTGTGGTATTCAGTAAAGTCATGAGCAGGACAAAGCAGTGAAACCTCACCACTGAAATTCAATTTGGTGACGACAGGGTTCCTGCCCATTTTTTAACTTCATGCCCTACGTAGGCAGCACACTTCTGTGTGCACTGAATGGGTATGGGTGATCAATATCAAGCGCGATAATGCTGCCAGCTTGCTGTTCTCAAGCCATTTTCTACTTCGGTCGTAGACACCAAGCAAATGGGCGATAAAGCAGAAGGATCCTTATAACAATCATGTACAGTCATGCTGATGGCTCTTGACGTCTGCGGCTCTAGTTAGTTCTAGCCTCCAGCTCGCTATGAAATCTGTCTGCTTTGGTCTATTTCTGCGCATCAATATGGAAAAAAAGATCTTTTCCTGCCGTCAAACCATGTAAGAGGTGCTGCCGTTAATTGGAAGAAACCAGGGGAAAACATGAGTACAGTCGTACATCCGTGGTATTCAGTGTACTGCTCCTCCAACCGACTGCTACATGGAATCGCCTCATTCATCAGCAGCTAAAATAGAACTAAGAAAGTTCATATTCAGTTCATATTTTTTTGTTTAAGAAAAAAAGTCACATCGTCTGATTAGAGTTTGGCATGAGTAATTACCCTGTCTCTGCCTAGCTGATACTTACCGAATGGGTTTAGACTCACAAGTATTGATTAATTTCCAATGTAATCGTTATTGTGCCTATCCTCCGTGGGGAATTAGAGGTTGATATAAGTGTTTCTGCTCCTGTGGTATATCACATTACTACTGTGTCCCTGATAGCGCTGCATTCCATCTACTATATTCTAAAACCGTGTTTTCAAGTTGAACACATCAGTGCAGTATAGGCACAATTGGTAATCAATATCACTAAACAAATGGTGACAACCATATTTGTTGCTGTTTTTTTATAAATTATGATTACTTCTCAGACCTCAAAAAAGTGAACCAAGTAAAAATAAATAAATAAATAAACTGAGAAACAAGTAAGAAATACTGAGCATAATAAGAGTCCAGAATAATATTCACGGTAATACAGGTTGTTTGCAGCCACTTCTCTGATACAGTCATTCTGATTTATAACGAATTATATATTTAGAATTGAAAATATTTACAAACAAAATCAGTTTCATTAGGGGCATTCCTTTAATGATGCTACAATTTAATGTTAAGCTTTGTTTTTTGTATTTGTGAGTACTCATTAAGACAAAAAAAAAAATAGTCTTATTAACTATTGCAAAATATTAATCACAAATGTGTAGAACTGAAGATAAATTCCCTACACATTATTTTTGGAGAAAGCACTGAGCAGAAGGGTGAAATGAATAATTTTCCTTCTTTGTCTTTAAAGAGCAAGTGTCACTTTATATCCCGGTGTATTTCTTAGTTTAACAATTTCTTTTTAAGAGTCCCCATCCATCTGTCTCCTTGTCATTAATTACACTGTGTAAATATGTAGACAGTCATATTGATGAGGCACCCTAATTCGAAAGCTCTGCTTGGGCAAGCTTCGGGCTGCGGGGAGTGAATTGCAATGCGGATCAGTCTCGTCCTTTAATTTGTCTTTCTGCGGCGTTCACCTATCCCTCTCTAATAGATGCATCCCTCTGGATACACACAAGTAATCTCATCTGACTGAGCGCGCATACGTTACCAAAAAGCCCCTTTTCACGTTCCCGCAATGATCAAATGCATCTGAATGTCATTTTTATCGATATGTTGAGATTTACCCAGGATTTCGGGCCCGCAAATCAATTCCCTCATTCGTGCCAGACAAATTATCTTTGTGACCTTTTTTGTCACAAAGTTAGCATAAATCCCTTTGAAAATTGAAACCGGTGGCAACTGTCTTGCAAGAAGGAATCTTTATTTTATGCTGCCGCCCTTGTCATGGCAAGAATAGGCTTAGGGAAGCTTTGTACCCCCCAGGCTTTTGAAAGTACCGCTGTGATTGTGTTATTCATGTTCAGCAGCCTTGCGTTTGCATGGCCTCTGCTGTCTCCGGGCTCTATCGGGCACACGCATACACATTTCCTTCCCTTGTTCATCAGTTTTTTTTTTTTTTTTGAACAGAGATATTAGCATATGGTGCTAATAGCTTATAGATTATTAGCATATGCTGCTATCAATTAATAGTTTTACAGCATATGCTAACAATCTGTGTCGTCTGATGGGACCCCCTTTCATCTTGTATCAGTGTAGTACAGCACTGGGGTCAGTTCCATTTCAGTTCAGTCAATTCAGGGAATGAATTGAATTTCAATTTGTTAATTGAAAATTGCCCCTCAATTCCTATGGGGATTTGTCAATTGAAGAATTGAATTTCAGTTCATTCCCTGACTTGACTGAATTGAAATGGATCTGACCCCAAATCTTGCCTTATTTATATTCATTCTCCAAGATTGGGCAATTTTGTATCTGAAATGAAAAATTGATCTTTGTAGCTTATTAAAGGACAGAATTGCTGTCTACCAAGTTAAAAAAAAGAGACAACATCTTAACTTACGTATTTCTTGTGTGGACTGGAAACAGGACAGAATATTTTTCAATCAGCAATGAAAAAAATGAAATATTTATAATCAAATAAATATTTTAACACAGCACAACTTGACATCTAAGGCACTCGGGTCAAAATGCTTAGAAATGTACAGTATATTGTATTCATTTTAGAGTGCTTTTTTATTGTTTTGGTTTAAAGTAATAGCTGTGTGCCCTGTACAAGTCGCTGGGGTATAGTTACTGCTTCCCAGTACCCCCTTACCAGCTGCAGTCACTGTTCATTGTCTTCTTTCAAAAGTACTTATTGTCAAATAAATAATACTGAAAATGTGACACTGTAGATATTACCATCATTATCATCTAGTTTCCTGAACTAAGCAAATAAAACAAAGCGTTTTGCTTTGAAAGAGAAGTGAATAAAACACATAAAAAACTCAACAGTCCTGGAGGCTGGTTGTTAAAGGGTGGCCAAAAGACTTTGAGAAAAATGGCAGCAGCATCTTACAGAAGGAAGGCCCTTCCATTCTCCACATTCTTGGAAAAAGTGAATGTGTTTACAATTTGAGCTGGTTCTATTGTAAGTAAAAACACAAAACATGGTGACAATCAGGCCATATTGAAGCTTAACTTTTTGTTAAGTGGAAACATTATGAAAAATGGAAGGTGGCATCATGTTGTGTCTATGTAAGTCTGTCTATCAAAGTGACCAGTTGAAGAACCTCATACCCATTTTGAGTACCCTGTTTAGGTTAGGATCACGGGCTGCGTGGTGGATTCCTTTAGTGCTGAGAAAGTCAGATCTCTGTCCCAGCAAACCTGCATTTGATGCTCGCTGATGCGGTTCTGTATGGACACTCCAGTATTGCATGTAAGAAAGGGTTCCATTTTTCTGTACTTGCGCACTGGTGCTCACAAAAAGAACACAGAGAACAGAAAGAAAAAAAAGGATTTAAAGAAAAAAAAAAACTAGAACTACATTTTTGTTTGGAAACATTGGCATGTGTGTGTCAAGTAAATTTTCTTTAATAATTTGTCATGCTCTTCAAGAGCTCTGCTGTTATATGTATGAATCTCTTCCCTAAGCAGGGGCCTATTCATACAAACTCAAAGAGAGTGTGAATGAACAGGAGGTCATCCACAAGTGATGGAGTTACAGAAATTGCCTTAGGTGCTTTGCTAAGGGTTAGCTGTGTTGTTTGAAAGCTTCTTAGCAGGGTTCACATTTTGCCAGGATGAGAGCGGGCAATCGGCGCTGCGATATAATTCAGCAGAACAACTAGGTTTACAGGGGTGCGCTCTGAGAACAGACTGATGAATTCACCAGGGCTTTTTCTACAAATCTAGAGTAGGAGAACGATCAAAGGCCTGATTATGTGATTCTCCCTCGACTGTCATTTGGAACAAATCAAATTGGCTGATTATTCCAGGGCTGTGTGTGTGTGTGGACCCACTCCGAGGCTGCTGGGGAGATTTATAGAGTAAATTTCTACCTGACAATAGGATTGATGTGCTGAATCGATTTATTGTGAATGGTCCACAGATGAGACATATACACTTTGTGGATTGATGTGTCAATGGTATAAGTGAGACCATTCAGTTTTTATTTTGTGAGGGAGGAACACCACCATTTAAGAATACAGTTTTACATGAAGAAATCTTACTCTTACCCGGTTGATTTCATCTGAAGGTGAATTCAAAACCATTTAATTTTCATCTTATTGCTGGATACACCTTTAATTCACTGAAGTTTAGCAATGAAAGGGTCAATCAAGATCTGAGCCTGTGCATGTCAGGTACTCAGTCTAGTTCCCTAATCACTACAGCACTTTGTGATGATAGATATTTGGTGATAGATGTGGTGATAGATATTTGTGTTGTACTCTGCCTCACTTGTAAGTTGCTTTGGATAAAAGTGTCTGCCAAATGAATAAATGTAAGTGTAAATGTAGATATTACATGAAGATGTGCCATGCACATATTTGAAACATGGTGAAAAAGCAGTGCATTACCCTCTGTATGATGCTATGAACATTTAACATTCCACCCCAGTCGTTTTGGATATAGTAACAGCACTGCTGCATAGTGTTTTCTGTTTTTACAGCATGAGTTTGTGTATAATGAATATTCCAGGTTACATATTCAGTTCTTTGACCACTATTACACACTATATCTCATTCTGCTGTATAAATGCTCAAGTTCCATTTAGTGACTATAGCTTGTTATCATTATAGTACTATTCTTTAGTATTGTTATTACTAGTATTACTGTTAGTACTAGTATTCTTAAGTACTATACTGTTCAGGGTTTTGGAGTTCAGTTCTCACAATATTGAACTATGCATTTTCACATGTCTTGTCTTTATGATGTTTTCCAGACATGCATTGCAGTCCAGTATGTGGTAACAGCTATCACTGAAACACGCCAATAAAATTACTGCTGTTGGAGCCTCATGTATATGCTGCAAATGAGCTGAAAAGCTGTAACTGAACAATATCTGCCTATAGCAGCCTTTTTTTAGGGATTACGAGCACCGAGGGAGCGATTGCAACAAAGAGGTCATATTTTCTTGACTTTTATGGATCTTACGGTTTTTAATGTGATGCATCGTCAATAACTCAATAAATGAAAACTTAGGGCCGGTTATGCGTCTGTCAATTGTTCATTCCCCTTCCCGCAATCCCGGGCCTCTCCCACAGGGCCTTTCTGCAGAGTGCGTTTTAGCTGACTGCAGAAAATTCGCTTTGAAACGTCCGTACTCCGGTGTGTCGCGAGGAGTAAATTCCGTTGCTGGCGAAAAACACGCGAGCGATAAATAACACATGGGGTGGGAGAGGGAGATTTACGGTCCACCAATAACCTGGTCTTTATTGCTTTCAATAGTCACGTTGTTGGGGGAAGTTGCCGTATACAACAGCCCTGAGAGTGTTTGCCAGTGAGATCAATAACTCCCTCTCAGCTGTTTGCTTATTAATTTATGCATTAACTTGGAACGCGTCCAGCTTCATATTTCCACTGATTTGCATCCCCTCGTTGGTACCAGCTGGCACAGTGCTGCTTTAAGTTACCGACCTGCCCAGCGCCACCCAGTGAAAAATTGCGGGGTGCTACAAAATCAGGTCAAGAATCAAACACTGTCTTGCAGCACTGATGCTGCTATTCCCAGAACAGTGGTGTTGACGAAACAAGAAAGCAAGAACGTGATGATGATGAGAGTATTCCACTCCAGACAGTCTAAGCCTATCATTTGCCTGTAATCTAGAGTGATTGGTTTGTTGTCTTGTTTTCTTGTCCACATCATCTTCTTTTCTTTTTGTGTTGTGTTGTGTTGATTGTGTTGTAGTTACTGACAGAATTTTCACCTTGCTGCCAGAAAGAAATGTATTTTTTAACAGACAGTACACTGTTTTATTTGGGTATGTTGTATGAAATACCATTTCAAATTCTTTTTTTCTGTGACTTCTGAAATATTATTCACTGGTGAAATTTTAAGTTGCTGAATTACTGGTCCCTTCAGCCATACACAAAATAATGTACATGAAGGTCACCCGAGTCTGATCTTATGCAGTTTCTTAAAACAAACAGATAATGTTTTTGTCAAATATGTATTTTAAAACAGTTACCATCACAAATATTTTGTAAGCCACCACAACATTAAAGTCTTTACCTGCCATTGTTCAGCTTCTTTCTGCATGTTTCAGCATGACCCCCAGAAGACCCAGAATATTCTTTAATAATTGCAGCAGTCTTGCAGCAATTAAAAATACTGTCACATTCAGGCACTTATAAGTTACTGTAGTTTTTGGTGTCTTCAGCAAGCTCATGGGAACAAAAAGTTCCTTTTCTTTTTAAGAGTTTCAATCTCCAGCTGAGTCATCACGACTTTGGAATGATGGTGCAGCGCTAGATGACTTTGAGTGGTGTGACACCTTTTCTCTAGCTGAAGGTGGGCAAAGCAAAAGATGGCTATTGATTTCAGAAGGATGGATAACCGCTATAAGAGTAGTTATGAGTGAAGGAAAGGTAGCATTTGTGGAAGATTACAGATTTCTGGAGACAGTCATCTCTGACAACAGGTTTTGAAGACACAAAAAAACCAAACAGGTGCCACATACAGGAAAAGTCAACACTGACTGCCTGTTTTTCTCTGAGAAAACAAAATAGTTTTAGTATCAACAAAACAATGGTGGCCCTACAGTCCCTGTATTGAATCAATATTAACAATCCCCTGTGACATCCCTGGCTCAGCAATTTTAACATTAAGAGCAAAAACTCTACAGGATGGTTGAGATTCACAGCCAAGTGTTGGATGAGCCCCAACTGAACCCTTCTGAACTTTATAAAACAAATGACGCCCATGACTGACTCCTTCGGAAGGGGTACTCTACACTTATTAGATCGGTAGATTCAAGACTTTCCCTCTGATGGCCACTTCATGGTCCCAGAAACATGGTCCTGAAGCAAAGCATTCATTTACACCAGAAGTAAACAAGTGCACCAGCAAGTATCTGGGTGAGCATTGGTGTTTACAGTTAGCTGTAGGTGCTTTTAGCTGTACATGTAAACAAAACGGAATGCTATTGAGGAGCCCGGAGAATGGGTGAACTTGTCTGTTAACAGTCGTTTTTAAGGGTTACTGTCAGAGCACAGGCACGGACTCACACGCAGACCAGGTGTACTCAGGTTCCGAGATGCTTTATTGGAAGGGGAAATCGCAGGGCAGGTATGTAATGGCAGAACAGGCAGGGTCAAAAACCAGAAAGGCAGTCCGAGGCAGAATAAATGAGGAGCAGGGAACGAAAACAGGAGCAGGCTGGGTCTAACCCGGCAGGCTGGTAGAACAGGTAACCAAGGCAGGGCGGCGGGCAGGGACGAAGTCGGACGTCAGGCGAAGGTCAGCACAGGAGCAACACACGAATAATCAGGCGGTTACGAAACGGACAAAAACTGAGATGAACTGGCAACGAGACAGAGACAAGCAGGGTATATAAAGGCTGGGCTAACGAGGAGATGGAATCCAGGTGGGCAGGCAGGCAGGTGGAGACGGTCAGGAAATCAGGTGGGTGGGGACAGGGCAGAGAGCGGGGCAGGGCAGGAACACATGGGATCTGTAAACAAAAGCACATGGACGACACTGACAGACAGGGAGAACCACAAAAACAACAGCTAGGGGGCGGAAGTACTGACAGCTACTGGCTGTAAGCACGTGTCTGAATACGTGTGAGGAGACACGGAGCATGTGTGTATTGTGGCACTGGCACGTACGCACGCGTGCCCTGGAGTTTACTGCGCTGCTTACGACTGTTTCTGCTGCACAGTAAATTGCTTGCTGGGACAATAAAGGAATATTGATTCATTCATTTATCGATAGGTCTGCAGACAACATGCATCGTGGTTAATGTGTGGATTACTTGGATTACTGCTGTGCGTTTCTCACTAAATGGGTAAACTGTGTTAGTTACCTTGTCAGGTCATTAATCCGTCTTCCTTAGGTAACGGTCCCTGTGAGGCATCTGTATATAATACTATATGCATTCAGATCACGTTATACAGAATTTCTCCTCAGGGATGAGAATCTGTAGGACCAGGTGAGTAAAGCTTGCCAGTTGAGTCCTTCACAGGAAAGCTAACATAGAAACTATAGTTGCTATCACACACTAGTGGTGTTCAACCACAGTTTCTATAACACTAGCTAGTCAGTGGTTGAACAAATTACACTGATAATTAAATTTCCCCATTCTGATGTTATACGCCGTTCAGACAAGGCCACTCCTCCCATATCCCAGCTCCAGTAGGGATCATTTTAGATCGGTGTTTAGTTAGGAATAGAGTTAAGACTGGGTTAGGGTGGGGACAGGGTAAACCTTACTGGAACACATAGGTGTAGAGTTAGGGTTAGGCTTGGTTTATGGTAGTGTGGATATTAGGGTTGGATTCATTTGAACCTCCCAGGAACACATCAGAAAGGTAACATTTTAACAGCTGCCTTTGATATCTGCCCATGACGGTTTCTGAAACCCTTTAAGCTCAGGTCTGAAACGGCTCATGTGGATTAGCTGATCGCCTTTAATTAAACAACTGACGAAATTCACATGTCTGTATTTCAGCGTAATGAGAGCAGAATTGGAGAGTGAGAGATGGGGAGAGATGAGGGCCGGTTCTCACTGGCGATGCACAGGCTGAGGGGGAACCTCAGGGGCTTTCACTGTTGCTTCACCGCAGGCGGATCCCGCAACTAGTGAAAAATGGGAGAAATTAAGCAAATCAAGTGGACAAATTATTGTGCTCACACTGCAGGAGCAATTAGACTCAGAAGGGAAAAAAAAAACTTTTACACAGCTGGCAAGTTTTTCTGTAGGTAGTGCACACCCACACAAACCCAAGACAAAACTTTTCAGGTGTTTCAGCTTTTTTTTAGTTAGAGGCGGAAATCTTCTTACATATGGTGATTTTGGCTTTTTATCAGTATGTGAATATTAGAGATGTAACTAGTACTTTATTATCTTTACTGTGATACTGGGAAGAAGGCATACTGTAGTTCAGGAATCCTAATTGTATTGGTTAAAAAAAGTCCATATAGACAATGCAGACACATGTATGGCATCTTAAGAGTTCGTTTTTTTTGGCCCTGCTGAATTACACACCCTGATTGAGTCAAGATATTCTTTGGTTCATCTCCTCTGCTGTTCTCTCAAAGCTCAAGCATTTTCTGTTTCTGTATGTGGTATGTTACCACATGGTCAAAGGTTCAAGTCAAGCTGAACCCTATGGATGGCACGCCTTAAATATGCAAATATTTGTCATATTAATCATGCTATTATAAGAACAACAGAATAATACATTATATCAACTTTCAAGGGTATTTTCATATCAGTCCTTATCACTGGCTCATTTCTTATTAGAGATCACCAATAACCTATCACTCGAACAGTAGTAATTCCCCTGACAGTAAATGTAGACATTCATTGTGTGGTGTACATTACATTAGGTTCATTTATGTATGCAATGTAATGGTGTAGAGCATACAGCATTGCTTTGGGGCTCAATAGCCAGAATTTTGAATCCAAAGTGGAGGCTGAATGGTGCAGCATTAAGCAGTCCTCCTAATCCCAGTGGCTTCAGTCAGACTTCCAGTTATATAAATGGATTTTAGGGGATTTGAAATGGTAAACACAACAGTTCTCACTGGATGGGAACTGGCTGGTAGGCAAATGAGAAATACATGATTAATAAGTATTACTGTATTGCACATACAGTATTTTTTCTTCCTCAGCAATATTGTTAAAATATTTACAAGCGTGGCATTATATCAAAATTAATTAGCTGTGCCCAATTGATTGTTGACGGATAACGTATTTTAAGTTTGGGTAGGCAATGTCACACTCTCTCAATGTGGTTTTACTTTCTCTTTAAAAGACAAGAAGTAAAATAGAAGAACAGACGGAAGAGCAAGCGTTTCTTTCCTAATCAAAATGAACAAAAATGGACCCACCCCCCTGGGACTCCTTAATTAACATCAGGAAAGATTTATGTGACACTTCAGACTTCATTGAGTATATTCTTGTTAAAGAAGGGCTGAAGGAACAGCAAAGTGATAAAATGTTATATGTCCTATAATTCCCATGATATTTATGAGAGACTTTGCTGAGCAAGGCCTGAATGATATGGTTATTTATATATTTATTCATGGAACACAGGAAGCAATAATGTTTGCACTGGAAAAAAAAAACCCTTAGGGTTCACTATGTTCTAGAAAGTAGAAAATTGTGAGAGGGAGTTGTATGTTTTTCCTCGTCAACAAAATGAGCACGATGCGAGGGGGCTTTTTTTGAGAATTGTATGCAGGCAGCAAATGTTTTGACAAGCCGTTAAGTTTGAAATGTTTTTTGAAACCCGACGTTGTTCAAAATGGTTTCTTTTGTTTGAAGACCGTCCTCCAGATTTTGACAGAATTGGTTCTTAAACTCCTGTAGAGTGCAGCCTGTTTACAGAGCATTTGTATAAATTGGTTCTCGTCATAAATGGGGTTGCGTGGGGGCAGAGGAGTGGTACGTGCTACTTTTGCTCTGGCTGTGAATGTGATAGGACAGAGTCCAGGTGCTGCACACCTGCTGCATTTCACAGGCCTGACCACCATCATCCAAGTCTATTCAAACACATGAGAAAGCACAGCTCTAAATCCTTTTTATGCTCTCACTAGGTTGTGCAGTGCAGTTGTCCTTTCGCTTTTACTCCTGGAGGGACTTGTGCAGTCATTCCATCGGGACCCCACACTAATATTTTTGTTTCTTCTCCCATGTGAAAACTGGTGCCGGTTCAGGGCTCATTAAGGCTTTCAGCTGGTGTTCGTCAGAGGGCCGTGCCAACAGGCCAGCCCCACAGCCTTCACAGCCGGGCTTCTGTCCTCCTCCTCGTCTGATCAGGCGGTTTTCACATCGAGCATATTTACAATTACTAGTTGCTACTTTCTGTAGGTTGAGCCAATTTGTCGTTAGTGCTCTCAAGAGACCGCGCTGTGCGCTAACAAGCACAGGCCTCTTCATTGTTTGCTGCTTTTAAATATTACTTGTTAAGCAGCCCGGTTCAGCTGCTCCATGGTGTTTCAGTCCCTAGCCTGCAGATTCTCATGCAAATAGAAGGGTAGTACATAGAATTCACATCCCTGTTCCTTTTGCCATCACCCTTTTGCAGGTAGCTTAGCTCCGTCCCCGTTTCAAATGAAAGGACCCTTCTTTCTGGCAGCAAATGAGACTTGTTTGCTGGTCAATTGCAGATGTATAATAGTGCAGAACAGGGTTAATGTCTAATCATTTTCTCCTTGTCTCTAAGGCAGTAATTGAAACAGGTATTAGCCACATCAATCCGCCACTTTTTGAGATGCACAGACAGACAAGGGGACTGTCATGGGTGGTGACACAACCGACTAAACACAATATGAAGCTTATGATATTATGTTATTTACATCATTGGCACTTAGCAGATGCTCTTATCAAGAGTGACTTATATAGGGTACAATTTATCCATTTATCCAGCTGGATCTTTACTGAAGCTATTGTGGGTTAAGTACCTTGCCCAAGGGTACAACAGCAGTGCCCCAGCACTGGGGAACTCAACCAGCAACCTTTTGGTTGTGAGTCCCACTCCTTACAACTACACACAACACTGTTTCTATACTGATATGATATTTAAAGGGGAGAACAAAAATGTCTGGATAATTATTTTACATTACATTACATTATTACTATTAATTATTCAACAATAAGCAAATAAATAACCTTAAAAGGTTGAATTTTAAGTGCACAAATGAATACAAATACTGTATAAGTCTAGAGACCACATTTATCTTTTTTTTTGTTGGCCCTAACAGATCTCCAACAGCACATTTCTTTCACTCACTGTGTTCGCTAACAATTAGGAAACCGCCAAGGCCAAGATCAGTATTCAGTTAAGAACTCAATCAAACCTAATTAATGAAGATTTTAGTTGGAAGAGAAATCAACAGACACAATGGGTTCTCAGGAGTAGGATTAAGAAGCACAGACTTAATGAATGATAAAACAATCACCACTAATGAACGTTTGTTGAACAAAAACAATCATTTAAATAAGGATAATATGACGAATGAGTGTAATTTTATTGAATGTAAATACAAGGGTGCCCTGGCTGTCCCTGGCTGTCCGTAACAGAAAAATATGTATGTATGTGCGTGTGTGTGTGTGTGTGTGTGTGTATATATATATACATATGTATATTCTTGTAGGATCTCAGGAAATAATTTAATATCATGACGTTTCTAGATCTTGTTTAACTGGAAACTTTGACGCCTTTAAGTTGGGAAGGTTTTTTTTTTTTTTTTTTTTTTTGGAGAGCTCTGTTGACATGGATCACGATGCTACGTATATTGCATTTATTTGTGTCATTTATTTCGTTTTGCCTGCTTGGCCCAAGGAGATAATAATTGCTATTTGTTTATGCATGTTGTGGAAAAAGATCCTTGAGATGTCTCTTTCTGCCAAGGGCAATCAAAAGACAGCAGGAAATGGAGCACTCAGCAGACAGCACACAGTCTAATTGGGAAAGCTTTTACAAAGCAAACACCTCAAGTCTCAAGTCTGCCCTCTTTTCTGTACCAGTAGGTAATAAACAGCATTGTTTGAAAATCATTTTGATTTGTGGATAAGCTTTTCCACTTCAGACACTCTTTGAATGCAGTTTGCCTTGGATAAGTTAAGGCACCTAAGATCCATATAACAGACTTGAAAATATGACATTACCTTCTAATACTTTGTTTATGCACATTATCCGATGGACTGCTGAAAGGATAAGTTAATGTTGACTACGTCCCATTCACCAGTGATCAGGGAACCATTTTGATGACTGTGTCTTGATATATATATATATATATATATATATATATATATATATATATATGTATCATACTGATGTATGGGTATGTCTGTAATTACCAGAACCTTAAGAATACTATACCACTCAACCACTTGTTGGTTTTCTCTCAACAAAGAAGGCATAATGGCATAATGGTTTTAAACATGCTTAGAGTGAACTGTTGAAATTGATGCGTTACAGAGTAGGAGTTACAGGAAAACATTTAAATCCAATCTATTTTTGAACCAAAATGAACACCTCTCTTTTTGTTGCGCGTAATTTAAACAGCGGGAAGATCCAGGATGGCGTACTCGCGCAGGTCTCTTAGGTTTGTCTCCCCCAATGCTTCATCTGCCTTTCATTAACATGTAGAGCCGTGTGTCGTCTGCTTTGCCATGGGAATCACTCCATGACAGATAGAGGGTTCTGAGACTCCTCTCCTCCACGCTGCAGGGGGGGGACGTAATGTGGTTAATTCATGCTTTTGGACTGTCGAGTGCATTTTACAGAGTGTGCCATTTCAAAATGGGGAAAGTTATTTATAATAGTGCCACCAGTGAAAAGTTTGCCCGCTTATGTACGTAATCCTTCAGAGCCCAGCTAATGTAAATACGCAGGACTGTTTAGAACACGTCATTCCAACATGGATTTCACTTTTGAGGACCTTATTTTTAAAGAGATTTACATACTCTTGGTAGCTCCTTTGCAAAGTTATCCCATATTGCCATACTCTCTATTGTGCTATCATATATCACGTATCATACTGTACAAATTAGCACTGTTTCTCTTCAAACTGCACTTCAAACAAATGAACTATTGTAAAGGCTAAGAACAAGTGCAATAGTATTCTGATATGAATGGGGACTGATTGTTTATTTGGTGTATGAGTGAAATGACATCTCACCTAAGTCTCACATGTCCTTTACTGTATGCAATGTGGGAGTTTAAACTATTTTTTAACTCCTCGAGATGTAACATTGCAGTGGCCTTTTTTTAGGTTTCTCTCACCTTCAAACTTTTTTGTTGTTTTTTGTTGTTTATGTTTCGGGTGAAATTTTTTTCTCCTCGTTTCTGTGTAGGCAGAGATGCGCACTGTGAGTGGTTCTTAATTAAAAGAGCACTTGGGCTCAGTCAAAGTGACATTTTAATTTCGATCTGTTAAAGCTTGCATAATAAGTGTGATTGCAGAGGCTGCTGTGATGTAATTTTGCCACCAAGGTGTGCCTGTTCTCACAGTGTTGGCACAGACGCCATGCTGTTATCCAGCCACAATTACAAGGCAAGGGCGGCTGTTTTATCTGCACAGTGTTCTTAAAACAGCCCTACTTCTGAGAGAAATCCACATCCCAAGTGCAGAAAAGTATGTACAGAGTCACAACTTCCTGTTTGATGAAGTAACCAACCAAAATGAAATAATTCACTTTGGTCAGAATCTGTGTCAGAAGAGCAGGGTGTTGTTGTTCATCAATATGTGTGTGGACTGCACAGTGTCTTATGGGTTTGAAAGAAGAACAACTTGAACAATCATGAGTTATAATAATGGAGTGTGTAGTGCCTTTGTACAGTGAAATTTATAGTGCATTTCAGTGATGTAAAGTGCTTTACAGGGAAGAGGGTGACTTACCTCAACCACCACTGATGTGTAGCACCCACTTGGGTATTACACAGCTGCCATTTGAGACCAGAACTCTCACCACACATCAGCTGAGGTAGAGAGGGAGTGATTTATTTTAGCTTTAATTTTTCAGCAAGTCAGGGCATGATTCAAAAGGAATATCGAAACGGACATACTGAGAATTTGTTCAGGACACAGAGGAACCCTTTTTACAATCAGTGCCCTGGGATCTTTCATGACCACAGGGAGCTGGGACCGCAGTGCAAAGTCCCTTCTGAAAGACAGTTTCTCCTCAGGAACAGTGTCCCTCTCGCTGTCCAGGGGCATTGGCGTTCCCTGTAGGTCAGAGCAGACACTGCCCCCTACTGGTCCAACAATGTCACACGTTTTCCCAGGAGGCCTTCAATCGAAGCAACTACCCAAGCCCAGCTCCGCCTCACCTCAGCTAGCATGCAGTATAAGGTCGCAGAGTGATGTGGCTCCCGGCTGTGTGAAGGTAGCAGGGTTGCATTGGAGAGGGCATCTGTACCATGCCATTGAAGTCAAGGACTTATGATAATTGAAATGTTATGAATACCTGCTGTGGACGTAGCTGTACTCCCACAGAGCCTGACCTCAGTAACAAGGCATAGATGCACAACCATGTGGAACATTGTCCTTCTCAGGGTCCCATGCAGGGGCATTCATGTGTAAAGCGTATGTCTGCACATAATTATTACCGTATTCATAATGGGGGTACATTTTATTTTGTGAGTTCATTATTTTCTCATTTTGGTGCAGTTGAACAAATTAACCTCACTTAATGTCTGTACAGTTAATGGAAACTTCTTAATTTTGTGTCATGATGAAAAAAGAAAAAAACCTGATGAGGTGTATTTGTTTTACTTGTTTAGTTGATTATTGCTGACCATATGTACTGTTTTATATATGTTCAGTATGATTTCATCTGAGGTGAATATGTGTTGTTTTTATGTGTTTGTTATGATTGACAATGAGCAGAAAGATGAGCTGACTTTGGGGTCCCTGTGTTTCAGGTGATCCTCATGCTGACAAAGCATTTTGACTTCAACCTTGGCAGCGTCACGGAGAGTTCTCTGTGGAGGTAAGGAGAAAGATAATACTATTCATATATTCTCACAGCTGAGCACTTGACAGGACATAACAGCATTTCAACCAATGTTATGAATGCCCCTCTGCCTGCTTTCCCCATGGTAGAATCTGTCATGATAGGTTTTTAAGCGGCAAGGGACACGACCTCATAATATTTCATACTGTTGGGAATTTACACTTGATTCAATTTGCAGCACTGCACGAAGAGAAGTTTCTACACACACACACACACACACATATATGCACAAATACACATTCACATACATGCATGCAGTATAAAAATTGTTGCAAGTTTTTTTTTTGATTCGCAACTGATGTTGACACGCTTGAGTGCTGTTGCATAAGCACTTTATTGCGAGCAGCAGTTAGAGATGATTGTTAATTGCCTTTGTTCTTTTTGCAAAGCGGGACATATTTGACTACTTTTTTTTCTGCCTTGAATTTCACCGGGTTTGATGCTCAACAGGTGAAATATCCCCTTCACCTGTTCCCAGTCATTACTGTGACTCTGCTGAGGCAGGACTGAAATGTTGTGGCATCTTGTCAATGGAGGTCTACATTTATATCACGCTAATGCATGTCACAGCACTCAGGAGACATTCTGACCTCTGTGAGCCACTCAGAAAAGGTAAGCAGTCACTGTACCCACAATGCACCTGTGCTCTGCTCTTCAAGGGCAGGAAAATGGGGGGAATATCACAGGGTGACCGTTACTGGGCATGTTCCTGTAAGGGTGCTTTCATAACTCATTCACATTAGTATGTCTTGATATAGATAATAAAAATAATAATAATAGATTACTACACCTTCAAGACATGAGTTCTCAATGTTTCTCTCCCGGTCAACTCAGAGTCTGGAAACCAAAGACATTTTATATAAATAAATAAGTAAACAGCCAGTCTCATATATCTTTTAGACAGCCAAATTAAGACAGAAGGACAGGCAAATCTTGACTAGTTGAGTGATTTCTCTGTCACCGATATCAGTTCAGTAATGCAAGCTCTCCATCACAAATTAGAAAGCTCGGGAGACGATGTGATTTTGAGTAATCTATAAAAATTGGTTCGGTCTTATCTTCCATTATGGAATTGATTGTAATGCATTACCTTCAAGCGTGTGTTTATTACGTGTGTGTTTCCCAGCTCCTGGGTGATTTATTAAATGGCTAGAGGCATCCACCAGCGTGTCACTAAAGAGCCTCTGAGTGTGGGACTTCAGTGCACACCGATATCGTGAGTCATGTTGCATGGTGATGCACGCATAACAATGGTGCGCACCCTCCCCCAAAGACCTCCTTCTCCGTAAATATAATAAATGCCACTTAGGTGGAAAGCAGAGGGTACTATTCTTTGGCAACTGTCTAATGTGAAATGGCATTTTGCCTACTATTATTATGTAACCATTTGTACACTGGTCCATAATACCCAGCAGCCAGTGTCTTCAAGAACCATTGACCCATGGTGAACTCATATGTACTCAGACTCATATGACCTCATATGTAAAAGTGAATATTTTTCTGCTTCTCAACTCTGAGTGCTACTGTGCGAATGCGGAAACTGATGACTGCACTATCATGTGTAAAGGAAGCTGGCAGTGGATTCACCTTTTTGTGGAGTTGCTGACACAAACAAAGAAGGAAGTTTTGCTATTTACAAAGCACAGGAGAAGTGCAAGGACTACATTGACGGTAACTGTTTACCTTCGGGCGACACCATATTGAAGACAAACTACTTTTCCTTCCCCTGAGTGCTTTGTGAGCTCTCAGACAGATCAGTGTAGGTACTGAGCTGTCTGTGGGAAGACCTTGCGAAAGGACTTCCTCCCATTCTGCTGTGTCAGAGTCGTACACTGTGGTATCCTCTCCTGAGTGTGGACAGTCACAGGCCTGAAAGGGGGTTTAGCCATGACTTTTAACCAGCAACTGATACCTACAGCAAAAGGGGAAAAAAACATGCAAGTCAAACTTCTATACAATGATTTGCTCCAGTTAAGCAACTAGGAACCGAGTCAGAATGAAGTCCAGAAACAGAGGATCTCATGTGGACGCCAGTGTTGGAAAAGCACACGCCCATATGTGTAAAAATACCTCCTTGTCCTTGGTCCATTGTGGAAGCATAATTAGTCAGGAGTGCAAGCTCTGCGGTATTCATCCCAATAAAGAGTGCACATTATCCCCGTATTATCTACCCATTGTATAACACATAATCATCTAATTAGCTGATGGAACACAGCTCATGAAGTCACTTAATTTGGCAAAATTATTATAGGTTATGAAGACAACAATAAAGAGTGAACCAAAGAGAATGGCTGCTGTTGCTGCCTAGAGGGTGCCAGCATACTGTAGATGGAGCAAATATGAAAGAAGGTCTGTACCTCTGAGAGAGAGATCCGAGCCCCTGTTCTCATCGGACAATTAATGATAGCGAACTGAGTCTTGGGGAGTCACATGGGCACTAAAACTGCCCTGCTCCCTGCTAACATTTCAGTCTCAATGGGTGCGCACCTGACCTTCATAGCCTCCCCCCTTACACTTGACCAGGATCTGCCCTGTAATCAGACACCCAGAGCTCCATAATATTTGTTTATGTCTGGATGTGTGAACTGCAGCTTGCAATTTTCCTCCCAAAAATCAGCCAGTGTACATGCATTTTATGGTCTGGTTCAGCTCCAAATGGCTCCAGCACACGTATTTTCACATGTAACACGTTGAACCGTTGTGGACATAAGATTCAGGGGGTGGCATTCACCTCGGTGATGTGGTACTGCCTGCTGTTCAGAGCTGGTCAGTGCCTGTATTACAGTGTCATGGTGAGTGTGTGAGGAAATTTAAATTAGTCTTAATTAACGTGTTAACTAGTTTCAACAAGTGCTGCTGTGCCTCCTGCAGCCCAATGGTCTGTGGTGGCTGTAGTGTCATTTCACCTCACTTGGCCAGCAACAAAGATTGATTGAACTGATTTTGTTCTGTTTTTATGCAAACACAATTACTAAAATGGTGTGAACACTCTCTCTCTCTCTCTCTCTCTCTCTCTCTCTCTCTCTCTCTCTCTCTGTCTGTACGTGTGTGTGTATGTACACACACACACACACACACACACACACAAATCCTGTAGCAATTTTGAAGTTGTCCATAGTGGCTTATGACTGATGCATGAAAACTGTCCTGGATGATTTTTTTTTGTAGGAGAGGAAGTATTGATTGTCAGACTGGAAAGTCTCCAGACCTGGAAAGACAGCATTGGCTGGGACATTATTTCACAGTGGTGGAATTCATCTATGAATGATCTAGGAAAATGTGTTCCTACACTAAGATATTAGAGTTGCCATCTGGCCAGTTATGTATGCACTGGCACCAGCTGGCCCGGGGAGTGGGGGGTGTGGATGTTTATTGTAAGATTGTTTTTTGGTTGCTGATGAAACAACTGAATCTTTCAAATGAGGAATTAATCATTCGATAATTATGCTCTGTTATTGCAGGATTTAATTAATGGTTGATATAATTTATTTGCTTAGCAGATAACCTTATGCAGGGTAACTTCCGTAGCTGACTTTTTATTTATTTTAATTTGTACAGTTAGTGTTTACTGAAGTGGTTTGGGTTAAGTAGCTGCTCTGGAGTATGTTAAAAAAAGGGAAACTCTCTTTGGGACAGAGTCATGGCAGAGTGACCAGTCCATCTAGCTCAGAGAAAGGACAGTTTAGAATTATGCCAAAACGTTTCATTGAAGTCTACTAAGTAATCTTAAGGGAACATACTGTTCAAGAAAAGTAAAGGCTCAGTGGTTGTGATTACATGCAGAGCACACTTTATTGTAGTGTGGTTATTTTATTGTAATTATGTTCATCTGGGAGGATTGAATAGCACTTTAAGACAACTTGGTAGGTTTTATTGAATCCAGGAGTTAGTTTATGTGGCAATGTGACAGCATGGTTCAGCCGTGTGTTATGCTGATTGCTGACTGGCTGATGACTGTCACATGACACTGCACGGAGTAAATTACTCACTGGTGCAGGTGCCAACACCCCCAGCATCACAACACAGCAACTGCAAGGATTCACTTGCTTTTATAAATGCTGCAGATGCTTTAATGCGACAAATGTCTGATCTGTACAGCAGTTCCTCTTCAACCTTTAACCTTAGGTATGGCACGGTTTCTATGGGGAGGTGCAAGATGCAGTTTCTGAGAGTTGGAGAAGCATTAATAATGCAGCACTTCAGGAGCTGTTGGTTGAAGTTGTGTTATGGGCTTCAAGGAGCTGATCAATTGCAAGTGATGCCTCAAATCTTCGCCAAAGCCCAGGTGGCTTCCTTTTTGGCAAATGTCGCTGCTGCATTTCAATTCAGATAATTAATGTGCTCAGAGGATTGTGCAGTATATCTTCCCATATGACGACATTCAACATTAAATCAAAGAGAGAGGGAAAAAAAAGAGAAAAAAAATCACTCTTATCTCTGTGGTGTTTTAGTTGAAAACTGCTTATCCTAAACTGTTACTGCACCAGAGGCGAAGACTCTCAGTAGGACGATTTATAAGGAATGAAGAAACTGATATAAGTTTGGCATGGTATACCATGTTTTTTGCATGCATTAGGGAACATTGTTGAAAAGTTTCAACACGATATGATATTAATGTTATGATGTTGAAGTATCTATCCTATCTATCCCTGCGTTCTATTAAAAAAAAAAACAAACACTCTACACTAGTTTAGCACTGAACTCAGTATCTTACTGACCTCTTGTAATACTTCTTTTCTTATTGTTAGTATGATCCATTGTGATTGTTTGCTTGTTGAAGATATACTAGCCATGAACTTTCAACTGTATTGGAAGAATTATGATTATTAATCTGTTGGGTTGCTGAAGTGCTTATTACAAGGGCACTGGAAAAGTAATAGTAAAATAATTAAAATAATAATAAAGAAAAAGTTACTTTTCTCACTTTCATTATACATGGATTACAGGAGGTAAAAAGTAGTTTATGATATTTATTATTCGGTATTATTTTCCGTTGAAGATTTCATTGTTTTTGACATGAAATTTTTAGCGCCCTCACCCATTCCTTGAAATAATCTCTTCCATAATCTGTTTTGACCATCGTGAAAATATTCAAATGATTTTTAATTTAAGTTGTAGGTGTGAGTGGACTGCAATGACGTTATTTGCATCGAGCACGCATTCAATTTTACTCAAAAAGACAATTCGCTCACTTTTTCTTTTCTTTTTTTTTTATACCTTGTGAGATTTTTTTGGACAGTAATGAAAACTGTGTTCTCCGTGTGAATGTCAATGAAGGAAAGTCATTTGCAAGTGGCGATAGAAACGGATCTAATTACTGTAGCGATTTGCATCTGGGGCCAGGGGCCAGAGGTCCAGCACAGGGAGCGCTAAGCTTCTTTTTTAACAAACCCAGAGACTAAGCAGCCAAATCCCTTTTTTTAAAATGTATTTAAATATATTCAGATTTAATTTAAAAGACAAGTATGCTGAGGTACAAGAAAGGGAAAATGAGCCCTTGCATCTCTACTGCAGGAGATAAGCAGGAGTTCTTTATTTATTTCATTATTCAGAGTCACCGCTAATTAATCCAAAGGTGAAAGGTCTACCGAGAAAATTATTTGGGGTAATTATGGTGCAGATATTGTATTGAATAATTATCAATAGCTGTGCAAAATGAGGTGGCCCGATGTATACATTTCTGTCCAGCTTCTGATTAATATTGATGGAGAGTGCTGTTGCAGAACACTGCCAGGATTGTGTTGTGGCAGTGGGCATGCGGTTTCTGTGGGGATGTGTTTCCCGTAAAGGTGAACCCATTGGAGGGCCATGCCATCCTCCTGCCCATTCATGTGAAGTAGCTGCATAGCAAAAAGGTTGGAGTATTTTTTTTTTTAATTCAATAGTAAAAAAGCAGCACACAAGAGTAAAAAAAAACATCATGTTGCCTTTTGTGGCATTTATAGTATAATGCAGTAATGTTAAGGAGGGTCAGTAATTAAAAGGTACATTTATAGATACCTAACTTCAGAATGGATAGAACCTGAGCCATGAGATCAAAAACATCAGGAATACTAACCCAAAAAGCTATGATTAATGTATCCATAAAAGCCAGCCAAAGCTGGGAAAAGTATGAAATCCAACTACTAGTACCATAACACTCTTACTTTACCCATGCTCCCATGTTCTCATTTTCACGACATAGTAGTGGGTTATGTAAGGTAAGATAACAAACATGTTTTCACCTCAAGGAACATGTATTCAAGGCCGATAAATGGGTTGCTGAGGATGAAAAATTCTATTTAGGGGATTATTGTTGCTGCAGAAAACATCTCCTCTTGGACTATTTCAAACTGTTTGAAAAAAAATGTTCTTTTTCTTTTTGTTCATTAAAACATCCTTATGTAGCAATATGGCATGTGTAAAACAGTTGGTTAAATTATGATGTTATGACAACAAACGTATGTTAGGGTGTGTTTAAGTTTAAGTCTTTAAGTCAAATTGAGTCATTTAATTTGACACAATTTGACAGTTTGACAGTTGTTATTGTTATTTGTAGCACTTCATACCTTGGACTACTTCATGTACATTATGTGCAGCTTTCAGTAATTCCTTCTCTGAAGGGGCATCACGGTTGTGACGCCAGTCTTGACTGTCGGCGGCCATCTTTGCTTGGCTCCAACCCACTGCTGCTTGCAGCTATATTTGGTTATTGAAATTATCCCCCATTCACCTGCTTGTTTTACTTGCCCTTGTTGCTTGTCAATGATAATTTTCGCTGTTGCATATTAAAAGCGGCAATATCGAATTGAATGTTTTCTCTGTCCTTATTGTGCATGCACAACGATTTTAATTGCCACAACTAAATAATTGACTCTTCTAATTAAATTTCAGGTCAACGGACTACGGAACCACTTATGAGAAACTTAATGAGAAAGTGGGAGCGAAAACAATTCTGAGCTACTTGTATGTCAGTCCAAATAACAAACGAAAGGTAAGGCAATTATAATTATTTTCCCCTCTGCTAGACTGACCATTGATCCTTTATTGTTTACCGAGGACAGACTGCTATTTTCTTTATTTTTAAAAGTTATTACTGTTATGATCAAAGCAGGTCAATGGTTATTTGCTGTGAACAGATGGGCAGCTGTTGAGCACATGGTATGTACGAAAAGGCTCACTTTTAAATTAATTCATTTTCTGTACCTCTAATGCATTGTAAATCTCACAATGGAAGTTAATACTTAATGGTCGAGTGTAATGTTGATAAACAGCTCTCCACTGACAGAATGTAAATCAGTGAAATGTATAAATAAATAGTGAGTGAAATCACTTGCAGTTTTGAGCTCCTTCACAAAGTAAAGTATACACTACATTAAAACAATTTGAAAAAAAAGTGGCATTTGTGTAGAGTAAGATTGAAGGTTTACATTCACAAACTACCAATATACATGCACCCTTAGCCAGAGCAACTTACACAGGTTACAACTGTTACATGTTATCCATTTATACAGCTGGATATTAACTGAGGCAATTCAGTGTTAAGTACCTTGCCCAATAGTACAGCAGCAATGCCACAGTAGGGCATCAAACCAGCAACCTTTTGGTTGTGAGCCCTGCACCTTACCACTACGCTACACTGCCACCCCATTCAGAAAAGGAGCTCATTGATCACACACAGTAGAAGTCTTTCCATTACATGTGTGTTTTCTTTCATGAGGCTGGGGATCAGTAAATAAGCATAATGTTCTCAGGCAGTTTCCCACAATCCATACAAAGCCTGTGCTCTTTTGATATGATCATTGTCTTTGTGTTAGCTGGAATACACCTTCCAGTTGATTCTGTAATATATGAGATCTAAAACACACACACACACACACACACACATACAAACACCAGTCATCCATGTGCCACTGGAGATAATGGTCAAACTGAAAGGCTCTTTGTGGAAGGCTGAAAGGCTTAGCTGGTATGTTGTTACTATTCTCATGTTTTGTCTGTCGTGACATGTAATGCAACATTGTATGATACTGCATTTGAAGTCTTGGAGATGTAATATGTTATTCAGTGGTACACAATATACAGTGGAAGGAGTAGAAGCTTATCAATAGGAGACTATTACCAAATACATGAAGGAATACTCCTTAGAGTGTTGCCAACAAATGATCTCCATATTTATACAACACATCCTGCATTATTTCAGTGTTGCAGCATTGATTGGTTATTTTGTGAATTCAGTGCTATGTTTTTTGTACAGCAGACAATACTCTGTGAGTTCAGGTGAGCTCATCTTTGTAAATAAATATTTCAACTGCAGAAAAAAAAGTATTTCTGAGGTTGGAGGTGAGTTAGAAGTGCATCACATGAATGAAACACTTTTATCCTTTTATCACGACAGACCCATAATAGCCAGTTGACGAGTTCATAACGTTTACCTTTTTTCCCCAGTGAGTCATGCCCCTGCCTGAATGTGTGACACTGGTCTGCTTTTTGTAATTTCGGTACAAAATTGTCAGAGCCGGAGTAATTAAAATCAATGTGCGTGCCTCTCTGCTGTTCCGAAACAATTACAGCCCTGTGAAGCATGGCTCACTATAGCAAGCGGGTGGGTGGAAACGGGGCATCGCGCCTTAGATGATGAGATCTCAACATTCAGAGGCTTTCAAAAGCCCTTCATCTTTTTCCATTTCGGAACAAGCATGCATTTACAAGATTTAATGCATATTTCATGGCCTGCATTTGTAGTGAAATGGTAATTTGAGGAAATGTGACATTTTTTTTTTTTTGCACAGGTTCTTGTCCAAAGCATGCACAGCGTGAAAGGTATTGACATTTGTTTGGCAGTAACAAGCATGAAACTGGGAATACATTGCAGGATCCCCAGCTTTCTGCTGGAACTTCATGTAGAGGCGTAACAAGTTCTGGCTGGAGGTACTTGTTATGTCAGGGTAATTGTCACTAAGCATGAGGTTAAGACAGATTTAGTAAGCATTATTGCGTTACAGTGTTTGTCAGTGCATTTGTTTGACGGATTCTTCTGTGGGTGGTTTAGGTTCATTAGGCTGTGGGTTAGGCGGTGCCATGTGGATAGCAAACCCACATGGTTCACTTCTTCCAGAAGTGAGAAGGATTACCTATAGCCCTGGGTCATGGGAGTGGACAGAGGACAGCCCATGTGCTGTGTTTGGCTGGGCTGATCCCTGCGGGTAGAGCTGGCAGAGAGATTAACAACCTTTCGAGTTACAGTGGGGATGAAATTGCTCTCAGCCAAAGAAATAGACATATGTTCAGAGTAAAGCTTAAAAGAGCATAAAGGCAGTTCTTTTTATTTGTTGTGTAGACATACTGTACGTCACACGGTACTATTTCATCTACAAATGTCATGTCTTCATATGTGAAATATGAATATCCAGACCATAACCAAACAATATCTTTGTTTCACTTTTATCCGGATTGGACGTGTTTAGTGTAGTAGTGCTTGTTTAAACTGAAGCATTTCTTTTGACTCATGCAATAGTACTAATAACGGTTTTGCAACACTCAAATTGCTTCTCTGTTGTGGCTTATGTGCTTAGGTAAGCTATGCTCTTCTCCAGTGCTGAACTGAATTTAAACTTGTAAATCCCTTTTTATCATTTTTTTGAATAATGGAATGTTTTTGTCATTATCTCATATAAGCTTTTACAAAAGACTTTTAAGAAACTCAAAGCATGGTTTAACTTGAAACAAACATAATTGACTTCCAAAACCTTCAATTGTTCAATAAAAATGAGCTGCTGTTTTGCAAAGCTAAGTTTTATTGCAGCAAAAATGTATGTGGAATGGAAGCTCTTGAGTTCACCATGGCTTGAGCAGAATATAGAATTGAACAGAAATACAGTCCTCAGCCAAGATATCTGGTGGTAGGATTGGCACTATTGGATTAAAGATGGTAATACATTATTTTGTAGTTCTATAGCTATGTTCCTGGAATAAAGTAGATATAATGATGCAAAATCACTATACATACATGTTCTGTGCTACATATAGTTGTCTGTTCATGGTTGAATAATGGATAATAATGAATAATGTATAAACACATAAAACTCACAATTAGGTTCTTTTGATATACATTTCAAATTTTTACCTGAAGAGAAAGACTGCAATGCTGAAAAAAAACTGTTTCTATCTCAATAAATGTCCATTTTCACTTGCTGTATTTACAAGACAGACACGTGCAATAATAAGAAACTTATCTTGACAATTAATTATGCCTAATATGTTAGCATTATTTTGACTGTGATGAAGATTTATGCCATTACTGCCATACTTTAATTAATGATTATTGTGCACAAACAGAATGTCTGAAAATATGTTAACTTGGGAAAATATCTTCCAGTCCATTGAGTTGGAAGAAAAAAAATTACATTGGGTTATTAGTAACTACGATGATTATGTAGAGTTGTACCATGACAATGATGTAATCTGATTAAGGTTTATATTTTACATCAAGGAGGACAACTTACGCCCCAGCAATAAACTTTGCAGACTATCATTCCTACTCATCTTTCATTAGGATCACCACACCACACTAAAGCTCCATGACTGTTTTTGACTGCTGTTCCTATCCCAGTCCTATTGCCTCCACAACCCACCTCATGTTCCCCCATACTCTACAGACCCCTCTGATACTCTGTCATACTCTACACAGCCCCCCTCATATCCCCCTAATATTTCCTCATACTCTACAGAACCCCCTCATACCCCCCCTCATATTACTGTTGATTATTCTTTTTCTAATAGTTTTTATGTTTGTTTATTTTGTTGTGATTTTTTTCCCCAAACTCTGAGCAGTGACTTACTGTTTTAATATCTAACAATAACATTTGACCATAACCACATTTCATATTTTCATGTTTGTGTTTTTGTTCTGTTTATATATTGGATTATTGTACTTGCTGGTGATGGTGGCAAGATTACATTAGTATGAAAATACTGCTAATTGGGGACATTTATGCAATGTTCAAAATGAGTTCATGACCTCACAGTTTTAGAACAGCTGAGATAGATCAACAATTACTGTTTAGAACTATGCATATTCAAGTTTGATAAATGTCACTTTATGGAAAATTTGAAGAAAAAAGTGTATAAACAAATTTTGTTGTAATTTTATACAAAATTAGCTAATGTGGTTCCTGCATTTTTGTGTGATTGGTTCTGGAGAACTTAAAACTGTGTTTGCTTTGAGTTGAGATATCCATGTGAGTGTACAGCTTGCAGCTCCCAAGTCTTTGAAAAGGAAAAGTCTCAGAAAAAACTACTTTTGCTCTGTACAAAAAAAAATGCACATACTGCAGCAGTTATGCACTGAAAATCCTAGAACGGCTGCCCTTTACACATAATCTGAAAAAGACTCCAGTCAGAATCATCGCAGCAGCTTTTTACCTTTTCCTCCATATCCCTCCATCTCAGAACTGCTCCCCCTTCTCCACTGAGTAGGTCTAAAAAAGTGGGAAGAATCTGTCCTAAAATGGACTCTGTGCCAGAATCACTCTGAAAAGCCTGTAAAAAGTGCCAGACAACTCAGATTATGGTTATGCCATTCCCTTTAAATTCATCATTTCAGTCACCCTTAAATGGACTGAAATTACTCTCATCCCCATGTTGATTCGTAGCAATATGTCACTTTTAAGAATATCAGTGGTATGCCTCTCAAAGAATTACTCACGAAGATATTGCTTTCCCCTAAACATCAGATGCAATATTCTTCTTCATTTCTTTCATTCATATTCCGCTTATTATTACTAGTGCTAATGATAAGATATAATACATTATATTAAATACATGGCAGAATATCATAAATTCACTGCTACATTGGTTGGAGGCCTGTTTTGTAGAGATACATTCACATAACCTTTCTACAGATTCATAAAGTATTTCATATTGGCATTAAAGGGACCGTGAGAATGTGTAGTGTTATTCATACATTCAAACACTGTTTCTAAGAAATGACCGTCAACAAAAGTATCATCTAGTGTGTAATTTTTGTCATCAACTGTAATTGCATGATCAAGTGATATCTGTTTACAGTAATAAAATGAGGGACCACTCGAATCCTTTAACATGATCATGATGAAGATGATGATGCTGTCATTTGAATGTTGATTTATTATTATTATTATTATTATCATTATTATTATTATTGTTATTACTGATGTAAGTAATCACTAGAACAACTTGTGATTAAAAGCAATGTTTGCTCACAAACTCAGTCTTTGGAGAGTGCTAGTGCACACAGTTGAAATCCAAATTGATACGCTAGTCATGAATCACATTTAGACTCAAAAGCTCCCGTCGCCTGTCATCAGAGAGTCTGAGAGAGATGATGTAGCTGCAGAGAAAACATACAGGATTGAATGTGAAACCATGGTCTCTCCATGGCGTCTTCCCTCAGTGGAACCACTGTTTCTATTGTCATAAGAAAAGTTTGAGAAACCGCAGTGTTGCCTCAGAAACACCAGTCGTGCCTCTGATACCTTCCCTGTACACAGTATTATACCAATGTATGCTTGTTTTAACTTACATACACACATCACTCTATTTCTAGTGCTGAGACATATTGACAAAGACATATTGCAGTTCAACACTTTTCAGCCTCTTAAATGAAGTTATATTGTGTGATGATGTTTCAGTCCATCTGAGTCTTTGCCGAGTTTGTTTAATGACTGCTTAAGCCCTCTGAATGCTTGTGTTGTATTGCCCTTTTTTCAATGCTTTCATAGTAACCTTGTTCAAACTTTAATGGGTTGGCTGTTAACAGGCAGCAAACTCGTATTTTATAAATGGTTAGAGATAATGAACTACCCAAAGAGTTCACAAAAGTGTTTCAGTGTTTTTGTAAGTGGTACTTAACAGATCTTTTACTCACTACAAATGTGCCATTCTTCAGATCCAAGGTTGTTGAATTTTGTGGCCCCTTCTGGTCCTGGATGAGATCTTTACATTGGCATTCCAGGCCGTCTGATACGCACTGATATGTTAGGACAGCGTCTCTTTGTGCAGACAGACCATGTCCGTGATTGTTCGACCTTTCGCCCAAAGCTTCAATTAGGCAACCCTTTTTTCCCCGATGTTAGAGATAAGGTTAAATCCGCCAAATCCTTTATTTCTAGCTGACATGTTTGTGAAGTGGTGTTTCCAGGTACAGGAATAATTGGCAACTAACCTAGGCTGACCTTTTTTGCCGGCAACAAATCGCATTCTTTGCTTGGTGCCGAAAAAGGGAAAGCCTGATGAAATAGTAATGCACATGTGACAAAATTATCTTTTCTTTTCAAGAATGATTTTATATTTTCCACCCCTAGCATTGAGGGGAGTCTACTTTTCAAGTGAGTAACCTGTGTGCCTCATCAGTGCTGGGATCCTTATGAGGAGAGAACAGGATTTCATTAGTTGTCTACGGGAATTATGTGCGATAGTGGTGTTCTCTCTGGCTCGCCATAAGGATGGGTCCCATGGTGTGCCTAAAACATCTAAGAACCAGCGCTGATTCTTAGCTAAGGGATTAAGTTTCAAAACTTTTAAAATATTATTTTTCTGCAAAGCTGCCAGATATTCCCTTTTGGCAATTATAAATATGCATTTATTATTTGGTTCCTTTAATAAGTGAAAGCTGAACAATCATTTCTCTCAGGGAGAGTAAAAAAAAGCTTTGCCTGTAGTTACCACATAGCATGAGGAGTTAAAGCCAATTAAAATATTTTAAATCCATTATTTTCTGCCATATATCAAATGTGCAGCTATACTGTGTGGCCCATCCAAGAAAGGGCTGGCAGTGGGATAAATACAGTTACAGTAGATACCTTTCATTACATTGTTGCCATTTAGCAGATGCTCTTATCCAGAGCAGCTTACAGCTTTACATGTTACTCATTCATACAGCTGGCAACACTGGGTTAGGTACCTTGCTCAAGGGTTCAACAGCAGTGTCCAAGTGGGGAATCAAACCTGCAACCTTTTGGTTACAAGCGCTGCTCCTTACCACTACGCCATACTGCCACCCACTGCATTTCACTGCTTATTCGGCTGAGTGTTCCTTACCATATATCACTATGAAATGCAATATGCAGAAGCATATGAAAATATTTACAATCCCATACTTACACAAAGCTGTGAAGAGTTTTCCCACGTACAAAAGTATAATGTAGTAGCTGTAATGTGGTATGTGACTTTGACTTGAATAGACGCAGAGCATTGGCTGGTGTGGAGAAAGGTGTTTTCATGCCTTACTGCAGGTGTTCCTCTGCCCTCTGTTTTCAGATCATGCTGCTGACCGACCCCGAGGTTGAGAACAGTCTCCTGATAAGCCTGGACGAGGGTGCCACCTATCAGAAGTACCGCCTGCATTTCTACATCCTCAGCCTGCTGTTCCACCCCCAGCAGGAGGACTGGATACTGGCATACAGCCACGACCAAAAGGTAAACTCTGACAGCTTCTGCCATTTCCTCTAAACAAGGCATCTCCTGCTTCAGCTCCCGAACGGGAGACCACGGCTGTCCTGTCATTATTACTTGACTGAACGCTGTCAGAAGTTTCATCAAAGAGGACGGAGTGACTGACGTGGTCTTTCTGTGACATTTCAGCTCGCCTTTGATTGGTATTCTCCAGCAGATTGTTTTTTTTTTTGTTTTAGATGTGGAATTATTTTTATTCAGTGTTATTTCTTGAACATGTCTGCCATCGATGCTGTGCCTGTTTTATGTGAAAAATGGTGCTAATAATCATCTTACTTCCTCTCCATCTTTCAGATTTGCGGCAATATTTCTCTGTGATGACTTGTTTTTTGGGTTAAAATATACAGTATGGCAAAAGCAAAGATCTCATTAGTTGAAATGCCAAACAAAGATTCAGGAGAATTTTCAGATAATCCAATACACAATTAACCAAACCTAGATAAATCCATTTCCCACATACCTCCCTTCCACTCAGCTGTTCACAGACCCCCCCCCCTTTCCCCTCATTATGCTTTTAAAATCGGGGTCAACAACCTCAGCTTCATGGCCAGGTGCGATCCCTGGACTCCAAGCCAAAGGCTACTACCCCTGTACCCACAATAACAACCTCCATATTTTCCAATAGCCATTATTGTAAATTCATATCTACTGCAGTCATATAGACCTTATCATATAGACCTTAACTAGTTTGCATTAGTTAGTTATCATGCATTTATCTTATTGAAAATGTATAAATTATTGTCACTAACAGCAGTGTTGTTCATTTTAAATACCCCATTTTAAATAGGTGTCAGGAATATGAAAAATCACCACCTTATTCGCTTGCCTTTTTTATAACTCTCTTGGGGAGAAATTTGTCTTGTGTTATAGGTCAGGGACTGAAATGGCAGTTTGTGCCATCAGTCGATGTCACACCACTCACTTTGTGCCCAGAAACTTTTGAAGTGTCATTATTCTGATTTTTTTTTTACATTTATTTATTTGGCAGACACTCTCACTCAGATGACATAAAAAGCTGTATTAAAAGTGTGTCACTCCCATCGAGGAAGATGCTGCAAATTACTGCAAGCATGCGCAGCACCCAGAAAATGTGTATGACACTCACATATTCTAACATCTATTGCACTAGTCTCTGCCCCTGTCACCAGGAGATATTTTATGTGACAAGAAATTACCAATATTTTAAAAAACAGTCATGAAAGCATTTTTGTCTGCTATTTTTTATGTCCTCCTTAAGGTAATTTCACTTTTTTCCCCCGTTATTCTTATTTATTTTCTTATGATTGATAGTTTCCACTGCCTGTCACTTTTGTTTTCTCGTGAAGTTGTCTAAATTGTTCTTCTGAGTGCTAAATCAGTTCTGACAGACGCTGCGACCATGCCTTTGTGCTGTTTGATGGCCACATGTGGAGCGATTATATACATCATGTCTGTGTTTCTGAACTTACATATGCTTTGTGAATTTCACATGCGTTTTACCCATGGGACAGTCTCTAAAGCACTATGTCTATCACAACGATCTGCATAAGTACCTCCATTTTCCATATGTTTTATTTTTAAGTATATCTCCTTCACGAGCTGCTATGGAATTAAGAGTTGAACTTAGGTACACATATGAGAGCGATGAAAAGTGGGGAGAGACTAGACTCACTCTTTTTCTGTTATGGGGTGTTGTTCAGATTTGGGTGGATCGCCCCCTCCAGTTTTTGTGTTCTGCAATGTGTTGTGCCCATTCATAAGAGCATAAAATACGGTCTGCAATAAAATGCAGTTAATGCATGGTGCTGCACAATGCCATTCCTGGTTTTAAATTTACGGAGGCCTGTAAGTGTTTGTGAGTCATACCCTGAGAAGAGGTGATTTACTCAGAGTGTACGGGAGGTTGAGAGTATTAAGCTGCATTCACTAATAGCGTCTGGGTTCTGTTTATGTATTGTTATGGATTAAAAGGTACCTAAATGTCGGTCATTTGATATGGCACAGATTTATGCTGAGGTCAGCTCATCATCCATTTTGTAAATTCTTGAATATATTTTATTATTTGTTTTTGACATTGAAACAGACACAAAGCTCACAAGAAGTCAGAATTTTTAAGTGGCTTTTTTGTGAGATTTGGACCAAATGTTCACATTTACGGTATACTGAGGGTAAGCAGGGATTGCATATACACATATTTAAAGAACAATGTAATTATAATATTTCACAATAATATGTAAATAAATTGAAGCAAGTGATTGTTTCATTGTTAAGTATGAAACTTTTCTTACTTCAATTACCATCAAACTGTTCTGCAAGACACAGAATAAAGTAACAATTTCTTGAATTTATCACTAAATATTCCATAAAAAGTGCATTATGATTCCATTACAAATAGGCTTAAATGTTTTATGAACTGATTTATGAATTTACTTTCATGTAATTTAATGTAAATAGTTTCAGATGTTTGAATAAGTGATATGTCACATACAATATATCTACACATACTAAAGTTAAATTACTATTTAGTGTCTAGTACATTATATGGGAGCATATTGAAGCTACATTTCTGTGTAGCTAGATACAAAAATTTACTTAATATAACTGCCATCTGGGATTTACAGAGTAGAAATCTATCTGACAAAAGAGAAAGATGAGTTATTAAATTGTGAATTGTGGAAATGGGTTCATAACAAAATTTTAACCCAAATCGACAGGACAGGGGTAGACCTGGACCACTGCCGCTGGGTCCATGAAGAGTAATGGGCTTTGAAAGAAATCAAATAGAGCCCATATTTAGGCTTTCATTAAAATTCAACACACATTGTTAGAATTCATTGTATTACACACTGCTGAAGAGTATCTATCGGGCTGTTTGAGGGACCGTTTGAATGCTCAGCATTAAATTGACCTTCCTTTTGAACTCGTGAAGCTCGAAAATCAAAACTCCTGTAGCTCTGAATTTCAATATCTGTTGAGCCACAGCAGCGCAGATGTGATTATGTTACCTCGTTTCGAAAATCGAAGTGATCCCCCCCCCACCACCCCCTTCTGTGTTCCAGCGTGAATCTTTTCCCATGTGGCTTCCTTGCCACGGGTAGCTAACTTACATTCCAACAACAGCAAAGAGCATTTCATGAAAGCAAATGTCGCTGTGGCTTGCTTGCTGTTACCTTCAAAATTTATGACTCACCAGTTTCAAGCCGTGCTAATACACTGAAAACAATTCAATGCCCGCCATTCCACAATGACAAGTAGGCAGAAGGAATTCATGTTCATGTGCATTCTGACAGAGTAAAGAGGCCTGTCCATTCTTTCCTTGAAATATTTGCATTTCAAAGATTATACTAATTGTTGTCTATGCTTCAATAGCAAGAACATCAGCAGACAATTTGGAGCTAAGCTGCTTTCGCAGTATACGTCTAGTTATATGTGCAGTTTAGTAGACACACTCCAGCAGTTGTAAGGTATGTAACTGCTAACAAGCTTTGTTTTGTTCGGAAAATAAGCGGCCTAATCCTGCTTTTTCATAACTGCACCACTGTCACAATTATTTACCCTGTTACTTTATTTCTGTGACTAATTAAAATGTTCAGGCAGCTCATATTTATCTCTATAACCCTGAGTTATGAGGATTCAATGAAATATGAGCACAGTGTTTTCATTTAAGATAAAGGCTTTTCTGAGTGCTTACCACTGCATTCTGTTTACCTGTGGAAATTAAGAAATTTGCACACACCATACTGGAAAAGACCAGGGCCTTTGAACCCCTATTTGTAAGCTTGTTGTCAGGTGTTCATTTACATGTAACCAGTTAACCAGTTGTCACATTTACATATCGTGACATTTGACCTTTTTTATCACCAGCTTGTTTACTAATACAACTTGGTCCAATTGAGATTAAGGAGTGCTGAGCATGTTTTTTTTGTCCCACTCCTCACTTATGTTTCTTTTTAGTTTTTTTTTTGTTGTTCAGTCTTAATGTACGCACTCCTGTATATATTAAAATTAATAGATTGAAATTAATCTAAATGGAAATTAGTCTGTTAAAATTAAAATGCTAAATGACTAAATGGTACAAAGTTGCACGCTGTGAATAAATGTAAATTGCCCTGGAAAACCACACCTCCCCACATGGAGCCTGGTGGCCAACAGATTTTCTGACGGAGTTATTTGTCCTCATTGCAGAACGCAGCTGCGGTACACTTTAATTACAAAAGCTGAGCAGGTACTTCCAACAAAATAAAGCAGTCCTTGTAGCTGAGATGAGCCTTTTCAAGATTTCGGTATAACATGGTAAATATGTCAGTGACAGATATTTTTGTTTTAAAAATGGAAGGACAGTTTGGTGTACTTGGTGAAAACTTTTCTTTCCATGTAGTCAACAGGTAGATGAAAAACACAGCCAAAGCTAAACAAAATATGGATATGGATGGATCTTTATGTATGGTATGAAATAGTTAGTGTTTCAGACCACTAGCTAGCTAACTATCTTGGAATGTGCTTTTGTGTTCTTACCATTTTGGGACAATTGTGTCAGCAGTCTCATAGCACTGTGTCTGGCCTGGTAAGAATTTTTTTGTCTGCAGCTGTATGTATATAATGATACTGTTGTGATTATCAGTGTGAATGGGCTTATAAAATGTATTCAATGTAGACTAGTAAGGTACCTAATAACCTAGCATTTATTTCAGTCATTGCAAATGCTACATTGATTAAATCAACATGTTGCTCACCCCTTTCAAACATGAACGCTTTATAATGTAATGCATTATAGTTAAAATAGTAATTGCATTTTCAGAAAAGGGTAAATCCTACCTTCCCTTCCCAGCAATGTCATAGTATTGTGAGGACTTTACAAAAGGGTAAAATAGTTAAAATGGTTACAGAGCATGGTGTAGCTTGTAGAACATCATGAGATGGCTGACATGTAAACAGGAATGTGTTGCCAAACCAAAGGACAGTTCACTAACAAGCTACATAAAATGTTGCCACCATTTTTGGGGACCAGGAGCTGTAGCTATGAAATGCCACTATGTACTCTGACACTAACTGGAATGAGTGCATGACCAGGACCAAGAACATGGGTTATTTTTAACATAACTGGAATTACAATTACAATGCATATTTATGTTTTTCCTTGGTCTTCACAGACGATCCAGCATTGTAAATCATGGCTTTGTCCAGCCAACAGCACTGGATAAACTCTGTAACCCCATACCATCTGAACAAGGCCTGTGGACTCATTCCTGCCATGGCCTGACACTCTGCCAGCTGTGTCTCATCTCTAACGTCTTTGCCACTGCCACAGGGAGGAGGGTGTAATATTTTCCTCTGTAGACCTCTAGCAAGCTAGATTCCTCACTGCCAAAGTGATAGGAGACACTTTCTTACTGTTCTAACTGTACCCGCTACTCCTCAGTGCTGTCTCCTGTCCGAAGCTACGGACTAAACTCTACGGAATGTCGTTGTTGTCGTCAAATGCAATGCACGACTGAATCGTCATGCCAGCCTCCCCTTTTAAACAGCAGCTTCTTTTGAATATGATGGCTTTTTTTAAGTTATGGAACACCATATGACAGGATATTATTTTCAGATATATGTGGACATGTGCGCGTGCACATATGACAATTGAGAACATTAGAAAAGTCAGTTTAATTTATCACACCAGGTGAGGCAAACATTCATTAGCCAGTGGAGTTAATCAATCTCACAGCTGGTGCCTCCATGTTTCAGACCTTAGAATGTTACACTGTGTTTAAATAATAAAAAAAAGTTTAAGATTTCATTGACAATTGTGTGGAGTTATCAAATTGAGTGAATTAAAATGCAAAACTCAGTAATTAAATATAAACTTGGTTTTCTGTGTATATTTTCACTGCATATAGGCTGTCTAATTACCACCAATGTTGCTGTGTTACACACATTCACCAATGCTCAGCTTGCTCAAACTTCTCGTGCATGTAAGGGTTGCAGGGAGGAGAGTGACTCAAGTGTCAGAATGAACATATTTTGGAGATTAATAAGCCATGCCCTCATTTTGAGAAAAAAATGACTAATTTTGGGCATGGGATCTTAAGCAGCCCTAGTCCAAATTTGCTTAGTGGTAACAGAGGTGTACAGCAGGCACAGGTTTGTGCCTGCACAGCTCGATCCTGAATTGGTTGCTACAACTGTAATTAATAAGCATTACATTGTTTTCTTCAGAAAACATTATTGTCCTTCCCCCAGTGATAGTTTGCTGTGACTATCTAATTACCATGTATTTTGTATTTTGAATTCTTCCCAAACGGCTTCTCTTGCACTGACCCATGTACACACAACTGTTGTGACATCATCAAGGCTTAATATTTGCTAGGTGTTAGATTTCATTAGAACATTGTAATTTGCCCTATAATAATAACGCAAGAATTATTTTAATGAGTCATGTTGAAAGTTCCAATAAAATGGTTTTGCTGATACTGTGAATTAAAACAAGATTAATATTTACCGCACAATTTTGAAAAAGGCAATATTTAAAACAGCCACAAGTACAATATCCAAATGTCCCTTTTCCCATTTAGAGTACTTTTTATGGGTCCCAGTAGTACTTTGCCGTTAATAAAGTGCTTTCCTTGCAGCGGAAGTACTTTGAGTTAATGCCGTACAGTGTAACTGTTATGTAATGAATGCATTTCATAAATGAAGAAGCTGTCAGTGCAGCTGTTGCTTAAGAGATTTTTGCATGCCAATACATGTGCTTAATATATCCATATATTCTCACTTTTTTGTACAATGCTCCCTTGAGATCCCCGAGTTCACACCATGACTGCATGTGTAGATTGAAAAGCGTATTCAGGGTTACATCACCGTGAAAGCTAATCAGACAAAGTGATTTTTTCCTCCCCACCTGGATGTAGTTAATCTAATTCTGTAGATGATGCAGTTAATACCATATTTACAGTGCCCTCCATATTTATTCATATCCCTGACTGAATTGGAACAAAACACATGCAAAACACAAGAAAAAATAGGTATAGGAAAAAAAAAAATATTTGTAGAATTTAATTTTAATGGCATTGTGCAGGAACAAATTCAGACAGTCCATATGCAATGAACTTTAATCCAGAAGACAAATAGGTTATTTTTATTCTCACCTTTTAATAATTTTTGAACCTTTAAAACTTTTAAAATCTTGCAGAATTGCTTATGCCTATTAGTGTAATTCAGTGTAAGCATCTGGAACCATATAGATGCATCCAAAAACTCCCTGTTTCCCTGTGGAATAAGAGGAGATAACACACAGAAGAAATTCATCAGTAACGTGAAATATGATGGCTAAGCACTCTTTATGCAAATGATCATCAGCCATCAGAAACAGCATGGCAAGAATTCCCAAGCCAAGTGTGCTTGAAAATTGCCTAATCACTTTACATATTGATTTGCAACCGATAGCAAAATGTCTTTCACAGAGATATGAATTAACATTGCTTTGGTTAGTTAGCTGGCAGTGGATTCTACACATCCTAAAACGTTAAAATAAAAGTTACTTCACCAGTTGTAGTTAGCATTCGCTGTACATATTGAACATGTGTTGTGCTTTTCTAGCTATCGACCAGTGTGGTCTCCTTTGCTGGCCACACCTAGCTGTGTTTCCTGAATTAAATAATAAGTGCTTGTTAATTAAGCTAAAAGGTTTTAGGTAGCTACTGGCAATTACTGTCAAGCTCACTTTTGCATTCATGGTCTGAGGAGTTGTGGGGCACTGGGTGTGCAACCATGATCCTGCATCTCTACAGTTTCCCAACAAGAGATTTAAAAGTCACTTGTTTGGGTCCGCCAGGGTGTCAGTGTTAGTTAGCTACAGACCTTTCAGTGTTTCACAAATGTCACTTAAGGCTACTACACATGTAAAGAAGCGGAGGCATCTATAGTTTACACAGTCCTGCAAGTGCCCTGTGTCAGTGTATTGCAAACCAGGGAGATCATGTCAGCGAGTGGCCACAAGGCAGAGAGCTCCTCTCAGAGGTCTGTCCAGTGCCATCCCCTCGAGAACAGAAAATGGCAGGCCAGCATGGCCAGGGAATGTACTCGTAGTTCAAAAACTGTACCTTTAACGGTAGTGGGTAAATCAGTTTGTATAAAAATGAGTGATAACCTAGCCAGCTAAATTAGCTGTGCCTCTAGCTAGCTGTCGTTGATGATATAGGAAGAGAGTCATGTTTACCCAACAACTGTACCTAAGTGACAGGCTTCCAAGGTTGACAGGTTGGAAAAGTTGACAGGTTGACAGGTTAGCAAGCTGACTAGCACCATTGGTAGTCTAATGTCGGCATGTCCAGTTTTTACAGATTATTCACAGTAGAAGAGATATAGATACAGATGACACTAATGATGCCATTTTTTGGTCTCAGTTTTAATTAGCCAGGTAATGTCCTTGATAGTGTAGAGGACTGATTTATTTAGTGTAATGAAGACATTTTATTTGGTCAAAAACAATTATAGTGAATTCGGTCTCTCTTATGAAATGTAAGTATTTGATGACCGTTTAAAATTAGAACGTGGATCCATCTAATGAAAGCTAAAATACACAGGGGGTATGTGTTATTGCTTGCCCAAGAGGGTGTGCGGTTGCAATTACTGGCACTCCATGATGCCTACAGTACTTGGTTTTGCCTCACATTTAGTGACTACATCAATGTCATACCAGTAATTGCAACTGCACACACTCTTGTGTATTATTACTGTAATGCACTGTTTGCAAACATAACAAATGGAAGGTGATGGATTATTATTTATTTATTCATTTATATTTAATAAAAGGAGTGAAAGAATTGAATTATGCTTCTCTGTGAATGTGCTTTTCTGACAGAAGTGCTCATTTCAAAGTCTTTTTTTACCCTGCTTCTGTTGAGATGTATTTCAGTTAATACCTCTGCAGTGTGCAGGTTTATTCATCACTCTTCTCTACTTTTTGAAATTGTCAATGATGCAGTCTCTGTATTCCTTGCGTAACTGTCATTGTGAACGATGCAAAGATTTGTAATTATCTTTTTTAACAGCTTTACAGTTCTGTGGAGTTTGGAAGAAAATGGCAGCTTGTTCATGAGAAGGTGTCCCCTAACCGCTTCTACTGGTAAGAACGAAGCAAAGAAAATGCTACTAAAACAGGAGTAGAATTATTTGTTAATTGAGATTATTTGGTCGTGTTTCCCTGTTGAAATTACCATTGCATTGTGTGGTGTTTTGCAAATGGCATACAAGCAATGCCAGACACGATGGCTGTTGTCATCCAATGTTTATTATATAATACTGAGAAATCAGAAACCAGTTATGTCTGCAAAGTGGAGGCAATGACACAAGCATGGTGTGGGGGATGTGAAGTCGCACAGTCTGTTTTTAATCATTATTTTAAAAGAAAGCCTTTGTTTTACTGAAATGTAAGACACAGGACACAAGAGGTGATGTCTGTTATTAACTTTATTTAATTTGTGTTTAATTATTGTTAAACACTTAAATTACTGCATTAATATATTATGTTATGCATTGATTGCTGTGAACATTTCTGAAGCATTTAGGGCCTGACTAAAAACAGAGTGAAATGACAACACTGCATTTTGATATGAACTCATTTTCAAGCCTTTTTGGATAATTAGAGCAATTTTAATGAATTAGTACATTGGCCTTTTACTGAATTTGCCAAACTAGTTGTCCTATTACATCTAATGCACCACATTATTTTAGGGCTATTAGAGATGACTTATTAAATTATATTCTAAAAGTTCGGAGGAGAAGCTCTTTCAAATGAAAACTAAAAGGAAATTCATATGGTTCTCAAAAAAGTTTTGAGATTGATTAATGTATTTGCTATGCTGTATCTGGGCATGAATAATTATGTATTTGTTTATTTATTTAGCTTTATTCATTTAAATTAACAGGTTATTATTGAAGTACTTTTTAAGTACTTCAATAATTAAGGGATAAATAAAGATGTCTGTCCAAACAAAAGCTTCTTATTCCAGGAATGGCTCTCTGGTCATCTAAAGGCAAGAACCATGCAGATAAAAATAATAGAAAAGTAGTTCATTGTTTATAATTTGGGTGAAAGGTTTGACAACTAAAACAAAACTAGAGACAATAATCACATAGTTCTTTCAATGGGGAATGAATGACTTGCTTCAAGAGTGAGCCTTGATTTTGATTCTGAACAATGAAGTCATCATCATACACAAACAATGAATCAGACAAAATGAGGGGGCAGTGTTGAATCAATGGAGTCATTCAATTGAGGAAACTATTGGATCTACGCTCTCTACACTCTCTAGACACACTAAAACCAAAGATTGACTTTGAACCATTTGTATTGTATATTTGATATTTGAAAAGTGAAATGAAATGTGAAATGAGCATTCTGCAGAATTCATTTCTGTTGGAATCTTGTGATCATAAGTATTTCTCTCATTTTCCACCAGACACATTGTACATAATGTTGAGTTTTAATGAAAGATTTTTTATTGTTCTCTTTGTTCATTGGTCATCTGCTTAATTGTGTTGTAAATTGCCTATAGGCGTCATCAAGTTCAGAACTCGTCACTGCCTCCCTTATATACAGTTTTATTTTATTATTATTATTTTTTTATGTTCTGCAGCTCTGTACTTCTGTGCAACTCTTGACAAAGGCTTGGAAGCCAGAACAAATAAAATCCACTTTTGTCCTTTAGTTGTGGCATTCAGAATATCTGTTAGATTTACCAGAATATCCCTGTGTTAAAAATACCACAACATCTTGGGATGCATTTTTCACCGTAAAGCTTTAGACAGGATGTGAGGTCCTTTTACTCCAGTGATTTAGCTGTGTCTAATTAGGGAAACATCAATCATCGCTTGTGTTAATGACAAGATTAAAAAAAAAAAAAAACAGGTAAGGGCAGCAGAAGCTTCTCCTCCAGGACATACTACAACACTTTATGCATCACATGCTGTATGTGAGCAATAACCCATAATTCGAAAATTGCAGAGGAAGTGGTTTTCTGAAAGATATAATAAAGTCCATTCCTGTGTACACCAAAGCAGTGAATACAGACATGCAAAAGCGAGTAAATAGCATTAATATGACAAAGGAATGTGCCCCTCCTTTCTTGATTCAGGTTGTCCCTCCCTCTTATATTCTTTCTCCCTTTTATATTCTAACCATTCTGGAATGGTTGAAACATGCATGCCAGGGTCTCAGAATTCAATATGTTATATCCATATATCATAGCAAAAAACAATGCCCTTGTCTATTTTTACCCTGCGAATACAGACCTCCGCTCCTTTTGTCTTTCTTGTCCTTTGTAGTCCCTCTGCTTTATAGAATGCTGGTCTCATGTCTGACAGAGTGAAACTGTCAAACTCAGTCATTTGTAACATCCCGGCCTAAACTTCTTAAAAAGCTGTACTCCAGCAATTCTGGGAGAGCTGTCACGCGGGTAACAAGCTGCAGAGTGAGAGCCCAGAGGCTTACTTCTTTAGCACATGTATATGATTTATTAAAAAGGATATGGGCTGCTAAAACTGTGGAGCTAGAAGCTGGATTCTTGCTTAGAAACTGCACCAATAAAAGAAACAGAGCTACAAAGCAATTACAGAGTGCTGAATAGTGCAAGTTTGTGGCTTATGTTACAGCCCACGGATAACAAAGGTAAGAAACCAGGCCTCTTCCACAAAAGTAGCAATTAATATGGTTAGAAGCAGGTCTTCTGCTCCCAGCACTTTGCCAAAAGCAAATAGATGCTTTGGAAATGGAATGAAATAGTATCTTCTGCTAATACCTGCCTGTTGAACAAAATGTATTGCTTTACTGCTGAGCATTTATTTAATAACAGTAATAACAACAATAATAATCCTGTTCATTTTCATGATGTGTAATTTCATACATAAAATATATCATATTGTTGAAGTGAAATAATATCTTTGTTGATGCTTTAGTTTCATGATACCCTCGACACTGTGTTTAATGTTTTAAATTCTTTATTTTTATATATGGCAATGGAATGTCACAGCAGCCTCATGAATGAATTTTATCCTTCCATGGAGCTGTAGAGAATTCTCTGTGTTATTATGATCCCAGATAACGGTCTTGTTTGTTTACATTGTGATTAAAGGAGACGTTCAGTATTAAATTCCGGCAGGTTTTTATTAATTTTATTATTTTTTATGCAGCATCATGACTCAGGTGGTTAGTGAAATTAACAGGAAGATTTTATGCAAGCATAGGAAAAATGTTCAGGATGCTGAAATTCATGACTCTAAATTAAAATTCCACAGAGATTAGATTCCTTCTGGTCCTTGGTGGAGTCTTTAGTCTTATGGTCTTGTACATGTTGTACTTTTTTGTGTACAAGCACATCACCTGTCTCTATCTTGTCCTTTCTGTATGCTCGATTTTGCTCTTTTTAAATTTATGTTCCTGGGTATAGTTGTCTTCATCTTATGTTTTAAATGTATTTTTTAAGAGGACAAAAAGATCAAACCTGAAGTTACAAATAACTATCTACACATAAAAAGTGAGTATGAAGTCTCCACTGATTTTGAAAAATTTACTTTGACCTGGAAATGGAGACCAACTGTCAGTCCCCTCAGTCACTTTGAAACATGAAATATCCACACAAGCGCATATCTAGACTGAAAAGAAGAGGCTCTCTCTTTTGATTTGTCATTTGATCTCTCTAGATTTTTGCATTTTAAATTCTGCTAATCTGATGTTTTATGCCTTAGATTAATATCGCCTTTTCTCTATCCTGTTTCAAAGAGGCTTTTGTCAGAGATGTCATGGTATGTTAAAGTATATCCCTTAATTCATGAATTGAATATACATGCTAAATTTTGAATATTCAAGTTGAATATTACAATGGCATTAAATAAAAATGCAGTCATTTCCATTTCATGTCTCATAAACTTTCCAGATCTGTCCTATTTGTTCTGGAGAGCCTAAAACTTTTCTTCAGTGGATTGCAATAGATGGATACAAACAACTCAGTGATACATGACCACCTTTCTGATTTTCTTGCACTGTGTTTCCCCTCAGGTCAAAAATGGGATTAGACAATGAGCCTGGCTTAATTCACCTGGAAACCAGGATTTCTGAAGGGCGTAAGTGATTTACTTTGGAATTCATCTCAAAGTCCCTGTGCTATCTCCAGCCTGCCACTGAAAGCAAGAGAGAAATTTACACCTGACACTGACACATACTGTGTGCCGATTCAAGTAACACTGGATCATCTGACTGAAATGGAAACCGTACAACATTATGCCTGTTAAAAGCATTTGAGACTAAGGGGCTATAGCCCTAATGCATGCAGACATATTTGAAAATAAATGATTCATGATTGAGTCGTAAAGGACACAATAGGAAGAGGTGTTGTGAATGGTCTGGATCTGTGTTGTCAGATACATCCATTATGCATGTAAGAAGGAATATTCCAGTATTGACAGTGGAGCAAATGCTTTTTTTTCCCCCCATAGAATTTGTTTAAATTTTTAATGGCTCAAATGAAATCATTCTCTTAGAATAATCTACTCGGATAGTACTCCCTCATGTCTGGTCATGATGGTGATTTGTAATTAAAATGACTGTCGCTTCCAAAGGATCAGGTATGCATGTATCAATTGACCACTGCAGTCCATCTCAGTGTGTACAATTTCTCAGGCATAATGTTCTCATGGTGGTTCAGATTTTGCTCTGGACCTCTTGTATGGAAGGGTACAGCTGTGCTAGAGTGTATGCAACTGTCTCAGTAATTACAAGTTAGCCAAGTCCACGAGCATTTCACAGACCCTGTGAAGATTAATTATTTATTATTGTGTGTTATTCCAAATTTAGGATGGGCAGCTCATAGCTAATGCCGATAAGGAGGCAGAACTGCCTGGCCGCCAAGTGTCTAGACTGCCACTAATAATGACACAACTTGTCTCCCAGTATATGGCTGTTGAAATTGACCAGATAGTAGTATTTCCTTCCAATTCTGTTACCATTCCCTACTAACACCCAATCAGTTGCTTATTTCCAATGTTCAGGGTATTTACAAATGAGTGTGTTTTATTGATTACCATTTATCAATACACTGTTTTATGAGATGCAGATGGATGAGGCATCAGTGTATTTTAAAATGTCAGTCTCATTGCCTTTGTTACCTTTCATCTGGGATAAATTACTGTATTTGCTTACTTAAGTTCATTTATAAAACATGATCATTATAAGATAAACCATGGTTTATTATATTTCTTTTTTATGTGTCTATTAATCAACATAAATTTCAATACACATTAAAATTATTTTAATAGGACAGTAGTCACAGAATACTTACCTTAAAAAACCAAAAAAGAAGAATTATCAAAATGCCAATTTGAATCCGGAGATGGGCTTTTTTGGTATTTTTCTATTCAGGCAACTATCCTATTGCCTGTAGAACACAACTGACAGGAAAACAACTGGCAATTCTTTAGCCCTGGTGGCAGCGGCTGCCCTAAGATCTCAGCGAAGTGTCAAGCGAATGAACTCGGTATATTTGACCATCACTATCGATCAGCTGCTTCCCGAGAAACGGACACGTGTTTGGCTGAAGCTAACACACAGAGACTCGTTTGGCGCCGCATCTCTGATTGAGGGGAAAGATAGCAATTGGCCTTTGGCGGCTTCTGCTCCCCCACTGCCCGCTTATTGATGCAATTAAGGTGAGGTTCTGATTGAATGTCAGTGACGTCTGCGGAGCTTCGTGGCTAATATCAGCGTTTCGCTCAATGTCTGTTGCAGAATCTCAATACGTTACCTGCAGACTTCAGAACTGCACGGACGCTAACAAAGGCAAGCCATTTCCAGGCTATATTGACCCCAATTCCCTGGTGGTGCAGGATGAGTATGCGTTTGTACAGGTATGTAATTTGCTATGCATGAGGAGCTGAATAGCATTGCGAAACAGGAGGAAGAGGTCGCAGTCTGTTGTATGGAATATCACATGGTTGCATTCATTAGTGCTCATGATCTCACAGAGCATAAAGCAGCAGCAAAAGCGGTGTATTAATTTGCAAATTACAGCCTGGTCAATTTTTGATCTCCGACACTGAAAGCTGTCATATAATATACCTTATTGGCTGGTGTAACCCGGGGGCACTGTGAACACACGCTGTAATTGGGGTGGGTCTCAGGGTCGACAGGTAATGAGGAAAAGGTTGAATTGAGAAAAGACAGATTTTATTTATTTCATTTTATTTACGCCATGTAAAATGGTGGAAGAAATATCAACAAAAAAACCAAAAAAGAATTTCCTGACTCCAGTTACTGTTATAGCTCATTATAGTATGCTGTCAAAAATAATATGTCATGTAAGTCCCCCAGACCCTGGAGACAAGTCTATCCCATAAACAATAATGGCAGCAGCACTCTCAGGGAAACTTGCGCTGCCATCTTTAAAACAGTCACCTGGTCTACCAATGGGATATTAGCCCTTTAATCCAATCATTTGGCTGCTTTTTAGCATTAGAACCTTATAGGATTGTGGGGAAATGTATGCAGGTCTTTTCCTCTATCTCAGCCTATAACAACCATTTCTTTGTCTGTACTGATGGTTGATGTGGTTATAATAGGCACATTAACCCATTAAAGCCTGACATAATGTTAATAAGGCATGGGGTGTCTTCAGATTCACTGTCACTGGTCTTTCCCCCTCACAGAGCCGATTCATTTTATTCTGTTCAGTTAGAAGATTGGGCTCCTTGACGTATTCACTTTTTTATATTTGCTGATTTTTTTTCCAAAAATACCATGGCTTTGTGCCCCTGCAAACAGCTAAAAATGGAGCTTAAATGGAGATCAAATTCAGCTCACAGAGTTTTATTCTGATCAGGATCTGTGAGTGAATTAATGATAAAAACCTTGAAAAGCTAGACAATATTGTTTTGCGATGTCTGTGACATGTGGACACCAGCTTAATGATTTAATAATTCCCCGATTGATTGAATTAATCTTTTACTGTAAAGATGTTTTTTTTTTTAAGATGCCATAGGGCAGATATTATCAAGCATAAAAATGCAATTAAATTGACTCAATCATAATTAATTCATTAAATGAAATCATGGTGGTGTTAATCAGCAGATAATGAAGTCTAATATACACTGCCACTCTTGGCTCTCACCTGTGCCAGCTATCATATCAAGGGCCTGTGAGGATTTGTTTTAAGTCCCATTGGATGGATAACTGATTCCAGCAAATGGAATGTTTTTGCCCTCAAAATATTAGGTAAAATTATCCTGATTTTCACATTGTTCTTACTTTTTGTTCTACCTCTGCTGGGAAGCCTGTCTGATTAATAATAAACCACAGGACAATATTTAATTTTCAAGAAGTACATATGCAAATATTTGTTTTTACTCTTGCAGTTTGTGCTCAAGCTACATCCTGCTCCTGTTACCGAAGTAAAATATTAATTGTTAACGTCAGCTATTTTTATAAATAATTCAATGTTCCAAGAGCTTGTCTAACTCAAAATTCAACAGTCACCAATATACAAAACTAACTACAACCATTGCTTGAATATGTGTTTGACAGGGGCAAGCAACATGTCAGTTCAGTCAAACTGATATTTGATACAATTGGAAAAGGTAGCTAGCTAACAGGGCTACACTGAATATAGATCCATTCATACAGGCGATCATAACAGGACCGTTGAATAAATATGGTTGCCACCTTAAGTTTGAACAGCCCCCTCAGTCGCCAAACTACTAGGTGGTACTACTACTCTGTATTTTCCCCATTGGCTCCAGTGCGTCTCTTTAAACACTCTGAGGCTCATTCACCTTATGCTGGGTGTCATACAGTTGGCTGCGCTGAAATGTCCCTCTTGGTAATCATGTTAGGTGTCTGTGGGCCAGTGTAAGCATTCAGTGCCAGCGCAGAGCCAGATCTTCTAGAATAAACCGGTGTTTGTGGCAGAAATTGCTCTAACTCATGCGCCTGACTGTAAAGAAATTTTGAGTTAGATATGATTCAGTAATTGTAAGAAGAAAAAATATGCCCACCTTCATGATTTAGAAGAAAGAACTCTAAATGTCCTCTTCTGTTAATCAGTAGAAATGTCCCAACCATAAAACCTTTGCTGTTAAAAGAATTCCAAGTTTGACTAATATTTTGAAGGCCGTCTTTATCAAAAACCTTGAATAACATGGTTAGCCATCAACTGCTTGGTTTTAGATTCTACTGATTCTGTAAAAAAAAAAAAAAACAACAAAAACAGCATCTAAGAATATGATGTCGAACGCTTTGGTGGATGTGCACAGGTGAGTTTAATACAGGATCAAACAGAGTTATATAAATGTTGCAGGTATCAACGGGGGGCCGGCCAGTGTACTATGTGTCCTACAAAAGGGATGCCTTCACCCCAATGAGACTGCCGAAGTATTCTTTTCCAAAGGTAACACACTCTCTCCCAAAAGAACACAAAAGAAAAAAAAAAGTGACAACTACATTTCTATTCCTGTGAATATGAGGTATATTTTGCTTTCCCCACTAGTCAGAAACAATAAAAATGTGACAGTCACAGTTCTCTTCTGTTTTCACCCTGTTCCCAAACCACCAAACATGCCCTGCTGGAGAATGCCGCACCAACAGAATCCCGCACATGCTGTTTGTGCTGTTTTTGCTGTTGAGAATGTGAAATTCCATTTGTGAATAAAGTAGGCCTCAAATAATATAAATTTTTAGCAGTAACATTTATTTTGCACTCTTGCCCTAACTCCCAAGGTTGGTTGTATTTCCTGTCTTCTTTAGCCATATACAGTATATTGGTTTTGATGACTAACTAGTGGCCCTCTTGGTCAAAAAAGCACTATGATACTGTGATTATCTATCTATCTATCTATCTATCTATCTATCTATCTATCTATCTATCTACCCACCTGCCTGCCTGCCTGTCTGTTTGTCTATCTGTCTCTGTCTATCTGTCTGTCTACATCTATTAAGCTCGGCCAAACGGGTGACAGCATCAATCAGGGCTGCTGTTATCTCTAGAGAAAATAGTACATTTTAATCTGCTTCTTGCCTTTAGCAACACGGTTCCAAATCCGCCGAATGTGAGTCAATTCTGTGTATTTAGATCTCAGGTAACTCCAGTGCAGTCTCACAGAGATGGAAATCTACAGATCACAAACGTTCCTCCATGCTGTGCTGGCTGACAGAAAAAAATAAAATAATGAGAATAATATCTGTGCATTGTAATAGATTATCCAGATGTGGGATTTGTGCAAATTAGCTTGGGTTCTGATGATTAATAGGGTTATGCCCTCCAGAACAATCTAGTCTCCTTTCTCAAAGGGCAAATCCTAAACAAGATTAATATTCATAATTCCTCTGTGTGACAGAAAGTGAACAAAACTTTGGTACTGCTGCTTTTGAAACCACTGCTGAGAGATATACCCGTTTCCGGCTTTAATTAAATATGTTTTGAGTAAAAAAAAAAAAAAAAAAAAACTGTCATTTCTGAAGTTCTGAGGTGCACATGCCCGAAATATCTCTCGGCAACAATGGTGCTCATCTGAAACTCTTCGATATTCTCGACAGCAGCAGGTCTGAGACTCGCTTGCCTCTTCCTTTCTTTTTTTTTTTCCGAGGACCTGCATGTAATCAGCACAGATGAAAACCGTGTGGTGGCTGCAGTGCAGGAGTGGAATCAGAATGACACCTACAACCTGTACGTGTCAGACACCCGAGGGGTCCTTTTCACTCTGGCTCTGGAAAACGTCATGAGCAGCATGGGACCTGAGGGCAATGTCATGATTGATCTCTATGAGGTATGTAGCATTCCGAACCGCCTCAGTTAGCGGCAAAGTGTTCCACGGCAAACGGCTGACTGAGCTGCCGACGAGCACGGGTCTCTCAAAGCTATTGCGAGTGCTACGGTGTCCATGTTAGGCCATTTTTAGGGTAGGGAGATGAGGCTTGGCTCGGTTGTTCTAGCTTGCTTGTTGTGGGTGCCCAGTGTTGATTGAGGCAGCTCGTTGGTGTATGCAGTTTTGTGTGTTTGTGTGTGTGTGTGTGTGTGTGTGTGCGCGCGCACAGATGTAGTTCAATACGTTACATTAATGTCATTTAGCAGATGCTGTTATCCAGAGCAACTTACATAGGTTACAATTTTTTCCATTTATACAGCTAGATATATACTGAGTCAGTTGTGGTGTTAAGTACCTTGCCCAAGGGTACAGCAGGCTACATTACATTACATTACGGGGCTCACAGTAGCCCAGTGGGGAATCGAACCAGCAACCTTATGGTTACAAGCCCAGGTTCTCACCACTATACCACACTGCTGCCCACCATCATTTAAAACTGCCATCCATTCTACAGACAATTAAAATCTCATTACCCTCTAGACATTTTATTGCTTGCTTATTTACATTTTTGAAGAGTTTGCTTTTTACGTTGATTACACATGTCAGTCAAAATCAGGACTGAGATTGCTCTCGACAGGATCACTGCATGAATGTGAGTTTTTTTCTTTTTCTCTACAGACATACTGTACCTCACTGTTATATGATTGTCACATGACATTTCTGGACCAGTCAGAAATTACAAGTTGATGTTGGAAAAAGATCATAGATTTTATATTTTATACTGAAAAAAGAGTGCTTCTTACAAGTCACACAGATGTTATAATATCCGCAATTTGGTTTGACAGGTTTTTCCTTGAACCTTTATTTAAGATGGATGGAGCCTAATTTATCCTTCCGTGTGACAGCCTGTGGAAATGTGGAGTAGGGTTGAGGAATGCAGGGAATTTTGTAGCCAATTGTTTGTAAGGGGGTGATCAGGTGACCAGACTGAAAGTGCCAGACTTTTCATTTGGTTACCAGGGGATTCAGCACCCCTACTCTTTTGAAAACATTATCAAACTGTTCATAACAATGGTGAGTCAGGGCCTCAGTTTGAAATCTCATCCAAAAGACAGCACCTCCTACAGCACAGTGTCTGTATCACTACACTAGTCTTATTTTAGATCTAGAGAGCTAACTGCCCACTGTTGGCTTACCAGCACCATGTCTGGTTCCAAACAGGTTTCCCCAGGAGATCCTCCATCAAGTACTAACTTAGCTCAGCCTCAGCCTTAGTTATTGGAGGTTGCGGAGTCGTATCACTGCTGCCAACAGGCAGTGCATGTTCTAATAGCCTAAACTGCCCAGTGCTTTTCAGTGCTGAAGTTACCTACAATCTCAGAGCGCTGCTTCCTTTAAGTGCAGGAAGTGCCTTTTGGCCCCTACATATGGTCTGCTGTCTGAGTATGAGTCCTTCAGAAGGATAAAAAAAGAATTTACAGTTTCAAACAAAATTCCACTCCGCTTCCACTATTTATGTGTCGCTCTTTTAAACGGATGTTTTTTTTGCGCAGCTGCTCTGCTGCGGAATTATTTAAGACTGATGCATTTTTCAGCTTTTTCCGTTCTTCCCAGGTAGCAGGGATAAAAGGAATGTTCTTGGCAAACAAAAAGCTTGATAACCAAGTGAAGACCTACATCACCTACAACAAGGGCCGAGACTGGCACTTACTGCAAGCTCCTGCCACAGACCTGAGAGGCAACAGCATAAATTGCATGCTGGTAAGTGTGCATCTGTGTTACCAAAAGTTGTGTTAAATTTTAAATAGGTTTAGCATTTGGTGCTTTCAAACTGACCACTGCTTCTCACTGACAGCTACAAGTTAAAGGTGCAGACTTTGACCCAGTCTAAACACCTTAATATAGATCTAATTTGGTCCCAGTAAAGCACCTAAGTAAAAGACATCTAATTCATCAGACCCTCTTTACTCTTTTCTGCTGGCTGAAAGAAACAATTACAGCCGAAATGAAGAGAAGCGTATAAAGTCTAAATAAATAATTACGGTTACAAAGAAACCATTTCCCCGAGACCTCCGTTTCACTAGTTGCCAAGTAGTTTGGATTTAATTTTCAAAATTCTAATATCAAAGCTGTGTTTTCTTTTCCATCATGGGAATCTAAGCCTGTCTGAGTATCAGCTGGAGACAAAGGATTTGCGAGTGCGGCAGCTGAAGATTGCAGAAACGCGGGAGTGATGAGAACAGAAAAAGGCGGCCACTGCGCCTTGGTTGGGTGCTTCAAACGTAAGCCCCCTTTTTGGCAGCGCGTTAATCAGACACCCGCTGCAAAGAGGGACGGTTGTTGATGGAGAAAATCTAATCAATGATGACATCAAACACTAACGTTGAAAAGTCACATCTAATCAATGCACTGTTTGACGCAGAGTTCCATTTGAAAAAAAAAATTTAAAAATGCCATTGGTAATTACGGAACTGCGGAGGGTTTTAAGGTTTTTAAAAAGTCAATGAGTGAAGTGTTCTTGATGTTCACGCATTTCTGTTGTAGATGGCTGCTTTTAATGTAGTTGTGACCAGCTGTCAGATATCTTGAATTTAGGAAGAATAGAAAATAGAAAATGAGCTTTAATACTAAGAACCACCCCACAACACAATATGCAGACTGTGTAACGACTTAAATTGTACATCAAATGATTACCAAGACATGAGATATTTCTCAATAACTTTATGAATATCCTGTGTGATGGAGTAATGTCTCTTATGATGGCAGTTGTAGTGTTGAATGTACTGAATTGTATTGTGTAATGCCATTATGCTTGTCTGTTTGCTGTTGATTTGTCTATGTAGACTCTTAATGAAGTTTTGAATACAAGTTTCCTGTAAAATCTCAGCAAGTAAATAACTGAAAGGTCACTTCTTAGACTCTACCGGGATTAGACTCACAGGCTCCTGCAGTGGCAGCCGGTGACACATCGCAGTAAGAGGAGTGTGATGTTAGAAGGCCATTATTTTGACCACACGAGGGCATCGTAGATCCCCCATCTCCTGTATATTTTGTGGTTCTGTGGACAAATATTATCTTTGATGTAAAAGGTTTAATGTCCTCAGTTTTAATAAACAGCACTACTTATGTATTATAATAATATAAATGCATTAATGTTATTTATATAATAGTAATTAAGTAGTAATTTATATTATATTATTTGTAATAACATTACACATGTGCCAACATTGTCTAAAAGATCATGCTAAAAGCGTAAAATCAATGGATGTGGTCATTATATATATATTTTTTTTTACTTTCTCCTGTGATGTTAAAAGCTTTTGATATGTTGATCTCATCAAATTCTGAACGGTACATGGAATGACCCGCTTTAACCCACGTGCTGCACATATTAATAATCACCCTTTTATAAACAAACACTGGGCGCAGTGTTGTGGCTTGCCTTGATGCCGCACCGCAGCTATTTGCCAGAAAATGCCAAAGTGTTATTAAACCCCTCAGCTCTCATCACAACGGGCTCTTGCCACTGGCATTTTCCGTTTCATAATGAGAAGTGTGTCAGTAAAGGTTATTCTAATCAAAATTAATGATGGGGTCATCCCTTCAGCTCTGTGTGTGTGTGTGTGTGTGTGTGTGTGTGTGTGTGGCGGAGGCTTGTAGCGGAGATTTGCGTACTTCTGAGCCGACACGATGAGCGTTTGATATCAGCCATGTAATGAGGACTGAGGGTAAGATAACCTGAGGGTAAGATGCACCTGAATTACAGTCTGAGTTTTCTGACTGATCATCCCCTGTGTTTTTTTTTCCCAGCCGTACTGCTCACTGCACCTACACCTGCATGTGTCTGACAATCCGTACACATCAGGAAACATAGCCAGCAAAGACTCCGCCCCCGGAATCATCGTGGCCTCAGGTAGGCATTTTGTGGCAGGTGGGCAATTTGTGGTAAGCATTTTCTGGTGCTTTCTTTACAAGGCAAGGTTCCATCTGTGGAACATTCAAAGCTGATGAAATTATGACACCGTGTGGGTGCAGTCATTTGACAGTCACTTTATAGATTTACAGTAGCCAAGGTAGTTGACTTGCTAGTTGAATGAAAGACATCGTGGACCGTGTTTATCATCTCATGGATGTCACTTGGTGTTTTCTCCACTTTGGTGTCCCACTGGATTGACTTATCTTCCATTCCAATTTTAGGAAATGCCTATCAAATACAGGACATCAAATCTTCTGTTTGTTCATATTTAACTAAATGTTTGTTCTTAAAACTTTTTATATGCTTTTCAGATTCCTGTATCCAGGCTGACTTGCATATCGTTTTTGATGCCTTTATACAAATGGATGTTGCTTGTGGCAAGTCGTTCGTTTTATTATCTTTCTCAAAGAGTATGACATCAGCGCCTAACCCAGGAGTGAAATCTGCAACATTTATTTTACAAGCTTAATTCCCTCACCAGTGTGCAAACTGTTTTTTTTTTCATTATAGTGTTTTGTTTTCCTGAGGGAAAAACACTTTACAGTAATAAAAGCTTATTTAGCCTTTTTTAAAGCTGTAAAAAGTGACCCTCTTTCAAAATGTGTTTTCATTGGAAAAAAATAAATTAGCAGGAATAATTCAGAGGGTGGTACTACTTTGATGGATCTCTTTAGTGCCCCATTTGCCATCTAGTGGTAAAAAGAAGGTACTGCTGCTACTTTTGGGGGACCTGCAGAATGAGGGAGTGGAAATCAGGGAAAGTGAAAGGAAGGGGAAAGCGTCATACAGGATATTGCCTGTTGGGATGTCCATTCTTCCCGCCAGCGTTAATGAGTTCAATTTAAATCGGTGGAATATCATGATAAAAGTGACAATGCCTTTCATACATCAGGATGTCTAACGCCAGATGGTTGCTGCAGACTGTGCAGGTCCACGTTAATTAATCATTTTCATCCGATTTGTTCAGGGCTTTTTCAGAAGAAGCATCCAATGCCACGTATTTACTGAGCTTCAAGTTTGTTCTCCTTTTAAATTAAAAAAAATTCTTGAAGATAATATTTGCCATCATTGGAGGTGAGAATCAAATAACAAGTGATATTGGAAATGCCAATATATGGTTATGGCAATGCTGTTGTGTTGGTTAAAATTAATTTATTTGATGTTGAGCTTCACTTGAAACGTGCTCTTTTATCAGTTAAAGGCTTTCTCAACTTCTTTGGAGCTGCTTCCTACAGGCAGTGTGTTTTGGCAGTTGTGCTATTGCTGATGATGATTTAAAATCCCCTAATGAATTTGCTTGATAAAATGATTCATATGTGGCTGAATTAAATCATTTAATATGAATAAACTTTACAACTGAAAAAGGCACATATTTTGTAAAAACCTAAATACTTACAAAGTAATATATTAACATCATGAACATATGGGGTTCATAGTTTTGCTTCATAAAACAATGAGGGTTATGAGGGTTCAGGAACACCATAATGGGGGAGGTACCCTAGACTCTAATGCACTGACTCGTAAAAAGTAAGAACCAGTCAAAAGACTGCATTCAATAACAAAGCTCCTTGATTTTTTTTCCAGATTGATAAGCTACATTACGTTGCTGTTATTTAGCAGATGATCTTATCCAGAGCAACTTACATAGGTTACAGTTTTATCCATTTATAGAGCTGGACAACTGAAGTGATTGTGGGTTAAGTGCCTTGCCCAAGGGTACAGCAGCAGTGTCCCAGTGGGGAATTTAACTGGCAACCTTTTGGTTAAGGGCTCTGTTTCTTACTACTACACCCCACTGCTGCCAGGTTATGGCTTGCTGATATGTGGTTCGTAATGCCTGATCTCTCATGTCTGTTAGAAGGCATTATGTAAGTAAATGTAGGGGCTTATGATTAGGAGCCTGTGTTTTCCATGACTGAAATTCATAGCCTGTGGTTCACTCCTAATACAAGAAGATGCCGATAAAGCCTCCTCATGAAGCCACCTCTAATCATTAACAATCTTTCCATTGTGGTACCTGATTCATCTCAATTAGGAGTTAAATGATCGCTAGGTGCTTGTGCACAGTTTCTTGTCGATTCTCAGGGTGATGCTCATGACTACTGACACAAATTTATTATCTTAATTCAGCTGGTTTCACAATTGTGTATCAATAATATGTCAACATTAACTAGTAAAAGAATGAATGAATGAATGCATGAACCAACTTCATTTTTTCTAGAATCTTGCATGTCCCTACATCCATGTCTTTACAAGTTTATCTGTGCAGAAACAAATTTAGTGTAATATTGTATGTTATCCTTGGCATTGCATGTCAGTGACCAGATAGCTATATACTGTGCCCACTTGTCAGAGTGTGAATAGGGTCATTGACTATCCTTGTTAGCAACTGACTAACTGTAAAAAAAAAAAAAAAACATAATGATGATGTTTGTCCCATCATTATATTGCTCATGCCATCCTGTTAGTTTCATTATTTCATTACTTCTCTTTGCTGTGAAAATCAGTCCACATGAACAAACACTTGCCTTGTCCTCAACTGAATTTATGACAATTGACAAATATGCTTTTGAATTACCTGCTACGTTTCTGAATTATAGCACCTGCTGTAACCTTAAATCAATTTGAGATAATTGCTCTGCAATTTTCCTTCGTATAAGTTTTTTTTGTTCTTATCTCTGGTTTATAGTACACATCAGCCCAGGAAATGGAATCTAATGGGAAGGTGTCTATACTGAAACAACAGTTGTTCAAATATTCGTGTCAGATATCACCATAACTTTCAGAATGTTGTGAGCTGGTTGAAAAGAAAAAAAAAAGCTATTTTTTACTTTTGCAGTTCTTAGGATTATAGTAATTCATTCCTTTTTCATGAATGTTGAACATTATAACACAAAGATCTTTGATTGTAGCATCTGTGCTGTGAAACCTTTGTGCCGGTGATTGGTCCTCTTGGATTTCCCTCATGTGTAAATTGTCTATTTTAGGTACATGTTCCCTTTCGCTGCGGAGCTGCTGCTGCCACTGGAAGCACGCCCCTGTTTACTGCATACATGTTGATGAATGCACATAGTTTAGATGATCAAGTTTTTTTTTTTTCCCAGGGAATGTGTGTTCCAAACAAGGGCTCTGTTAAATAATGTATCACCGTTTGGCAGCAATCTAAGCTGTTTTTGTTGCGTTTCATCTTTCCACTGTCAAATCCAGCCTCTTGTTATTCGTAATATATTTTTAAAAGGTCTAGTCTTCCATTTCTGTCATGATCCAAAGATAAAATGTACTTTTGCTTAAACTGAATGTTGCTGCACGTTTGTTCATGATTTGAATTCTGCCATTTTTATGGCTAAATTACGAAATAACTTTACAAAATACAAATAAATATATATACTTTACATAATGTATGTTCATTAAAATTTTACAACACTTACTCCCATTAAAGGGTTAGAAAGTGGAGTATAGGGTAAGCTCTTCTTGGTTTGGAAATAGCAGGTGCAGATTGCAGATACTAATTCAGACCAATGCCACACACGTAGCCATGTAACTGCCATTATTCCATCAGAAATCAGGAGATACAACAGAATGCAATTCATATTTGTAGCTTTGATGTATAAAAAATGAATACAGAAGAACATACCAAGAGGAGTTAACTGCAAGTTATTGTTAGAAGTTCTTCATTCTTTGAAGTGACGCATTTTGCTGAGGGTTGTATCTGGGTGATTCGGTCCCAGAAGTTTTGAATATTAAAAGCAACTACTTCTTTTTGCACTAATTATTTTGAACAAACTGCACCATCTTTAAATGACTCACATTTAAATGCCACACCAAAGAATTTGGTCTGTTTTTATTTATTTAAATGCATTTGAAAAAGTTTCTCGAAAAGGTCTACTAGCCATGGATGTAAAAAGTACAGTAAAGGTAACATTAAGGTTGTTCTTACTTAAATGACAAAAACTCATCTGAAGAAATGTTATGACATTCAGATCAATGCATTAAAACAAAGTACACCTACAGAAAGTAAATTACCTTATAAGGAATTCCAGTCTGTTTCCTTTTATCATCAAGATAACCTCTGATAGGCTCTGATAAGTCACCCTGTCTGAAGTAATATCAGATTGATTTTATTACTGCAGTTATTTTAATCTTGGTTGTCAAGGCACCATTTAGTGGTTGATTTATATTACTATGGCTGTTTGGTGACCATGTAATGTTTCTTGACAGAAAGTGTTCTCAGCGATCATTGTGTCCTCTCACATCAGATAGATGTTGTTATGGAAGTTTTTGAAAGTTATTAATATGCCTAATGTGCTATGTGTCCGGAGTGTGTAGGCTTATGTGTGTCCGGAGTGTGTAGGCTCATGTGTGTCCGGAGTGTGTAGGCTTATGCCAGCTTTACTATTCTGCTTTGCCTCCAAGGTTCCATTGGGTCTGAACTGACAACCACTAACGTCAGCGTGTTCATAACATCAGATGCTGGAAACACCTGGAATCAGGTAAAGGAGAGCGGGAAAACCATTTGGATGAGAGGCCATCCCATGAGCCATGGGACATTCCTACAATGTAAAAAAGACAATATGAATAATATGTATTTTTTTTTATTATTTGGAAGGAGCACATATCACGTACCGTGAAGACAGAAATATTTCAGTGTGTTTTTTTTTAGCTATTTAATTTAAGCATAATCCATCTTCTGGATTTATGGATGGGATTCAGAAATTTGCTTTGAAAATTAGTCCGCATGAAGAAACACTTGCCTTGTCCTCAACTGAATTTGTGAGTCAGGTAGAGGTGGTCACCTGGAGTCAGGTAAAGGAGAGCGGGAAAACCATTTGGATGAGAGTTCATCCCATGAGCCAAAGAAACATTAAAAACAGACCACATCAACAGTTACAGCTATTTTGCTATTATGAATAATCAAAACACCAAAACAGTAATTACATTCAGTTCTGCACGATACCTGTGGGTAGCCACTTGATTGATTCGGCTGGGTGCAATTTTAATTAATTTTGGCGTGAATTTAATTAAAAGGCAGATGGAAAGCAGTTAATTTAATATGGATGCAACACACTTTGACAACAGTGAGTGTAGCCTTATTTTGCAAGCCATGGCCTATATAGAGTTTATCATCCACCCTGTCATTTCCTACAGACTCTTAGCCTTATAGATGTCTCGTAGATGTCTTACTAACTTAAACATTACACCACCTCTTCCTTTGAACAGGGACTCTGTTTGTATCCTTCAGAAAATAGTTCACATTCAATGCACAATTCATTAAGTTCAGAGTGGGCATCAGCAGTGCAGGCATGGAAAGGGCTGTCATCTGACGTTGGTGAAATAGAACTGGAAAATGTCAAATCTTGTAAATTTATATCTTGTAACATGTAAACAAGGTATGCACTGTGTATGAAGCACCATTGTCTGCTCCCCCTGTTGTGCACAGAAAAGGAGTAAAAATTTCATCACAGAAAAATACATATGGAAAACAGATTTTACCTCCCTCTTGTATATTCTGTTTATATATCTAGTCCTTTAAATAGAATCGATGTGTGACTCACACCGTGTCAGGTGACAGGTATTGCACAGGTTGGAGCTCTTTGACTGTAATTTCTCTTGTTCCCACACGTTTAGGTGGCAGAGTTATTAATAATATGCTCAGATTGGATCGGCTGCCATAACTGGCTGTTTTTTTTTCTCTGTAGATATTTGATGAGGAGTACAGCGTGCTGTATCTGGACCAAGGAGGAGCACTTGTAGCAATTCGACACACCCCAATGCCCATCAGACATCTCTGGTAATGTCAAGCACTAGAAAGATAAGCCTTGCTTTGCAAGCAAATATACAGTAGCAGGCCATTTTTCTTGTAAAAGTGATTCAAATGATTTATATCACCTCCAGGATGGGGCACTAACATGGCAACAGTAACATTGATCGTACTGTTGCTCTTTTTTATCTCATTGACAGTTTTATCTCACATGCCATGTCTTACTAGCATGGTAACAAAATATGCATTCAGTTCATTTGTATAAAGTTTGTATGCATGACATATACTGCCTTGTAATTAGTGATGCAGTAGTATTTTCTGCAATGGAAACCTCAAATTATTGATATTGCCTTAGTAGTGAAGACTATAGTACAATCCAGTAATAAGTGCTTAATACAAGATTAACAACTGCACTGTACATTGTTAAAATATGTTGTTGATGTTTAGCCCCACATTATTAATCATTAGTAAAGGTGTTATTAACAAGAAGGATGAGATTTATATTATTATTGCACAGTTATTTTAGTCTTGGTTTGTAAATTGCTAATAATGTTTTATTAACTAGAAGCACAGGGCTGTTAGATTGGTGGAAAAGCACACAAGGTTACAATTGGCACTATTGCTCTGTTGTGTATAAGCCCATCCCAGCTGTTCACATTGTAGCCTTTTATTATATTGTCTTGTAGCCCTCACCTCCGCAGTGATATTACATTCACTGACATCAGAGTAAGCATCAGCAATGCATTTTAATGATGCATGATACTATTACTAATGCTTTTAATGCGTTCATTACCTGGACTGTATCATACATCCTGTTCACTTATAAAATGAATGTCAACATCAAGGAGTCATTTTACACCCACGCCTTTCGCTAACACGCAGTAACAAGGTTCAGTCCGGTAACACGAGCATTAATTCACCCCAGTGATGTTCATTTCCTCTCTTGTCGGCATCTCCTGCAGGCTCAGTTTTGATGAAGGCAGGCGCTGGAATAAGTACAGCTTCACCTCCTCTCCCCTTTTCGTGGATGGTGTCCTGGGAGAACCTGGGGAGGAGACGCTCATAATGACGTGAGTGAATCGCTTGAACCGCAGCGCAGCGAGTTTGAAAGGCAAACAGGGACAGTGTTCCCATTTTTCCTGGGATAACACTGATAAGCAAACATTGAACGTTTCTTGCTAAATATTTAAAAAAAAATTTATATTATATATACATCATTTTATATTTAGAAGATTAAAATCAATTGACAAGATGGGAGATATGATGCACAAATCTGTGGTGATATTCTCATCGAAAAAGAAGTCCACAGAGCATTACACTTGCAGATACCTTTGTACACTATAGCAGATTTTTTACTCATCATGTATGTATGAAGCTGGATATTTTACCAGCAACTTATTATATATATATATATATATATATATATATATATATATATATATATATATATTATGAGCAACTCATGCATCTTGGTTAAAGATAAAACAGCAGTTCCCCATCTGATTAAGATAAATTCCCTTTTTACATTTTTACTCGTGAAGATGCTAAAATATCATTAAACACAAGAAGGTTCCCACACTGACCCTTCATTGAGGGTGTTACTTGTTATTGTGTAGCGAATAAATTGGACTGTCAGTGAATAAGGGCAGACTTTTATATAAACCCTACAGTGTGAATCATGGAAATTGCTGTCATTGACTCCAGTGAACCAATAACGATGCGCTGCTGTCCGTTGTGAAATGCTTTGGGGGTTTTATGATGTCACACTTTCCCCATCAATGGTTATAGCGGTACAGTATAAGCAAGAAGTGGCTCACTCGGTGCCCTTCTTCTTTGACTTCTGAGGAAGCTTTAAAGTTTACAGTAAGTGTCTGTGTGTGGGTGAGAGTAGCCCAGGAGAACCATGCTCTGGACCTGTGGAAAACATTTTTGATCATTTTCCCTTCATGAATAACAGATTTTTTTTTCAAAGCTTGCCAAAGATCAAAACAAGCTTCTGGGGTGTTTTATATCAATGGCAATCTATTGCGTGCATGGCAGCAGCTTCATAAAGCACTGTTTGGAGAAGTTGTGGCAAGTACTGGGAACTACACTGAAAATGAAAAAAGTTAGTGGGAACACTCTCAGTGATGGGAAATATTGCATGAATTGCTGTTTCTTATCTTACAAAATGAATATACACTACATTGCAACTAAAATTTTGTTCTTTTTACACGCTGTAATAACACACTGACTACTGAATAAGCATTCTAAATGAATTTTCTAAGGGTTACTAATGTGAAACACATTTCTGGCTAATTCTGTCTTATTCAAATGATCTGAAAACTACACTTAACACCAAAACGATGCTAAATAGTGACACAATTCTGCCCTGAAAACTGCAGAACAGAAACAATCAACTTCTCATTCCCCATTTAGTCACCCATCAAAAATAAAAGGAAAAGGAAGTGGTGGGATTAACATTAAATTCAGCTTCAAAGACATGATGTTGAATTCAGTAACAGTGAATGGTAGATGGAGTCTTTGATATGTTCATAGGTGAATTCAATATCATATATATATATCATTCATATGTTTCATAGATGAATTCGTCAGAGCATTTGGCTAACAAAATACTGACTAGGTCATGATTAATTAGGGTGGCGATTGTGAAAGAATATTGCCATCTGTCTCTAACTGGAAGAATGCAAATGAGCAATGATCTCCTTGTATGTTAGGGGTAGTCAGGATGAATTAAACAAATTACACGTCTAAACATCACTGCACTGGCTGCCCGTTAAACATTTTAGCGGTTACAACATGTAAGGCTAAGGCTAGAAATACTGGAATGCTAGATATGCTAGAATTAGAAGGATTCCAGATATAACTGTTTATTCCTATTAAAACCAAACAAAATGTTTATTTTTAATCACATGGCTGTGTAATTACAGACTAACTGACTGAATCTCTCTTTACCTTTCTGTTTTCTGATTTTATCTGTGCACCTATGCGGTCACCTCAGTGTGAAGCATATTTATTAAAGATAACATTTATAGACTGACAATTGATTTGCAGTTATTTATTTAAAGATAACATTTATGGACTGTGTAGTGAAGGGAGAGAGCAGTCACCTCACCTGGCCTTGAACCCAGGTCTACGGGGTGCCAATCCTGTGACTTGATCGCAATACTAACAAGCCTGGCTCTTTGGTGTTGCAGTCAAGTCGTGGGATTGGTACCCTGTAGACCCGGATTCAAGGACACCTGGGGTGACTGTTCTCTCCCTTCGCTACAGACTGACAATTGATTTTATCTGTCTATCATTCATTAAGACATTGCGCTGATTGATATCTGTTTATGTTTCTTCTTTTTTTTCTTCAGAATATTTGGTCATGTCAGCCACCGGTCTGAGTGGCAGCTTGTCAAAATTGACTTCAGGTCCATCTTTAACAGGAGATGCAAAGAGGGAGACTATCAGACATGGCACCTGCACAACCAAGTAAGGATAGATCAGATATATCTGTCTGATCTGTCTCTCTGCACGATGCATATCTACCCAGACCCGATTGCTGATCCGACATTATAGATGCATCACACAGAGTAATATTCAAGCCATTGCAGCTGTTTCTAATGAGAGTTTGGCTTTGAATTACTGTACACAGTAATAACAGGCTGTTATTGTAAGTGTGCATGAATTCATCTTGTTTTGAAAGATATTTTTATATGATTTTTTTTTAATTCAGATGCTTTTTGTTATGCAAAAATAGCCTTATTCAGATTCTTACACAATTTCAGACAGAGATATGACTGTCACACTCCACCACAGATCAACACACATACTAGCACACAAATGCATATACACTCACACACACACACACACACACACACACACACACACACACACTAACACACACACACACACACACACACACACACACACACAGACTCCTCATAAGTAAAGTGAGCTCTTTACAGGGGGAGCCGTGCATCATGGGAGTGAAAAGAATTTACCGGAAGCTGAAGCCCACTGCCAGATGTGTGATGGGAAAGGATTACTCTGTCACGATGACCTCTGAACCCTGCGACTGCACAGAGGCTGACTTTGAATGGTAATTTGATTGGATGCAATATCGTACACTTCCAAAAACTGCATATGGCAGTGCATGTATTATAAATGAATTAAGTAGACCATATTTTTAGCCTTTAAATGTGAAAACTTCTCATGAACAATTTATGATGTTTAATGCTATGGAAGTATGCCAAAAGTTAGGAGTAATGCTTGGGGGCTAATATAGTACTACACATTATGAATTACACTCTGGTGAGGGAATGAAATCTGATTTCTTAAAGAGTGGGTTCATTGATTATGGGAGTTAAGTTGTATAATGTAGCTTTAATAGAAAGCTGTTTTCTGGCCATGCACAGCTATGCCTGCAGCCATGCCTGGCCTTACTTTGGAAGTTATAACACTGTAACAGGAGTAAAGAACACTGTAAACACTGCAAAAACCCACACAAGAGTCACACACAAAACCTGAGAATGAAAATACTAATGATGTTATAATTGTCTCAATGTAGGAACAAAAAAAAAACATTTAGCACTTGTATAAGACAGTTCTCCCAGATGCCTGCTCAAATGATATGATGGTGGGCCTCTAGGAGTATTTCAGTACTGGCACCCCAACTCTGTGTAAATTAACTTTAGGGCCATAAAATTTCAGCGTACCACTTTGGAGCTTTTAATTTCAATTATCTTTCGAGCAGACATTTTCAGTATCATTAAAGAAGCTGAAAGTGAACTTGTGCTCTTAGTATCTGTTGGAGAGTTAAGGTATTAAAACATATAAAACAGTGCTCACTTTATCTTGTGCCTGTCGCTGTTTAAAACTTCAGTGACTACGGGTACGAGCGGCTGAGCGGGGGGAAGTGCAGTCCCGCCTTTTGGTTTTCTCCTTCTTCCATGGCGAGGGGCTGCACCACTGGAAACAGTTTCCTCAACAGCACAGGGTGAGCGAGAAGCCTGTTCCAGGCACCTGCTTCAGCTCGTGATGTAATCATTAACACTCTTACCCTCGGAGGACAGAGTCGTGGAAGGAGTGTTGTTCTGTTGTGTGAATATTGGAAGAACACAGAGTACAGTTTCACTGAAGAAAATGACATGCTGATTTACTGCGCAGAAACAGCCTGAAGCCCATACCTCCCAATGAAGATGTCTTGTTACTTGTTTTCTTTCTATAATTTCATCACAAGATCTCAGCATTTTTTTATCGCAGATTAGTTCTTTTTTTCATGTGTGCTTATAGGATTGTAAACTGAAAATCAATTTGGCATGTTTAAATAAGTAAAATGTCTGAGAGGCCATTAGTTTGTCCTTACTGAAACAAGTTAACATTGGCAACTTATTTTTCTGTGTGTGTGGTCTGTGTCTGTGTGTGTGTACATGCATGCCTGAACGCATTGACGTGTGTGTGTGTGTGTGTGTGTGTGTGTGTGTGTGTGTGTGTGTGTGTGCACACGTGTGTGCATGTGTGTGTGTGTGTTCACATTTGTGTGTGTGTGTGTGTGTGTGTGTGTGTGTGTGTGTGTGTGTGTGTGTGTGCATGCATGCACGTGTGTATGCACGCTTGTGTATGTGTTTTTGTGTGCGTGCATGTGTTTGCATACGTACCCCAGATACCGGAAGGTTGTATCCAATAACTGCACCGATGGGGTGCTTGAGCAGTACACAGCTCGGAAGCAGAAGTGTCCGACTCAGGCTCCCCGAGGCGTCCGCCTGGTCACCAGTGAGGGAAAGCTCACAGCCACACGGGGCACCAACGTCACCTTCCTCGTCTTTCTGGAAGAGGTGAGAGTGAGTCAAATGCACAGAGCCACACAAGCAGAGTGCAGAAAGTATCTGTGCATGTCTAAGCTATATCACAGGAATGAATTATGAACCACCTGCAGAAATAACATCTGCATCATTTCAGAAATGGTCAATGTAATATTAATGAGGGATGGTGTGCAAAATAGCGGTGGGACAGAGAGGGTCAGGAGCTGGAATTCATGCACATTGTAGTATATATATGTAGTAATTCAGAGGTGTCATATGTCACTCCTTTTGCACTTGCTCCCAAAAACATCAAAGAATGTACATCTGTATGTATACTGCTCTTTTGATATATGCAGCAAAAAATACATGAGCCCAAATTCAATAGCTGTCTTTAAATCTCACTGATATTATTGGAACCTTGTGGTTTCTTACAAAAAGTGGATCATAATTATGGAAATACCAATAAAGCAAATGCATATCCCTCATACAGAACCTCTAAAAGAACTGTTTCAACGTTACCCTCTGATATGTGATAACTCCCTTATGCAGGGCGATGGATCCAGGACCAGCATCATGGTAGATTTCGGAGACGGCAACGCCATATCGTACTCCAACGTCAGCTCCATAGAGGACGGCATCAAGCACGTGTACAAAAGTGTGGGAATTTACAAAGTGTCTGCCACTGGAGAAAACGCCCTGGGTTCCGACCGTGCAGTGCTCTACTTGCATGTCACATGTAAGTCATGCAGGGTGTAAGAATGGGTTACTGTATGTCACAATAATAAGTAAATCTCCAGTCTGTCAGTCTTTAAATTGGTCCTGGACCACTGTATTTTAAATAAATTTGACAAATAGAGGTTGCTTCTGAGAGAGGAGTTATAATGATATGATTAGCTAATCTCTTTGTTGTTTTCTGTAATGCACAATCATTGCTTAATTTCTTGTTCTTGGGCAGGCCCACTGGAACGTGTCCACCTCGCAGCGCCCCTTGTGGTCGCCAAGGGTAAAGCGGTCAATCTCACCACCATCCTCTGGCCCAGTAACGTGGGAACAGCCACCTTCATCTGGTGGTTCGGTAATAACACTGAGGTCAGTCAGATACTTATTCTTTTTATTCCCAGACCTTCATAGCAGAATAAGGCATTTTAATTCACAGACATCTTTCTGAATTATTGAACATTACATAATACAGTTCAAGAGAATTATGTAATTATTTTGTGTAAATGTTTCTTTTTTTCATTTTTCCATTATTGGTAGGGTCTGCCAAGCTTATGCTGCAAGTGCTTATAGCTCGCTGCTAGTTTGCTTTTAAAATACAAAGCCCATAGTAATTAGTCAGGTTGGGCTGTGCCTACAGTATATAACCTATGTTACTGATTAATTACTTTAAATACAGGGGCTTTCTGAATCATCATTACCAGATTTCATAGTTCACATGTATATTGTCCTTTACCCTTTAAGAAAATCTAGCTACACATCATTTATCTAAACCTAATTTTTGAGAATTTTTAGATCACTTTCAGATCCCTCCTTCTTTGTCCCAAATACATTTATTTTGGATGCTGTGCACAAAGCAGCCCCCCTGGCAGCTCCGGTGAGTGCGCTAAATTCAGGTTAGCAACGACTGAGAGCAGAGGCAACTGACACAGCACCGAACAACCAAACTCTTCATTATACACTCACAAAGTGTACTTTCCTGCATTTGACAATGATGTGCTCGCCGTCTGCGAAACGCAACAGAGTCGACATTTCACAAGTATGATGAAAGGATGTAGCGTGACCCAAAAAACACTCGTTCTCTCACTTTCTCTGTCTCTCTCTGTCTTTCCCTCTCTTTTCAATTTCCAGCCACTAATCACCTTAGAAGGAAGTGTCACCTTCATATTTCCGAGGGAAGGAGTCAACACCGTCACAGTTCAGGTGTCTGCTGGGAATACCATCCTGCAGGACAGGAAGACTGTCACTGTCCATGGTGAGACACTATATTCTACACATGAGATCACAAGAACCACATTTTTGCTTTTTAACATGCTTTGTGTTAATATAAAGTGTAAACGTGGCCAGAAAACCATAATGCTTAGATGTACACACACAGTACATAGTCACACACAGTACATTGCGCTGTATACCATATTGGAAATACTGTTTTAATAACTGTAATATGAATAGTAAAGTTTTCTTTCCTTCTTTTTAACAGAGTATTTCAGGTCACATCTCTTAGCGTTTTCATCAAATTTGGACGAACACAACCCTGATGTGGCGGAGTGGAGGCAGGACGTCAGCAGAGTGATCAAAAGCTCCATGGTTCAGGTGAGCTGCTTTCCCCCGTCGCCTGCGGCGGGCCTTTACAGACACGCGTTCTCTTACACAGAAAAGCGCGTCAGCCGACAGCCTCTTTCGCGTGACATGTTGTCTTTGACCTTAGATCTTGTCGGAGCGGAAAACAAGGTTTATACTTCAAACTGACAAAAAATTTCTCCCGAGTACATTCTGATTGCACTTAAACGAGCTGGCCTTTCGCCACGGACTGTCACTTTAAACTTTCATAACAGTTTGACGCCGTCGAGCTCAGGGTCAGACATTTAGAGCAACATGGATGCAAATGCACTGTGTGGGGAAAAAAATGACACCAGGAGCCCAAAAGGATGAATGTGCTTTATTAGCCTATCGCTAAACTTTTTTTTTTTTTTTTTTTTTTTTACAGTGTTTTTGTGTACTGACAGTGTGACAGTGTTGGCAGCCATTTTAAACCATTCAGATGGCATGCTGCAAACAGTTCAGCCAGCCTGAGCTTTTAGATTGCTAAACGACCTGTTATATTCCAGGCATCTCTGGAACTAATGGGATGCATGGTTCTATTGAATTCCGGAATGCAGCAGTGACGTGATACAGCTGAAATTATTGTCCTCTTGTACATGCCAAGTCACATTCAAGTTGGTTTGTTGATACGCACACTGTTTTGGGCATGTTCAATGTTTCGGAGCAAGAGCACATGTATTGTCTAATGTCCCTCGTGCTCGTACGCCTTTCCTGACCATGAAAGAAGCAGGACTGACATTTCCAAGGTTTTTTCCGCTGCAGGAGTCAATAGGAATGGAAATGCGCTTGCTGTCGGGGTCCCTGTATGTGTCGGGGAAATGTGACTCTCTTCTCATTCTAATCTAGGCCACGGGTGTCAGTGACAAGCAGCTCCTGGTGACGGTTCTCCCCGGCTTGCCTACAGCAGCTGAAATGTTTATTCTGCCTGACAAAGAGTTAACAAACGGAGAGGAGGACAAAAGTACCGAACATTTAGATCAGGTAAAAAAAAAAAAAAAAATCACCTTATCATGCATTCACACATTCTGAATGCAAGCCAGTCCTCTCGTTTTCCCATTATTAATGGTGTTTTTCTTTTTTTTCCATTACTGAAGTTTAAAAAACAGATGTTTGAGTTTGCAAAGTTGCATTGCTCACTCCCGAAAATGTTGTTTGAGTTAATTTGGACAGATTGGTTGTTTTCAGCAGGGTTGTATAAAAGTTCCCGAAATGGCTGTTTAGCATTCTCCATAGCATACTAATTTGCAGCGTCTGAATTTGAGTTAATAAGAAATAATTGTACCCATTTGCAACATCAGTCATCTATGCCAAAATATTCCTGTCTTGAATGTTTTAGATAGATGCTTGCATTTAGTAAGCTAAGTTTAAGACTACAGGATTCCTGCAATTCACTTCTTATAATTTCATTGTGTTAATGAATGCATCCTGTTCTACATGGGGGTCATTGAGTTGAATCCCTGTGTGATGGGATTTAATCTGTACAGTGTAGGAGGGCACAAAAAGTGAGGCCTGGCGTAATTATATTCTAGTCTGCTTTGAGCAGCTCGATGTTGGTCTCAACTACATACAGTACTTTGCACACGCACACACACACACACACACACACACACGAATATATTTCTGGAATAAATAATTCAACGTAATAGTATTGTGAATAATGATTAAGTCTTTCTATAGCAGTAATTTATCTTGTTTTGTTGTTTTTGTTTGTTTGATTATGTTAGAATTCTACATCAAAGGAGCTGGATTAAAAACACCTGCCAGGGAAACTCTGGGGATTAGAACAAAAACAAAGACACACAAATAGCAAATAGTTGCTTAATGCGAGCTCAGTCTCCAAGCACAGGCTGGGAGAGGTAGAGCGCTCACAACTGCGGATTTTGACAGTGCGTGAAAATGGGCACAGGCGGCAGCGCAAGAGACACACGGACATGCAAAAGCCTCTTAGTGATTGGAGGTTTGGGGAAGGTGTCACCGTGTACTGGCCAATCAGGATGTAGCTACATCGCCGTTCAAAGTACGTTTGCTCTGGCACTGTGGGACTGCAGCTCTGAAAATGATATTCAGATTTCCCAAATGTGAGCAGTGACTGAGTTTAGAGGGAAATGAAGACAGGAGCAGAGAAATGATAAAGAAAGAGGCAAGAAGGTAATGTCTTGTGTTAATAAACAACATAAAATAATGGATATATTTAGTTAAGCAGAGTAAATTAATTACACCTGCAATATGTATACAGCCATACGGATTGCTGATTTTATTGACAAATTTAATTATTTTATTAGGTCATTGGTTATGAAATAGTAGGAAGGGGAACAAGACTTAGCAAATAAAGCATAGGAGCTGTAACTGGAGGTAGGAGCACATAGTCAGCATTCCACTCAAAGAAGCGAGTCTGACAAGCAGCTACTCCTGTCTTTGTGTGGTGCTGATGATGAAGGAGTCAGGAGGAGATCCAGGACAGTCAGTGTGCATACGTCCGGGAGGGCTGGCACTGCACATAACTTGGGCATCGACTGAACTGACCCGCTCACAGCTGAAATAAATGAGGCGGGCACAATCGATGTGACTTCATGTAAAACAGAGCTGACAGCTGATTGGGGAATACAGGCAGGCAACCACACGGAGTACTGAAACCACCTGAGGGTAATGTGGTGATGTACCTTTATGGCAACAGGTGGAGGCACTATGGGAACTGGTTAGATTGCCTGCAAGATTATCACTCTCACTGCTGCCCCCTCTTGCTGTCATCCCCACCGGAGAGCTAACGAGAGGAGCAGTTCTGTTCTCCTCCCCTATTTCCTAAGTTCAGTCACACTTGAACCTTATTTGGTTGTTTGTTTCATCTCATTAGTGTTTAAGCTGGTGTTGGTGTCTGACCCTAATTTGTGAGACAGATTATTTTAGTTTGGAAGGCAGCAGCTGTAAACCAAGCTGGACAGCCGGTGATTGCATGTAGTTTGCCAATGCCTCTCCCTCATCAATCATAGTTTAGTATTGTTTTTTTAATCAAATGCCCCTGTTATATTTTTGGGGGTGTACTTTGTACTGGATTTTCAGGTGGCCCAAATGCTATGGCAGAAATTCCTGCTGTGTTGTTCCCGAAATATCTCAACCACTCCCCCCCTCCCCGCCTCTCCTTCACTGAATATTCACAGTAATGCCCTGAATATGACTGCCACCCACCACCCTATGTGCTGGGAAAAGCACCAGTGCTGTCAAGGGAAAAACTTCAGTGTCAGCACTTCTGTCATCTCAGACAGTGCACTGGTGTCAAATTACCAACACCGCACAGCAGACAGTGGTTTACTGACCCCATGTCATTTTTAAGCTAAGAGAAGGGCCCATTGTTTTCATGAAACCAGTTCTCAGGTTATGAAGTATGTACACAAAATCCGAAATTATGTTTCTGCTGAGTGTAATGTAAAGGTAATACACTGCAGTCTGTGAGTTGCAGTCATTGTCATAAAAGTTATTATAATTAGCAATTAAAAAGTCAGTTACCCTGACAAATTGACAGAATGCCCTTGTGTGATGGTAAAATAAAAATTAATTTGTTATATATGCACACCAATATCATTGCTGTGTGGATATGACTCTGTTGCGCATTTAAGTTAAGAAAGCCAGAAACAAGCACTGTATGTTATAGTTGTTTTCACCATTTTACCACTAGATGGCAATGTTTGCCTATCTTATTATTGTTGTTACATATTTGTTGTATAATTTTCAGTGCTGAATTTAGTTCCCATCACTTTCAAGGGTCTTTTTATCAAACATGGAGAGCAAATTGAAATGTAAGATTATGCTAAATCCAAACATGTCAGACATACTGATACTGTTTGTATGTGCCCATATGGTACCCTGCACCACTGGAGAAAGTTTTAACACATCACCCGGAACTGGTGGGTGTTCAGAGCAGGGTCAATGTGATTGGCTCCAAGGCTGGAGCCTATTGCCATGTCAATGGCACGAAGTGGCTTGTTATAATAAGGTCACCCCATGGACTGGACTGACACTCCTAATTGGACATGCTTCTTTACAATATCCAAAGTGTGTGTGTGTGTGTGTGTGTGTGTGTGTGTGTGTGCGCGTGTGTGTGTGTGTGTGCGCATGCGTGTGAGTGTGTGTGTGTGTGTGTGCTCACACATTCTGTACACAATATGATTAAATAGGAAATTTCTCAGGCATTAATGCATTCATGTTCTAGGAGGTTTGAAATTTCATACAGCTTCTTAACGTCACCCTGTTTGTTAGGAATAAGACCATTTACTCAAAAACAGATTGACGCCATAGTTTTGTAAATGGGGTAATCTTGAACATGAAATCTTTGGTTCCAGATGCAGCATTTTCATCCTGATCTGTGCCATCTGTGAAACATCATTGTCATTACGTATACATCATCAACTAACTTGCCAAGAGGCAGAATCTCAAATATGATTGATTTATTTTTCTTTCCTTCTTTGATTGTGAATGGAACTAAACAACAACAATAATAATTTGATTAGTAATTTACTATTAGTAATTACTAATTTGATTAGTAATTTATCCTCAGTGTCAGCACAGAATTAATTGCCATTAAATTAGTACTGTGGCTCAGGTAATAAGAATTTTCACATTTGGAAATGAAACTTGTGCTTGAGTGGAGCAGAGCCTGTTAAAATCTAGTGGACTTTTTGTAAACCCTGCTTGATTGCCTGGCAAGACCCCTCACACAACTGTCCAATAAATCTTCATTGGGCATTGCAGTCTTGAAAGTGTAATATGCAGGCAGCTTATTAAAATGTATGATAGATTTACTGACCCTGATGCTCAGGAAGAAAAAGCAATTATTCATGGAACAGTCTAATTTTAACCGGTACAAAAAAAACTTAAAAAAAGAATCAAGGAGTGAATAAATTGCTCATATCACAATTAATTTGCTAAATGGGCCAGATAAAATTAATGAAGCATGGCTAAGGAATAAAATGGATTCCGGAAGAGGCATTTGTTCTCTTGCTTTCCATGGCTCTTGGTGCAATAACATAAGGCAGAAATATTTGACAAGTCAAAGAGGTAAACAGGAACTGTTACGAATGGCTATTCCTTCATATTTAATTACATATGTGAGTACCACCCTGTGTTTTGGAGCATACACAGCAAACACAACATATTTTACTGGTGAAAACAAATGACAACTTAACCATGTCAGTCTCAGTCTGCTGCCTCTGCAGGGTTGGGGTCAAATTACAGTTTAAATTGAAATTCATGGGATAATTCATGAATTCACTCATGAAGTGGAGGAATCATCATGAATTGGAATTTCAGGAATTTTCAAGCGCTAGAGTTGGAATGGGGTTGGTATTTAGATTGTTTGAATTGGAATTCAGTTGGAATTTGGTCATGAATGCCTAGCACCTGCTCAACGCATGTAAATGCATTTCAGGCAATCAGTCAATGAAGTGTATTAATTACAGAGCATTTGATGCGTTGCAAAGCATTAAAATTGTCACAAAGCACTGAACATGTAGCACACTACATTTTAGAGGGAATATAAACATAAAACCCAGAGCTGCTTAGGAAAAAATGAAAAAAAAAACAAAACAGTGAAACCTTTAACATTGGTATAACATGAAGAAAGGCAAAAGAGAGTTCAGTTTCTGGTGTCATGTATGTGCTGTATGTTAATAATTCAGGAGTTTCCACACTTGACTAAGCTATCTCTCAACTGTCTGGCCATACCGTCATTGTTAAAGGACAGTTTTTAGACCTGAGTGCAGTAACTTGATTTGCTGTACTACATCTGAAGAGCTGATGTATATCAGATGAATTGATTTAGGAGATGAACACAGTGCCTGTGTTGTTTACTGCAGACTTAAGTGCTGCAACTTGTTTAGCCTTGGAAAGTATTATTGTGTCTGTGTATAGTTTGGTATGAAAGAGGGAAAAAAACAGAAAAATTGACTTTTCATTTTTTTTCTCCAACATAACAGGGCAAAATATTTCAAACTAACCTTATGTTTTCTCACCTGTAACATCCACAAAATGGTAAAACTACATTGATAAAATAATTATTTATTGACTGTTGTGGGAGAGTAGTGAATTGGGAATTGTATTTTTTGAAGTGACTTGAAATTGGAATTGAGAGGACTTGAATTGACTCTCAATCAAAAGAGCTGGTCTGGAACTGAATGGAATTGAATTTTGTGGAGCTGACCTCAACTGTGGTCTGTTGTCAGGGAAATGTAGTTATTATATGTCAAGATTTCAATCACTTGAGTTCTCAAGACCAGTTTTGGTGTAAGTAAGCATCACACTGGGTATTTCAGTACCGTAAACAGCTACCGTGGTAGCTAAAATGGGTTTTTTAGACAGTTGAATTATTGACATTGTAATACCATTACATGGTATTTGAAGCCTGTACTTCTGGTCTGTCAGCTCCATTCAGACTTTCACTGTTAGAAATGAAATATAATGATAGTATGACACTAGCTTTTCATACCAAATGTAAAATGGCCAGCTAGGTAATAATATCAGCGATGTGCAGATGTCCTTGCCTTTCTTCAGGTGTTCCACAAACATCATTGCCAAAGCCACTTGGTCCACCCTCACTCTTTAAGTGGACATGCATAAAAAGTTATATATATTATGGGATTGAAATAATTCAGTAATCATTGGAAACACAGTGACGCTGGCTGCCTCCACAGTAGGTAGCTTCTTAACTAGTCAATATTTCATGAGAAAGAGGAATGCCAGGCAAGACTGCTGTGTGTCTCAACCAGGCATGCTAGTGCATTATATGTCAGATTTTCTGTTTAATGATCGATATTATGGAAAACAAGCCCCTGTTTCATCATTGGCAGCACCAACCAAGGCAAAATGTAACTCTTGATTGTTCATTTTAACAGATAGCCCACTAACTACCCACCTTCCATATGGTAGGTTTTTAGCTAGCAAAGTATAATCAGTTGCTTTCGTCAAGGTGGTGGGGGGGGGGCAGGAACAATAACGGCAAGACTTACAGGGGAAAAAGCACAGCAGGAACGAAACAGGAAAAACACTGCAACGATCTGGCAAACAGGACAGAGACAAGCAGGGTAGATATAGGGTAGGGCTGATGAGGTGATGGGAAGCAGGTGTGCAGGCAGGCAGGTGGAGATGATCAGGTGGGCGGAGACAGGGCGGGGAGCGGGGCAGGGCTGGAACACAAGGAAAAACAAAAGCACATGGACACAATGACAGATGGGGAGAACATAAACACAACAGCTAGGGGGCCGGAGTACTGACAGTGATACTCTGGCAAAGTATAAGTTGTTGGAAGAGCAGTTAAAGAGTGAAACAGAGAGGACTTATCCTTAGTACAGGGAAGACACTGACATTTATGTTATTTCCTCAATAGCTATTTAAGTTGATGTTAAATGAAACCCGTTAATACCACAAGGCTACTGCTTATGCAACCTGAGGGTAAATCTTGCTGCTTAGCCATATTCTCTGACCTCTCTCTCTAGCTGATGAATACATTGAATTATTTATTTCAGTTACAAATATAACAAGTCAAATGGTACAGGTTTTGCTATCACGTGAGTATTATTGAAAAAAAAAGTTAAGCCATTCTATTTGGATTCTGTATTAACTGAGCCTATCAGCAAGTAAGACATTTCCTGTTAAAGACCACTTCTAATTCACCAGAAGAAAATAGAACAATACTATTGCTGTGAAGGGAAAGCACTATGACAGCTATCATTAAATAATTTTCACTGATGAACTGGAGACTTGGGGGTTTGGCAGATATGAAAATTCAGTTCACTTCCCTCTCCCTGTCAATTCCATCAGTTCAATTCCAATTTCAGTCATTGAAGATTCTTGAAATTCCAGTTCATGATAAAGTCTCCACTCCATGTGTGAATTCATGAATTGTTCCATACATTTCAGTTTAAATTGGAATTCATCCCAACACTGTCTAGTTTTAATCATTTTTGAATACCATAAAGTCCACACAAAAGAAGTCATTTGAAAAAAATATTGAATAAAATAGACCACTGAATAAAATAGCTGTTCATCAGCTGTTTTTATTTTGTTCATTTTGGAGCACTCAGAGTAACTTTGGAGATTAATAATTGACCAGCCGTATTACTAAAAATCATTTAATGGGGTCTGTATATTGTTTTTTCAGGCCAACATGTCATTATGTGAAAAATGAAGCCAAAGATTATAATTGCAAAACCCTCGGAATCAAAGGGTGTTATGGTGGATGTTAAAATATTTATGTAATTGAAATGGTATTGTTCGAGTGTATTTTTCCACAGCTGTCTGAAGTTCTGCTCAGTGCCCTTAATCAAAACCGGATCGAGTTCACTCTCCGGCCAGGGGTGGAGATCACAGTCTACGCTACACACTTATCGGCTGGTGAGTAATTATATCATCGTACAAGTCAAAAAGTTCTTTCAATGTGTACAATTAGATCAAACAAAATTACATCAAACAAATTGTCAGAATGTCTACATTATTTTAAAAAAGGAAGTAATACGGGTTAAAGGGGCAGCTGAAGCCCTTTTCTGTCAAAGAAAACAATGTTGGGTAGAATGTCCTAATGAATCCCTTTCTGACTCTCAGAGAAGTTCACCTGAATGCTTTTGTTACATCCATGTTTCTCTGGGTTACTGTTACTGTGTCACTGCTACTGTGTCAAATGTGTGAATCACAACATCAAAGCACTTTTGAGCGGTTAATCTTTTTCTGCCCTCCATCTCTTTTCCCCTCCTAAGCTCCGTTGGTGGACACAGGAGAAAGTCAAAGTGGCTCTGCAGTCCTCATGCTGCTCTCAGTAGTGTTTGTGGGTTTAACAGTTTTCATCATCTATAAGTTCAAAAGGTATAGTAATCTTTGTATACGGTTGAATGAGACCAACATATAATCTATTAGATGTGGACAGTCACTGTTTCTGGGGATGAAATAATATGAACTGTATTCAAAAAAATTGTAAATCTTTGGACATATGAATAATCTGCACCCCAGTTCATTCCTCATTTTCTCAAGCAAATTATGTATGAAGACCTGGAGATGGTGTTTCTATGTTTAGACTCTTTGAAAACAAACAAGAATAATGTCACCTTTTGCAAACCATAGTGCCAAGTGTCATTTCTCAGAGTAAGACCTCAACAGTCACAGACGCATAACAAAACACCACTCCTTTTTCTTTAAGAAACGATATTTTGCTCTGATGAATCTTCATTCCTTTTTTTCATTTTTCATGTTCTGCAAGGCTTCACTAGATCCAAGTGAGATCCAGTGCTGTGTTGTTTAAGGGCATCTTCATTTTTATTTTTTATATTCAGACATGACTGCAATACATGGCGGTTGTCTGAACTGTTGGAAAGTAAGGAACATTATTCAGAGAGAAATTGCTAGGCATGCTCAGCAAAGAGGATGCGGATGTCAGGGTCTTGGAGTTATCGATGTGTAGCCCCTCGAGAAGGTGCTGGTTAACCTTTCAGAAAGAAAAGGTTTCAAGAGTCCTTTCAATACACAGGTAGAGCCAAAAGGGAAAATGTCAGGGGAGGCTTACATACAGATAGGGAAGGAGGCCAGTACCAGTGCACTGTACATTCAGTACAGAAATTCTCTTGTCCTTAGAAAAGAAGGATACATTGACCACTTACATTTTGTAGGGATGTATATCTCTCAGACGCTTTGTACCCAGACAGTGGAGAACATTATTTATATTTATATATGTGTGTGTGTGTGTGTGTGTGTGTGTGTGTGTGTGTGTGTGTGTATATACACACACACACACACATATACACAGCACTAATCAATTTCCCCTGACATGCCATTTATCTTCCAATTCTCTTTATCCGTATCTCATGTTGAATCTTTCCTAAGGAAGATCCCAGGCCTCAGTGTCTATGCACAGATGCAGAGCGAAAAAGAACAAGAAATGATACGTCCAGTCAGTGCCATGGAATCCGCCCTGAACCCACACAGGAAGCTGGCGACTTCTGTGGAGCTGCTGGACACAGAGTTCCCCAAACAGGCTATAGGTAAAGCCAACCCCCCCATGGGTAACATCCCCTTATTTTCTTGTGTTAATGCAAAGTTTGTTGCGAAAAAAAAAAAAAATCAGTTCACATCAGCATTCTTCCGTTTGCACGCTATACAAGTTTGAGTTGAGTTTGAGTATACAGAGAGTTTGACTATATACAAGTATACAGTACCAGAGGGCTTATTTGTATTCTTAAATTAAATTTAAATATATTAAAGCATGAATTCAGTCCTGCCACATTGTAGGTAGTCACTAACATTGAACAACCACTGTAAGCAAGTTTTACTTTTATTCTTGCATGGGGTTTTGCCTCAGTTTCAGCAAAACTGCGCATGTCAAAATGTTAAGGTTAACAACTGTTTAAATTTGCTGTGCAAAGGCACAGACCAATGATAACGTGGTAAGACTGAACCCAGAATCAAGCTGCATCGCTTATCACCGATGACAAAATGTCACAATGACCTTCTCTTTCTTTCCCTCCTCCCTCTAATAGGATACCTTCCATCCCACATAAACATGCAGTTCTCAAAGGAAACGCTGTCATGTGTTACTGTTTAAGGTCTGGATGCCCCTCCTCTCCCCAGTAAAAAAATCTCCACTTGTAATTTGGACATTGAATCTACAGGCACCGAGGTTTTAAGCTTTACACAGTACCTGTGCACATTGGACACCACTGGAAAGAACTGTGCTCTGTGGATATCAGAAGACACTGTACAGGGTTTTTGTTGTCTTTTTTAACATGTCTGTTCAGCACCAGATCTTTTGATTACATGCCTTCATACAGGATTCATTACATGGTTCTCTTTGGGAAGAACCTGTGTTTAGTTTACTGACATGGCTTATACACCTGCTTGTTTCATGTTAATGCCAGCAAGAGTGAGTCGGTATTTATTCATGTTTATACTGTATATTTAAATACAAAGAGAGATTAAAGTCACTTTTTGGTAAATCATGAAAATGTGAATTTGAAAATAATAAAATACTCTTACATATTATATTTGAATGACATTATGCTCACTGATTAATTTGGCTCCACACGAGACTCTGTATCACTGTCTCATTGCCTAGGGTGCAATTTTTCTAATATGATATTGCTAATAAGTTGAGTTCTTAATTTATCTTACTGGTCTTTATTTTGTACCAATCCACATTCAAATAATTTAGTTTTGTTTATCTCAATATGCTGAACTCTGTTTGAAGTAAACCAAATTATTATGGTCAAACAATGGAAAACACAGTAAAAATGTTGATACAAATGTAGCAGAGTGCAGAAGTGCAAGCCCTCATGCAACTGAAGATAATGTCGCCCCCTAGTGTCAAGGTGAGACGCTGGACAGCCTCTGTGGTTTGGGAACCAGGGTCTTTAGCCTGACAGGTCAGGTGTAGCTCTGGTTAGGTGTTGTAACTTGAGGTATTGAGGACTGAAGAACTGATGCTCACTTTGTCAATACAAATGACTTACACTTACCATGCCATTACACAGACTTGATTTTAATAAAACTGGGATCATGAATACTCACAGCTACATACATGAGGATAAATGCCATGTGCATGATGTGGTCTATTAGCAATAAGAAAGAGAAATATACACACGTAATGCAATAAGTCTCAAAACATATGCAGTTTTTATTTATTTTTTCTGTAAAGCATATATGGAGAATCATATCACAGATACCAGTGTTTGTAAGGACAGTACACATTTGCCTTTAGTGACCTTACAGTAGCATACCTTTATTGAAAAAGCATGTTGTTGTATAAAATCTAACAGCCTAGCAATGCACAGTTGTCATCTATTTTTAAGTTGGTTTTTAGGGTGAAAAAACAGGCAGTCCCAGTTGTTCACTGGCACTGATAAGCACCTTAGAGCAGCCAGAATGGCCAGATTCCTCTATTTCCTCTATTAAACTATTTGGCCAGGTTTGTAAGGCGTTCTCAACAGGCTATTTAAAAAATTGTAGGAAGTTGATTAAATGAGAATCAGTAATGAGTTTTGCTTGTATTGCTGTTTTTTTTCCCCCAAGGGCCTCTCTCCTGCTCCTGTCCATCAAGGACTTCACAGTGCTAAATTAGAAAATTTGTTCATGCAAAGCACTTTCAAGAAGTTTGTTACAACATACTTTTCTGTAGTAATCTACAAAGACATAACATAAGACTCTACAAAATATCTGGCAAAAATGTATTTTTCCTATAGTAGCCACTCTGCTGGCTAGCAGTGATTGGTCTTGAAACTCAGTGCATAGACCCTTAGCACAGAACTTAGAACAACAGAGAGAACTCTTATTGGCTTACCAGTCAAGGGAAAGTCAACAAGGCCGAATAGTATGCTTCTTGGTAAAAGGAGCCAGGCTGCTTGCACCATTTTACTGTTTGGTTTTAGATTAAATATAATTTTTGTTTTATATTTTCAAATCCGTGTTTTCAAGGATTCCATGGGATCCATGAGCTCTGTCAGGATGGGGACAAAACTTGATTAGAACAGTCAGTAGCCTTCTGATACACTCCTGCCCAAAGCTGTGGCCGCCGATGATGACATGACAGCCTACCTGTGTTTTTGGAACCTGTGTACAGTATGGGGGAGAAAATAAGTTGTCTCTCTAGTCAATCTAATTTTCCGAAGGGAGTTTTACATATTGGCAAATGTGTATCATTCCTGTATGACAAATTATGAAACCCAAGAATTATGGCTTGCTTCTCTTAATAATGTTCTGCCCAGTGCCCACCTTCACCTTCAGTTTGTGGATTTTTTTTTTTAAATCATGGTCACTGAGATACACATTATGCTCTGTGAACATACCAGTAATTATGTATATTTTTCAAAAAAACACATCACCGCCTTCATTGTCTGTGATATTTTTCTTTTCTGTTAATTATAAGGTAGTTCTCTCTTTTCAACTGAAAAAAACACATAAGAAAGTGTCCTTTACCCCCACCAAAGTTAATATAACTGAAACGTAATAACAGTAGATATGAATATCCATGCACTCAAAGCATGTGGGTTGCATTTGATGTTATAGCAGTACGTTTGTTTGGCTTAGAGTCTGATGATGGGATCATACATGGCCACAGGCTTACATTCTTGACCCCCTGTTTGGACATCATAAAGAAGGAAAAGAAAGGGGGAGATGGGGTGGAGGAGGGATGTTGTGAACACGTGATGTGGAAAGGAGGTGGTAGATGGGGGTTTATGGTTAAGATCTGGTTAATTATGTAGGTATTTGCCTGAAAATCATCCTCCTCAATCTTTGATTGGAACATCAATAATAATAATATTATTAATAATTCCTACATTTAGCATTCATGCTCTGCTCAGGATATGTCACAATGACAAAATACACACATGACAGGTATTCGAAATAAACATATTCTAAATAATGAACTTGTGTCCATCTACACCACATCAGTTTCCTCTGGTGAGTCAGCATAATGCAGTTTAACTCAAAGCCAGGTGGACACATCTGCTTTTGTAAGGTGTTTGTCAGCTGAGAAATCGTGGTAATACACATACATGAGAGTCTGTTTAAGAAGTAATATTAAATCTGAAGTAAATGGAAAATAAAAAGCACTACAACAAGGAAATGCTAATGTGTCAAAAAGGAACACCAATTTCATTCTTAAGTTTTATTTTGTTTTTTTGTTTTTTTTTTTTGGTTGTTTTTTTTTTTAACCAGCTTATTAGTAAACAAAATAAGTGCAAAGGAAGTCTGATGCTAATTTGTTCTAAACCCAATTTCAAAGGATTTGCTGTGTCATGGACAGACAGAATTGTATTTTTTCCTCCTATCATTTGAGGGAGTGAGCATATTTTTGTAAATATTAATAATAATAGGGGAACTGAGTTACAGTAATGTTTTTATAGATGTACAGTGTTTTGTTTGATTACAACTTTGTTCCATGCGTAACTGTTTCTGTTAATTGCATTTACAATCATATTTATTAAATGGACCAATTCTCTTTCAGCGTATTGTATTTTTTTCCAACAGAAAAGGTATGGTGTTGTTAATTGGTTTTAACTGAAAATACTGGAATAACGTAAAAAGTGCATGAACTCTGTGTGTGTGTGTGTGTGTGTGTGTGTGTGTATACGTACACACGTGCGTGCGTATGCTTTTGTTTGTGTGTGTGTGTATGCGTGTGCAAGCATGCACATTGTGTGTGTGTGTGTGTGTATGCTTTTGTGTGTCTGTGTATGTGCAAGCACACCTATTGGTAGGAGGCAGCTGCAATAAGGCCTCTTCCTTGTGCTTTCTCACTGGATCTGCGGACACTCTTTGCCATTTCAGAATAAACACAAATAAATCACAATCATATGCTTGTTACAATGTCTAACAAATGGTGCCCAGCAGTCACTAATGCTCAGTATGTGCTAGTCATTGCTCTTCAGTCTCTCACTGTTATTATTTTCATTCATGGGTCTTAGTGACCTGCTGTCAAACAACTGTAGGTGACAAGAAGAGGGAAAAATATCGACTTGTATTGATGTACTGCATGCAGTCAGAATTACTTTAGATAATGTCTTATTTTCTCACTGGATTTAGTAAAGTCCAGTCTGGTTTTGGCCTCAGTTTTGCAGAAAATGTCATTCACCCATTTGTCAGGATTTTAATGCTTTACAAGTCTATCACTCATGTCCATACATGATTTTTTTAATCATTCTGAAAAAATCATTATTACAAATTATTCTGATTGCACATAATTAACTACTGAGGAGGTCCTCTTTTCCCAGAAGCAAGTGAAAATGCCTTAGATGAATGATAGTGCTTACGTCAATTGTATTTCCTTGGAAAGGTGTTGGTAACATCCCTGCATTCTTTTTGATGACCATGTCAAGAAAATCAATAAAATTGCAGTCAGAGTGACTTGTGAACTTCTGTGGAGACATCATGTAGTTGAGCCATTCCATTTCCCAGGGCAGCAATGCATCTGGGCCTTACCGGACAAAGAAAAATGACCCGTTTTTCATCTACTTACTCAGGTGACACCATTGAGCCCATGGCTATGGCTCCAGTTAAAAGTATTAGTCATTCTCAAATGTGAAATGCTTCTCCTCAAGCACCAGCTTGGATGATTGAATCTCAGTCAGTGCATTTGGAAGGGTCAGGTCTCTTGTGAAAGCTGTTTCACTGGTGGCCATGTCTGCATTTCTGAGCGTCAGCGTGAGAGATGAAAACCAAACCATAGTGCCACACTCCGGAGGGATGTCAAGCTGACAAGCATGGTAGCCACATTAGTAAAGAAGAACAGAAACACATTCGTTGAAGATTTTCAGCTGTATGCTAACTTGTTAACTTGTTTTGTGCTGTGTTTGGATTTCTACTTGTAAAAAATATACAAATCCACTTGCCAAATATACATAGGTAGTTAGCTTAGCTGGAAACATCATGATTTATTTGGATGAAAGGCAAAGACACATGTACAGCTATCTATTTGGAGACAGAGGTCTAACCTTTAAGCTACCTTAGATATATAGACAGTAATTTTTAACCTGTCCAAACAGGAAAAAATGTTTTAAAGGAATTACTACTCACATAATTATCAGGCTTACCCAACCTGCAAAAACATGAATGAATTGGTTATCTATTTCTCCAAACTGTGTTATGATTAATTAAAAATATATTTCACCGTAGTTTACACTATTGAACTATTTAAAGCATGCAAAAAGTTGGCACAGTTGCCTAATGCAAGACATGCTTAAACAGCAATATGGCTATTTTGGACCTGGTAATTAGGAAAAATTATATTTTACCGCCTGCTTTTCTTTACTGAGTGGGAATGACAGGGGAAAGACCATTAGTTTTTGGTTGTGGATTGGTGTGAATCACAGAAAAATAAAGATGTATTGAATGGTCGGGAAGGCTTCTACACATACAGATGGAATGGTAATTGAACTGCCTGTGCCTGGCATTCCCTGTTTTAAGTTTAATTGGTTACGTGTGTTATTTGTATTTAAATGTGTGTTTGTATTGTTTGTCTACTTCCATCAACCATCTTGTCAATAACTCCTTTAAATGATTTCTCTTCACCAGCTTCTTCAGACTAGTTATTTGTAATTAGCTTTGTCTTGTGTGATTGTGTCAGGTACCCAGTCATTGGCTAACGAGCCCCACCTGTCTGATTGGAGGCCTATTTAATAAGGTGTGTGGCTGTAGAGCTTTTTTGAGCAGTTACTTTGGGTGTGGTTCTGTGCCGTCTGGTTCCTGCGTTCTGTTGAGTTTTAAAATGAAGCCTTTTTTCCTGTTTTATTTGTGCAGTGCATTGGCTAGCATTGTTACATATACTTTCTTTTGCTACCTCTTTTTTTCCTTTGTGTTTAAGGCTTCATTTTCTGTTGAGTCAAGTTTCACTTGTCATTGGTGACTTCTTTGCCCTGTAATCATGATGATCACAGAGAAGCCAATTCAGACTTGAGGGCACTGAGGTTTTTTTTTTTTTTTTGTGCCAGTTTGGTGTTTCAGGTTTTGGGATTCACACCCACAAACCTCTTAAAACGGGTGGTACAATGTTGCACGCTGTTGGGGGGGGGGTCTAATTTGAGCTAGAAACCAAAACCTCCCTGCCCAAAGCCTGGGGGCTGATAGATTTTAGAGTAGAGTTGTCACTCCTATTTTAGTTAGTTATTTGTCCTCATTGCAGGATGTAGTCACAAGGCACTTCAATTATGAAAGCTGAGCAGATGCTACTGAAAAGATGAAGCAGTTCTAGAACTAGATGCAACTTCTCAATACTTCTGCATAGAATGGTACAAAGGTTGGTAAAAATTGTAAAATTTTAAAAAAATGTTTATTAAAGGGAAAAACACCTCCATGTACTTAGTTGGAAGTTTCCTCTCACATTATTCAGATGGCACAACAGATAGATAACATTGCAAAAGCAATACGTTTGTACATATGCCCCAGCCATATTGCATCCCAACCTGTTAATTGTTTGCCTGTTAGTCATGAATGATCTGATGTGCATGTGTAGCCAGCCATTGGTTGATGAGTCACGCCTGCCTAATCAAAGGCACACTAAATACAGGTGTGTGTGGATGCTGCTTGAGGCACTTGTGGTTCTGGTGCTTGTGCCCAAGGCTGTAGTTCTTTGCAGTAAATGATTTGATGTGTTGTGTGTTCCCTCTGTTCTGCTATGTGAGAAGTGTTGGCCTGCTTCCTCATAATGAGATGCATGTGTGGTAATCCATGTTAAACATGTACCATGTGTGGGAGACTGAAGCAACCATAATAACCACCGTGTATGTATTAGGCACCACAAATGCCTGATTACAAGGAAGAGACTGCAGTCAACCCTTGACTGTCCCTGAATGGCCTGATGTTTCAATCAAATGAACAGTCAAAGACAATACAAAGGACATCAAGCACTCATTGTATTAAATATTTAAAGCATACTCAGATGTGTCATCAGATAAACAAAAAAAGAAACCTTTGCAAGGGAGAGGATAAAATGTTCAGTCAAAATCACCACAAAGATCATTTTCTTAAGGCAGACAAAAAAATCTTCAAAGGTTGCAATAAAATCCGTATTCATGAATACATTTTCTGTAATCTGAATAAATAATTTCGTAAATGTGTAGATGCTAAGCGATATGCATTCAATATGCTCGAGCGAAGACAACAAAGGCATGCATATTATACAAGCTCAAACACACATTAAAAAAAAAAGTGTCCTCAATAAGGGTAAGCTTATGTTAATGCAGAGCAACGTACAGAAAATTTCCTTTTATGTAGTTAACCAGCAAATAATCAAAGTAAGTAGGTAAATACAACATGGCAAGCTGGCACATGAATCCATATAAAAAAACAAAATAATAATGGCAAGCTTATGCTGTAGAGTCAACACCATGACATGTATTTTCACAGAGTTATTGTATTGAAGGAAAAAATAAATAAATAAACAGGGCACCCTGAACAGTTAAATGTGTCATGATTCGGCTGAGTAGTTACATGCTGGAGCTAACACCCGCCCCTGGCGCGGTCACTTCTGAACTTGATCGAGTTGATCTCTGGCTCTTTGATTCCACGAGCGTCACCCTGGACATCATGCGTCTTCTCTTAACAAGCCTCCCAGTCCCTTCCGCAGTGTTTCGGTCGGCCCAGCGCCTGTCTGAGGTGCACACAAATTGGCCCCTGCTCTCATCATGATCTGTCACAGTAAAGGAACCAGCGGCCCTCTCTCACTGAGAGCTGGCATCTATCCTGAACCTCCCAGCCCCGGCCGAAAGCCGTGTGGTTCCTTGCCGCTCGGATTTCCCAGAGGTACACACATCTGTCATTTTCTGGAAGGAGAATTATAAAGCCTTTACACACCCAGACCAACAATCCTGTCAACGGCACAAACCCTTATCACACCCAACCAACCAGTAATTTATAAACGTATCCATTTTATTTTCTCTCATGCAGTCCCTGTGCCCTGCTCTTAAATGCAAATAAGTCCTTTTGAAATGCTCCTGATAAGTTCTTCTGCAGAACACCATCTTGTACCATGGTTAACAATCTATACAGTCAATACTGTCAACTGTTTTGTAACTGATTCTCCACTTTAATAGTGGGTCTGAGTGGGACATCCATGTTCATATCTTTGTCCAATAACATTTTTCATTTTTTCTGTTATTGAGAAAGGAAATAGAAACATTTACAACACACACACACACGCACACGTATGTTCCAGGCCACCAGCTCATTATACATTATATGATTTAGATAAGATAAAAACTCACTCGGTCTATTTAATATTTTACATGTTCATAGTTATTTCTGCTGTTGTTCAGTTGCCTTTTTGTTAATGGTCAGTGAAAGTTTTTGATTTATATCACAACCTTTCTGTTTATTAATTTTTTGACAACCCTTTATAAGCTGACGATAATGGAATGTTTTGTAATTAAAATGTCACATCCAATTTTTGTTGTGACGGTCTTTGAATAGCTTCCAGGAAGGACTTAGGAATACAACCTAGCAGTTAAAAGGCAGATGTTTCCAGCTTTCATGGAAAATGCCAGGCCACACTTTGCACATATCCCTTCTTACATTGCCAAACACAATAAACCACTCCCTTTTAAAGAGAATTACTCCTCTGTAATGTTTACCCGACGCTTTATGATCATTAGTGTTTTTGTATTCATTCATATACAGGGCTAATGGTTCACTGTATTTGCACATGGCAATAAACTGAGAGGATGCAGTCAAGGTTGGGGCATACACTTTTCCCTCAGGTAGTTACAGGATTCACCAATCGTGATCCACATTCATGGTGATCATCAGATTATTAGCCAATCAGTGCTTGTAATAAACAATCATCAGCAGTCAGGGAAGGTGGGGGGTGTGGGGGTGGGACGGACACTACCACAGTGAACTCTTCAGTGTTCTCACTTAGGGCCACCTTTCAGATGGATGAATCATACATTTTTTTTATTTATTCACTTGAAAATAGATTTTCCAGATTTTCTAATGAATATAATTATGCCTTTGATATCTCTGCTCCAAGGGAAAAGTGAGATTGCATGCTTGTTAAAATGACAGTGGATGCTTGGTGTGTTGTACAGGATGTTTAAGATGGTTACACACACAAAGAGCGCATGTTTGTCAGTGGTGAGCGCCATATAGTTGGATTCCATATAGTGCTTGTTCAACCTGATTCTTATTACCTGCTTTAACACTCTAAAAACATGGTTTCCTCAATCATAACTGGTTATAGTAATACCAATAAGCATTCACATGGTTATGGTTAATATAATTACCAAATTCATGATATTATGAAATAATAATCACTTGTTAAAGATATGTTGATATGTTGTAACATACCAAATAAAAATATGATTGATATATTAAAACATTGCTGTTGCTGAGCTTTTTAAATATACAGTGTATTGGTAAATTCTCATGGAATGTCTTTCCATGGGCTGAATTGGCCATTCCTGGACTGAAATGGAATTCTAATCTAGCTGCAAAATCATACCGTTCACCCACTAATACTACCGCTGTAGTTTATGTTTAATTCATTTTTTATTATGTTGCCATTTCTTTTGTCGAACTTTTTAGAGTACTGCAATTCATGGTAGGTTGTTCTTAGTGATGGAAATTATTACGTAACCCGACAGCGCAATGCAACAGTAACTTTTCCCATTTGGAGCCACTCTGTGCGACTGGCAGTGTGTGTAAGTCTCTCAGTGTGTAATCAATACCGCTGTATGCGGCTGTGTGTGAATGCATTGCATGTATTCTCAGTCTGTGTGGAAATTGGAAGACATATCATTAATAGCAGGAAGCCATGGGAAACGCCAGCATGCATTAATGTGGACCTATTTGGATTCATGAAATGATTGATGACATGCATTAGATAGGCAAAGCAGGCCAAATAAAAGCATTTCTGCACACCCTTGAGGAAAACCGTTACAGTGAAAAAACCACACACAAAAGGCATAAAAAAGTCAGAGTTGTTCACTTTTATATGGTCTGTGTTATTCCTCATTTAAAACATAATGATTGATTTGCTCAAAAAGGGCATATACATAAACAATATAATTCATTCATTCTTTATAATAATGTGTATTTTTTTCCCTCGGGTGTTTTCACGTGATAGGAATAATATTTCCTTAATTTAAAATTCAGCAATCTATTTTAAGTGAATACAATGAATCTAATTTAATCTAGAATTCAGGGTATAAAATGTTGAATAGCAACAACTAGATGCCATCACTTGTAATTGCTGGTGGCAAAGCAGTGAGAGAAACAAGCAATCTCACAAGCTGCTATCAATCAATGTCATACAAACCTCATTAAAAACGCCTGACATTAATGGATATTTAACATTCATGTTCATGTTGGTAATGGCAATAATTAATGGTAATTAATGGTTGAGATGGCATTTTTTTCAGAAACTTAAAAAGCAATCAACATAAAGAGTACAACATCCCAACTTCCACTCTACCTCTAAACATTTGCACTTCAGAATAAACTTTTTATAGAATGTTTCATACATATATAAACCAGTTTAAATCAGTTTGGCTTTGCATTAACCCTTCCCAATACAAATATCTTCAGGCATGTATTAACATTTAACCTGTTGTTGCTGTAGTTGTTAAAATCTGGAATTGCCCCTACTATGTTACAGACACCTCTATGTTCTCTATGCTTACAACTCAACTACTGGAGGGAGGGCTTGAGAGGTTTTACAATAATTAAGATGAACTGAAGCAAACTGTCATTTTTGTGACTCAATTCTGAGTAAACTTTAAAAATTCTATTCTTCACCATTAGCCAGCATGCATGTTTCTCAATGTTCCATACTCTGCCAATGCACTGTGACATGATTAAACTGTAAAGGTTTTATTTCGGTGCTGTTCTGTTGTTTCAGAGTGTTGTCACAACAAGGTGGCACTGTGATTTTACCATTACCAATTTTACCATTAACCGGGTGCTTCTGGTTTCAGCATGAGGTGTGACACTGCTGTCATAACATGTACTGTGCTCTGATGCTTCTGGCATGTTTGTTAACATCAGATAATGGAACCGACCCTTGCTATCCATTTCTAACAGACCTGATGGTGACCTTCAAGACAGAGCGCATTACATTGTTTGCCTACTTTCATTAATGGTGCAAGGTGCCGCACAGACTTATCATGGTGCTCCAAAATGACTTGCTTTTTAATGAGCTTTTTAAAATGTCAGTTTCTCTGTATGGTGTTGTGAAGCTAAAAATAGACCAGCAGGAGCAATAATGTTTGTGTAGCATATAGATCACGCTGATGTTGCAGCCACTTGACTTGTGTTTTCTAATGCGCTCTAATGTATTCTAATCATACTGCTGGTCACATTTCCAAGAACCCCTCATTTACTGGTACAGGGCGAGTTAATTTTACCATGTGAAGATGGATTTGCTCACATATGTGTGCCGCCGTGAGAAATGTCCACTTCCAAGGGGCTGCCCGTGATTTATTAACGACTTCGTCTGCATCTGTTCAGAGAGCGTTCTGCGGGGCTCTGCGGAGGATATCTTGCGCGGTAATTCGTAAAAGGGGGTGATATGAAGAATGCCGTTTCAGCATTTTCAGACCCCTCTCTGGACTATTGTTAAGCAAATAACTCTGACAAGAAAAACGTTATTGAATAAAAAAAGATGATAGACATCAATATTGCCTTTTATCTCGATCGAGATCGAGATGGCGGTGCGTGCACAACGCGGGGCTCAGCGTCTCCCCAGAATCTGCAAATTAGCAGTAGTTTTCCTGCTTGTTTCGGGTCTGTTCGTAGAGGACAGCCTTACTTTAACATCGTACACCCGACAGGAACTTTTAGACATCGGTCTACGCCACACCAGCAGCTGTATCACTAATCTTCGACTCATCCCTGAGATCTCCAAAACACCGGAGGCTACGCACTCCACCTGGCCGGGCGGAAGTGCTCGCAGACGGCGATGAGACCGTAAACAAAGGCGAGGGAAGCGAGGAGGACTAAGAGCTAAGCTAAAGCTAACACCACACCGGCTCTCTTTACCCAGCATTTTCCTCGCTAATGTGCGGTCACTGGTGAACAAGATGGACGAGTTACGACTTCGCATCACCAACAGTAAGAGACTTACGGATTGTAACATCATGATTCTTACAGAAACTTGGTTAAACAGCTGCATTCCCGACAGCGCTATTGAGCTAGCTGGTCGCTACATTCTCCGTGCAGATAGAACAGCAGATGACTCTGGTAAAACCAGAGGCGGAGGACTGTGCATTTATGTAAACAAAGCTTGGTGTACAAACTCTGTCATCACTGAGAGACACTGCTCGGCTAACCTGGAATTTCTCATGGTTAAGTGTAGACCTTTTTATCTGCCGAGGGAGTTTACTTCCACAATAATAACCGCTACTTATATCCCCCCAGATGCTAATGCAAAGCTTGTTATGAAAGAACTGCATGCAGCTATTAGCAAACAACAGACTGCGCATCCGGAGGCTGCTTTTATCGTTGCGGGTGATTTTAATCACTCCAACTTGAAGGCAGTGCTGCCTAAATTTTACCAGCATGTTTCCTGTCACACCAGAGGAAACAAAACGTTGGACCATGTTTACACAAACATAGCTGGAGCATACAAAGCTACCCCCCTCCCCCACCTAGGACAGTCAGACCACCTTTCTTTGTTTCTCACCCCCAAGTACTCACCACTCATCCAACGTGTGAAGCCATCAGTGAGAACCTTCAAAGTGTGGCTTGAAGGGACGGACTCTGTACTACAGGACAGGTTTCAATGCACGCACTGGAGAATGTTTGCTTCCTGGGCTACCTGGGACTCTCACACGGACATTGACATCTACACCTCCTCTGTGCTGGATTATATTAATACCACCATTGACAGCGTCACTACCCAGAAACAGATCACCACATACCCAAATCAGAAGCCGTGGATGAACAAGGAGGTCCGGCTCCTGCTGAAGGCCTGCAATGCCGCCTTCAGATCAGGTGACGCTCAAGCCTATAGTTTATCCAGGGCCAACCTGAGGAGGGGCATCAAGAAGACCAAGCACTGTTACAAGTTAAGGGTCGAGGAACACCTCACCAACTCCGACCCCCAACGTATGTGGCAGGGCATCCAGGCCATCAGTGACTACAAGCCCAGCAACGCCACCCCGACAACCACTGATGTCTCCTTCCTCAACGAGCTAAATGACTTCTATGCTCGCTTCGACCGGGACAACCAGGAGACAGCTTTTAAGATCAGACTCCCTGCAGACCACCAGCCCCTCACACTTTCCACCACAGAAGTCTATGCAGCACTGAGCCGGATCAACGCACGCAAGCCTGCTGGCCCTGACGGCATCCCTGGACGCGTGCCCAGGACATGTGCTGGACAGCTGGCCGGGGTTTTTATGGACATTTTCAACCTGTCCCTCAACGAGGCAGCTGTGCCGACATGCTTCAAGACCACCTCCATTGTGCCAGTGCCTAAACAGTCCACCCCAATGTGCCTAAATGACTACCGCCCTGTAGCGCTCACGCCCATAGTTATGAAGTGCTTCGAGCGACTGGTCCTGGCACACCTAAAGACCTGTCTCCCATCCACACTGGACCCCCACCAGTTTGCCTACTGCAGGAATCGGAGCACAGAGGATGCCATCTCCACAGCGTTGCACTCTGTCCTCACGCATCTGGAGAATAACAACTCATATGCAAGAATGCTGTTCGTGGACTTTAGCTCAGCATTCAACACCGTCATCCCGTTAACCACCAAACTTCAAGCTCTAGGCATCAATACATCTCTCTGCAACTGGATCTTGAACTTCCTGACCAATAGACCTCAGCATGTTAAGTCAGACAACACTTGCTCCTCCACCATCACACTGAACACTGGCGTACCACAGGGCTGTGTGCTGAGCCCGTTCCTCTACTCCCTCTTCACCCATGACTGCAGGCCTGTATATGGTTCCAACACCATCATCAAGTTCGCAGATGACACCACGGTGATCGGCCTCATCAGTGACAACGATGAGACACCTCCTTCCTGTAGGCTAAAGCACCTGGCAGCATGGTGTGCTGACAATAACCTGCTCCTTAACACAAAAAAGACAAAGGAGCTCATTGTGGACTTCAGGAGGAAGAAAGGAGGCACGCTTGACCCCATCCACATTAACGGGATGGCTGTCGAACGTGTCTCTAGCTTCAAGTTCCTGGGGATCCACATTTCGGAGGACCTGTCCTGGACCACCAACACCTCCAGCCTGGTCAAGAAGGCTCACCAGCGCCTCTTCTTCCTGAGGACACTGAAGAAAAACCATCTCTCTTCAGCAATCCTGGTGAACTTTTATCGCTGTGCCACCGAGAGCATTTTGACCAGCTGTATCACAGTCTGGTATGGGAACTGCTCGGTGTCAGACCGCAAGGCTTTGCAGCGGGTGGTGAAGACTGCCCAACGCATCACAGGGTCTCCGCTTCCGGCCATTGAGGACATACAGAGGATACGCTGTCTACGTCGAGCCCGAGGCATCATCAAGGACTCTGCTCACCCAGCTCACAAACTGTTTGTCCTCCTGCCTTCTGGGAGGCGCTTCAGGAGCCTCCAGTCCAAGACCAGCAGATTCAGGAACAGCTTTTTCCCCACAGCTGTCTCCTTATTGAATTCTGTCCCCCGCTGACTCCCCCCACACCACTACACATATCTCATTGCCCCTCACATCCTTATCCCCCTGGCCGGGACTGATTGTAATACATTTCTCACCTGCACTACTAGAAGGTTATCTGCACTTACAGTAATACTATACTTGACACAGTTGCTTACCGTAGCTTATACTGCACTATTCTTTGACCTATTTAGAGCTACTGCACACACCATCAGTCTATTATTTGTAATTTTTTAATCCAGAACCAATTTATATATTATACAACTGTAAATATCATAGTATATATTAATCCACTGTATATATCAACTGTATGTATCTATCTGTAAATTTGTCCATAACTACTGACCTCATAATGTACATATCACATTGTATATACCCATCTGTACAAAATGTTCATAGCAGTTATCTTATACTGTTCATACATATAACTGTAGATATTATATCCTCTGCACTTGCTGCTTATTGCACTTCTGGTTAGATGCTAACTGCATTTCGTTGCCTTGTACTTGTTACATGTGTAATGACAATAAAGTTGAATCTAATCTAATATAATCTTTATTTCGATTTAGTTTCTCATGTGCATGGCATAGAGAGTATGCAATCCAAATTCACTTTAAGGCTAATGTCTCGTAAAGAAAAGAAGGAAAACAAAGCACGTTCCCTGTTTTCTACTGTTTTATACTGTTAACACTGAATTTTGTGAACATCTATGTTGGCCCTCAGCATCAAGTACACAAATGAATATTTAATATTCAGTATTACACTATTTTTCTGATGGCATATTTCTTTGTGTGAGGTGTGTAGCGTTGACTGTACTCCCTATGCAGACTGTGTGGTGCATTGTATGCCACAAACAATAACACAAGTTGTGCATGCACATTCCATTAAGCCAACAGTATAAAAAAATCAATGGATAAGACCCAGATGTCAAAAATAGTTTTACTACTCATCTGTGATATCACGGTTCATTTAAAATTGTATTTGCCAAAACTGCCATTGTAGAAAAGTAACAATTACTCAGATTGTGCTTATTATTGTTGTTTTGCTCAACCATTAAAGAAAGCCACAACAGAACTTTGTTGAATACAAGCAAGAAGTGTTCTGATATTATGTAACATTTGTCCTCATTCAGACTGTCATTCTTGCTAAAATGTACTGTTAGTTTCTGTATTTTTTGCAGTTACTTAAATATTGAAGACTATGTCCAGATGTTGTTCTCACGAAAGAGCACCAATGGGATGTAAAGGAAGAGGCTGACACATTGTTGTTCCCATAAATAGCCAAGCACAAAACTGCAGCAATCTTTTTCTGCATTTCTTTTTTTTTCCCCGACTCAAAGCATGCAGAGCTAATTAGATAGTGGCACATGACTGTACACAATAGGTAAAATTGCTTCTCACCTATTTCCAGTAAAATACCTGTTTTTCAACCATGAGGGAAGAAATGGGATAATACTGTGACATCAGTCATCTTTTCATTTTTTTTTTTCTTGCCATTTTCTGCCCCTGTATCCTTGAGCAAGGTTCTTAACCTGAGTTTCATCAGCAAATATCCAGTTCTGAACATGAATGACATGTAAAAACTGTAAGCTGTGTACGTTGCAAACAATAAAAGCATCTGCTCAGCAAATGTGATGTAATACATTATTAAGGCTACCACTTCAGTGGCCAGTGAGCTACAGATACTGGATTATCAAACTGATAACCATCCAAAAAATTGTGGATTTATTACATTAGCTAACTGATATAGCTTGTAGGTGGCATAGCTTGTACTTGAAAATGGAGGGTTACTTGAGAAATATGTATCAACAGGCTTCATGCAAGCTTTTGGTGGTTCATGCTGTGTCTTTTTAATTCAGGTCACCCCTAAATTACAGAGAGGTGACATTAGCATGTTTGCTTGCATAGTCCTCATTCATTCTAGAGGGGCTCTGTTACAAACAAGATTTTTCTGCTAAATCTCGGGATGTGATGTCTGCAGTCTCGTAACCCAGAACATGGCTTTTGGAAGAACACTGAGAGGATTTTTTCTGGATATGTTGCTTCCTTGAGAAGCACTCATTTTTCAGAGACACATGCAACTTTTTTTCAGAATACATGGTACTGCTGTGCCTGAAGCTGATTTTTATGATTGACAGGCTTGCTAATTTTAGAATCACCTATCAGAAGGTGTATTCAATGAGGTGATATTACCTCTTTTCACACATTAGCAACATTAACAAAGAGGACAGGTTCGTAGTTTAAAATGATTTCATGAGCTGTGCACGAAGGCATAGCTGTCAAATGAAGTCAAGTATGAATCGGTGAGCTGCTAATGGGTGATACTTAGTTAAACTTCCATGCCTGTTAAGAACACCAAACAGTCAAAAACAGAATAATTGTCAAGAAACATTCTGTCTCTGCTATGTGCATCTTACCAGCTGCCACTGAGCTATAGCGTCCTACAAATGACATTAGAATGACATCTGTTTTCCTAGGAGTTCTGAATATGTGTGTCATGAGATTGTCAGGCAAATGGTGCATCATCCTAGAAGATGCCCATGAATGTGAGTTGGTGCTGATATGTTGATGTCTCATCTTTGGACTTACTCTCGAGCTTTTCAGACTTGATTTTGACACTCTCTCTCTCTGTCTCTCTCACACACTCACACACACACACTCACACACACACACACACACCAACAACAACAACAATAATATTTTATTAATGTTTACTAATAATAAAAACAACATATTGTATGCATCTTAGCATAAGACCTCAAGGCTATTTCCTGTCACTGTGTACTTCAGCATGGTTGCATGAAAGAATGAGGGCTTTCTCCTCTTCGATGGAGACCTTGCTGGCAACTGGTCCATGAGAGACAGTCATTCCTCACCATGCCCTATAAACCTCCTTTTGGGTACTGTCTCCCTGGCTCCATAATCACCTGGAGGATGTATGAATTCGCTCACAGCAACTGCCTTCCCCTGCGCTATATGCTCAGAGATTCTCAAAATGTCATTCCGTGTCATCTGTGCCGGCCTATTAGAATGTCCGATCCCCAGTGTCTCTTATTACCCAGAAACCCACTCACCATCTCCACTGCCCTGTCACTGCCAGCCTCCCTGTTGTCTGTTCTTCTGCAGAACACATCCTATCAGATCCATCTTCTCCATCTTCTCCTCCTTCACTCTCCTTCACTCACATTGTGCATCTCTCACATTGTGCTTCCTGTACACACATCTCTGCTGCCTGGCCAGAAATAGATGGTCGTCTGGTCCTTCTTGATGGCTGATGCAATCATGTTATGCTCAATGTTAATGCTATCTCACTTTGAGTTTAAGCTTTTCTTAAAAGAGGTGATCTGGTCTGATGGGTAGTGTACTGATTATTATTGTCAATGCATTAGTGCTAGGTATTGTGCCTTTCACAAACTTATTTCTCATAGGACAAGGATAGTGTCATTGGCAAAAGTAAATACATCCCCTTCCAGAGGGGAACCTAGTCAAATAAGATCTTTAATTCAGTGATCAGATCTTGCGTCTTTAGCAAGGGCACATTCCCAAATGCTTTGCATAATGGTGTTATTTATGCGATGTATAATATTGGTCATTGTCTCTAGTTCAAAGCAGTGGGCAATGCAGAAAACAGGCTGAGGGGGTCCATTTCATATTGTACTGCAGAAAATCCCCCAGATGTATACATCTGTCACACTCCTTCAGCTGATGCAACACACTATGTCACCACAGAGGTCTTTTTTTGGTTTTTGTTGCGTGGCACTTGAATGCCAAATAAAACCACAGAACAAAGATGATAGCTGGAGCTACCATAAGATACCCCATGTGGACTCGGTTTTGTCTGTAATATCTTAAATGCAGAGATTCTGGGGTCATTCCTACCCCAGAGTACGTCAAAGGGTACAACCAAATGCACTGTCAGTGGGGGAGTGGATAAGAACTGAAAATGAACCTTCTTTATCAATTCACTTGTTAGTAAGAAGCTGAAAGGATTATGTCAAGTTGATACGGATTCCCCTTTCTCAGCTTTTTTTCTAAGCCTTGGATCAGTATTACATTCAATGTTGTGGATTTAATCCTGAGAAAGTAGTGTGGCCTGAAGGTTGTGTAATGCTCTGAAATGTTACATGGGTGTAGTGAGTCCAACTCAAGTTTAAAATGATCAAACTACACTACATGCTTTGTTTCATTCTTAGGTATCATAGTTTTTCATAGTCTAAATTTTTACTCAGATTTGTTTGATTTTTTGCTAAAAGAGAGATGCAAACAGATTATTTAATAAATTAAAATGAACTTTTTTCCCTAAAAATCCCTGTGTAAATTTATTTCAGCACATTTAGTATTAGTAGAGTGGCTGTTTGCACTATACATTATTCTTTCAAAAGAATGATAGGACTCTTGGGTGTGTCTTTGGTTGATCTTTCCATTAAGTGCTAGCTTTACAGAAAAGTTAAGCACAAGTCTGCTTACGGTTCTGCCTTGGATGGTGTTAACACCACCACACTTCACTTGCATCTGGGAATTTAAAGCAGATGTAACAACTTGAGGTCCATGATCAAGGAATAGCATAATGTATAGAATATAGAATAAGGCTATATATGTAGAATGTACGCTAATTTTGAGGCTAATATTTGGGAAATCTATGATACTTGCCATCCATGTTAATGTAGTAGTCTAGGCAGCTACTCTCTGAACTATTCAGAGGAAATGCAGTCAGACCATTGTTGTACATTGTCTTTATCTTGAGTAATGATTTTTTTTTGTTTCATACACACTGTGCAACTCATCATTAGTCCAAGGAACTGAAACAGGTGCAATCTATTGAGTAAAAATAGAAGGTAATTCATAATTGCTTTAAATTTCTCACTCAAAGTTAAGAACAAAACGCTGTAGCAGTCAGATTGAATGCCGCTCTCTGTCCCAACAAAGGTTAGAGCCTGTGTTCTGGATTTTAACAAACCTCTAATGTGTACCATTAAGCTCCCAAGGTGAGGGGGAAAGACAGGACCGAAGATTAATCTGACTTCCCGTATAATGAGCCTGTTTCCAGGATTCCCTTAGTGAATAAAGAAAAATGGGTTTGCTTTACTCCCCGTCACCATCCAGGAGATCCATTTCATGACCGTGTTCCAACTGCCAAAGCCACGCTCTGCAAAAATGAAATAAACCATGGTCGAAGGAAGCCTATTTAGTGATGGAGTACCTTCAAAAGCCAACGCAAGCAATCCCACAGGCCAAATTCTGAAATGACAAAGCTGCCATCTTTGATGACAGAGGTCTTTTTTCAAGTTGCAGTGAAATTGATGCTTCCAAACGCTTCTGCTTGAACCACAGGAAAGAAGAAAAAAAAAAAAAAAAAGCAGTTGGCTTTAATCAGTCTAATTTCAGAAATGCACCAGGATGTTTACGGTTGATGTTGCCGTTGTTCAGAATTCAGAAAACCCATTAAATGAAGTACATTTTTTTCCTGTCAGTGTGTAACAGGAGGAAGGCAGGAGTGGAGATGATGCAAGGCAGCTTTGGAAAAATGCAATTAAGTAATTATTTTCCATTAGTCAAAATCAGCCTAGTGCTCTGGCACTGTTTGTGGTATACCATCCAAATGCTCCCCGTAACCAACAAATGCATATACTAAAACTAGAACCGATAATTTACTGAAATCAAGGAACTTCCCACAAAGCCTTTAATTGGATACTTTTTCCTGTATTGGGTTTGTACATACACAGTATGATTGAGGGGTGTGTCAAGTGTTTATTATGGTCTGTGAAAGAATCTCACAAAAAATTTCCCATCGATGGTGTTGTTCGGTGCACTGGTGGGTTTTAATCCATACTTACAGGATAGGAAAATTATGTTGACTTTGTTGTAAGCCTTACTTCCCTTCTCCTCAAATATCTACGATTTGTTACAAACACTAAATGGGTACCCTCCTGATCAATAGCACCTCAGGTGGATTGTAACCTCCTCAAGCTGCCATTATCAGATAGCAGTGTAAACTGGAAGAGTTCCAAGGTAAGCTGGATTCGTTTTTGGGGGTTACTCTGCTTATCAAAAAAACGGATGTAGGAATTTCATCATTTTAGAATCAGAATGTAATCACAGCAATATCTTCCATGAGCATAAAAGAACAATGTCCCATCAGCGCACTTTACACATAAAATAAATATTTCTCACATTACTGGATTTTATCCCTCAGCCCCCTTTCCATGGTAAAGTAAATCACAAGAACTGGGAGGTTGTCCCTCCAGATCATAAGAAATTGTTAGATATGTGGGGGTGTACAGAGTCCCACCAGAATTAGGTGATTATTTGCATGTAATGCTAATTTTATAATGCTGATTTTGTGGGAGCATTTGTGAAATTTTGGAGAAATTCTGTGCATAGTTTTTTTTTTTTTAATAAGAAGATTTTCTATCTGTCATTTTATCAAAAGCAATATTTGTGTTATCATTTCAACCATGATAATGAATGGTTAGTCACCTACCAAGCTACAGTTAGCTCTGCTAATGTCATTGCCATTTGCTAAGATGGTTAGCTTGGACATGAAAAGAGGACATGAAATGCTTGATTGTTTGCTCTCATTACAGTTTTTGCACCCCCCCTAAACAAATGTCAGTCCACTATGGATTTTCATTTGTGTTCCAGTAGACAGTTACACACGAAACAAAAAGTTCCCCCCCACTCTCATGCCAAACATTTGAATATTGTTTTGCAAAGTATTTGGCACTAATTTTTGAGGGCAAGTGAGCCATGCTCATCAAAAATGACAGATGAGAATGCCAGCCAATTACCCAGCAGGAGAGAAGTGGATACTGGGAAATATTTCTTCTTGGCGGGTGGCAATAAAATGTTGCAGAAAATGACTGTCAACCAGTCAGTGTTTACCTATTTCAGCCCCACAGAAAAATGTTATCTGATTGCCAATTCCTGCATGATTTTTGCAGTGATCATGGGATTATGCCGTCATATAGTACACCTTCCCTGATTTTTCTGCTATTGCTGAATTGTGGAATCCTGGATGGGCTGGTTTTATATACATGTAGTAATTGGCAGACACTCTTGTCCAGAGCGACTTACTTACAAATGTCGATATAATTAAGCCACATAAGCAGCAGTGTGCACAGACAACAACAGTCTGCATCTGAGCTTGTGTCAGTCCATTTCACACTGTTGTAGCAAACTGAATGCAGACATGATGGAAGAAGTGGTCTGAGAGAAATTAAACTTCCAAAAAGTGCTTTTATCACTGCAAAATAGTTTTCATCATCGCAGAACTGCATTCTAGAATTAAATACATATTTTTGTTCTGGGCAGCTGATTATTTTACATTGTATTACAGAATGTTGTGGAAGCGCTTCTCTAACAGGTGATTTACACAAGGGTATGACTCCATCCTGACTCATCCAGACCCATTTCACCACCCATAAAAACCCCAGATCCTCTTTATCTCTTTATCTAATACACACATTTTGAGTTGTTCTTCATCTTTACGACTGTAAAGATCCACATCAAAGAACTCTTTATCTTCTTCATTTAACAATGAAAAGAGCTCATTTGAGGTTTTTGTGGTTCCATAATTTATCTCGAGGCAACCAAATACTTACCCAAACTCTGGGATGTATCTTTTATGAGTGAAGTGTATAGCCTATGTGTTAGTGCAGCTTGCAACACAAAAAAGATCCATTAATGTTGCTGGTTGTTGCTCATGAGAGACTGGGATGTGATTGTTACTTGATATCACACAGCAAAAAAGACAAGTTGCTTTCTTTGAGCCAGCAGAATAACTCTCATTTGGAAAGAATTAGTGGTAATTTCAAGTGCACTGCACACTTTTCATGACTCTGGGATATGCACATGTCTGCCCAAAACCAACTGGAGATGATGAGATTCCCCAGGCATTCAAAGGCAGAAAAGGATACACTAACTGTGGCATAAAGTCAAGAGCTCTGTCCTTTTGTATTTTCCTTATTATTTTTGAAAAATAAAAACTGCAATGCCAATAAACATCTCCATGGAGAAATCATCAAGCATACTGTGTGACAATAGTATTAAAAATTATTGGTCAATGGTCATTGGTATATAATTCATGTTACATAATACAATTAGAATTAGAGCTTCATTTTGAAAACATACTTGTACAACAAATATGATCATACTTGTATAGGTAATTTGATTCAAATATATGTGGAATTTTGTGTCTTGTGGAGTGATCTATGGAGAATTTTTGCAAATGGCACTATATCAAAATTTTATTGACACATTATTTGTATTATGAATGTCTCAGATATGTACATGAATAAACTAGACAGTAAACAGCAGAGAGCATGTAGAAAAATACATTTATTTGAAACAGTTTCAAAATGAGTTTCTTTACAGTAGAAATATTGAAATAAACATGGAACCCAAGAACAATTATGATGAAGCATGCGTCTAGATTTTTTAATGATTTGAAAATTTTGTGCAGGAACAGTATTACAATTGTTTGCCATTGCTGTAGAAATATAGTGTTAAAATGTATTCTGAGCTAGTAATATTTATGGTTTGTAATATTTTGGGCCATTTTAAGTTTGAATTGTATTTGTTAATGTGAAAAAGTATGTTGCAAAAGTAACATCCAGAGTACAAATGTATGAGTCAACTTAAAAAAAAAAAGTGTAGAAAATGGTAATTTCCTTGTATAAATAATGTTTCCAGCAGATAGGTACAATAAAAAAAACAGTGGTCGAACAACCAAAACAACATCATAGGTTAACAGTTTAATATTGATCTGCCAACTCAAAAGAGCCAATATACAATTCAAATAATGTTGATTTTATGAGCAAATACAAAATGACTATATACAGAATTTGCTTATCTACAATGTATCCTCAATAGCACAGATTCAGCCCCCCAATGAAAAACAGTTATGGTTTGAAAGGACATGTTCTTTTTAACAAATATTTACGTCTTAAGAAATATGATCAACTCTACTCCCTCATACTTACACAAATGTCAAAAGTTAAGAGAATGCTTATTTACAGAGCAATAAAGTTATCCAGTAATGACAATCATTATCCCTTCGTAGACCAAAGATCTGATTTCATATAGTCTTGTAGTAATAATAACACAGGACACCTTGCAAATAGATTATTGTAAGATCATAGAAATTGTTTAAGAAAATAGATTTGGCAGTGTGGTATAAAGTTCACTTCCATGGACTGAAAACGCTCCACATCGTTTAGCGGGCTTGTTGTGTTCGGCTTTATAAACTCATGATTCCAGCTTGTTTTGCAAAATAAATATTTTCGATTATTACAGTAGAAATGCAACCGAACAAAACACAAACCTGTAAGTGAGTAAACTGCCTGTCTTGCCAAATTTTAATCTAAAAAAAATACCAAAATATCTTGATTATCTAATAACTAGGTTTGTGTAGTATATATGTATATTTCAAAATCTTCTGTTTGTCACTGTAATTATCACTTTATATGCAGACATAAAATGCAATCTAATTTTTTTTTTTCTTCTTGAAAAAGTACCACATTGGACCAGAAAGACTTTTAATGGGAGGCTACTTCAGATTTGACTGTCTTGGTGGAGATCCTCACCATTGGCTGGAAGAAATACCATCTGTACATACATCGAAAGGCATGACTGTATGCTTGGAATGATCACTCAGAAAAGCAAAGCACTTCCAGCGAAGCACATCAGGTCATAAACATATGGCTAAAAGCTTCTCAAGAAGACGGAACAAGTCCTTTGCAAAGTTACCATCACGCTATCCTTTGGTATCCATCTCTAAGAACATTATTTTTAAAATGATTAATGTAAAACCTGGAAAAAACAGTCACAATCCACATTTGTTCATGTATGCTTCCTCAAGCCTTTCTAATGATGATTTATTTATATTAAAAAAACACCCTAGTTAAGCAGTATTAGACAGAACCCCATAAATCTTGTAAAAGACACTCATGCGATCTGTATAAATGAGGTCCATTAAAAAAAAAAGAAAAGAGAAAAAAAAGTTGATTTTTGAGTTTGTACAAAATAAAATAAAAGACCCCTCAGAGGTGCAACACGTTGCTGTGTGTTTTGTTTGATTGGTTTTACACACTCGTGCAGTTTGGAATTGGCCTTGTGCTCTCCACTCCACGAACCTTCCCAAGACCTCCTGCTGAAATGCAATGCACAAAAACAGAATTACAAGGGATTGCTTCAGCCTCTGACCACCTTTATGTGAGAGTGAATTGCCTCTGTTTCTCCTTTTATTCAGTGTTTGCATGATGAATATCGTTTTGCCAATGGGCAATAAACTGTGCCAATTACCCACCCTCCATCCCCCAAATGCATCAAGAAGCAGGGCAAACAACTTGTTATAACAAGTTTATCCTTGTTTGCAAGAACAATTTTCACTTTTTTTTCTTCTCCTCTGTGCCACTGCTGACCAATACCATGATGGGAAAACACTGTCCAGTGTGCTCTGAGGCAGCTGTTATGAGGGGTAGGTCTGGCAATGAAAGAACAATTGGACAGATGGTGCTACCTGCCTCCCATATGCCCTCAGTGTAAATATCTGTATTGAACGGTACATTACCATGCTGTCAATCAATATTTATAACCATGTACTCGGTACAGTGCATTTAAGCTTACCTTTAATCCTCCCCTCCAACTCCTTTTCCATTGCTTCCTTGGGGGCTGAGAACTCACCAAGTGGCATTTTAGGAATGCTCTCATTTTTGCTGACAGAGCCAATCATTTCTTGCTCTTTTTCATGGTTAACCTCTGCATAAAAGTTGATCCATGGGATTTTTCTAAAAATAGAGAGACATTTGGTACATAGCTTCAACATTGTGGCACGCCAATGGTGTATTATATTACTGTGTAAGTAATGTAAGTAAGTTATATTAGCATATAAGTCACTCTTGATTAGGTTGTTTGCTAAGCAGCTAAAATGTGAAGGAAATGTAAACATACCTTTTGAACTTGTAAATTAAGAAAACCGCTAAACCCAGAACCACGACAGAGAGAAGCATCAGCATGGCGGAGCTGCTGTGTCTTGTGCTGGAATCAACAAGGGGAGCTGTGGAGGAAGGGAGAGCCATTTCAACACTAAATTCCCACAGAGAGGAGTTAAATGAGGCACTACGCAATGCAGACAGAAGTAATAAATCGTTGGCCATGCTAACTGTTCATTTTAGGTCCAGCACTTCACAGCACTAGAAGATTCTTTAATTGATTCATTACTGATAAGCTCAGTTTTATACTTACTATTTAATCAAGTCCCTTAACCACCATTTATTAGTGTGACCAAAATGGTGACCTTTGACCCCCACTTGTGTCCACCCCTCAGACCTTACCAAACAAAGCCTAATTTTTGGCAGTGTTGAATGTTGTTATTGGGGGCTTGATTAATTACAAACTGCAGGGAAAACTGAGATAGATACGGCTGAAACAATTAACAAACCAGTTATTACAGTAATTTATGGATAGGGGAAGAAATGCGTACATTCTATGGTGCTATAACTTGGATGACTGTAATGCTTGAAGGAAGGCTGATCCCTATGCCTTGGGGTCAGCAAGACTAAAGGGCAGCAGGGGCAGAGCTATGCTGTCAAAAAAGTAGGATGAATGGGCAGTGGTCTGCACTCTGAGGTTCCTGATAATCTTCTGCTGCTGACCAGGGTCGGAAGGACATTCCACAGAGTGGGGCACCACCAGCTCTAACAAGCTGGCTTTGAGGCATACGGAGTTAGTTATCTCACAGTTGCTGGACCTCCGTCCCACCATGAGGTTGACTGAGGAGAGGCGTCCGCAACATGGTTTCTAAATCAGTAAATTGGAGAGTTTCTTGTGGCCAAGCTCAAAAGAATACTGACATATTGATACAGGGCAATTCCCCTCCATGCCCTCGCTGTTGTGGTTACTCACGGATGCCCATCACACAACTAATTATTCTGTGAATGCTGTTGTTTTTATTGCTGTCTACTGTTTGTAGTTTATTATTTGAAAGGAAATTGTGCATGGATTATCTCATACTGTCAAAAGGAATTACCAAAAGGCTTAAGATGTATTGAGTTTTGTCATACATAATAAAAAGACAGTGTATTAAGGACAGGTCAATTTTTGACAATTTTCTGTATGTGAATTGCTCTGCAATACCAAGGAAAAAAAAAAGAAAGAACTAAGTCATTTTTTCCTCTAATTCATGAAAAATAGCATTTGATCAAGAGTTCCACTACTTTCTGTTTAAGGGTTTTCTGGGTTTGCTCAGAGTTTCATCTCACAATGTCAAACTTCCGCACGCTGGAGTTCTGCCTATGGGAAAGCTAATGCCCTCTGTGCTCATTTCCCAGTTACTAGAGATGTCCCCTCTCTGGCTTCGTGTACTCTACCCCTCTCATACCTTCAAGCGGTGGTTTCAGTAAGAGCTCATGAAGTGTTGTCTGTCAAAATGATTGCGAATGCTTAGCAACACAGAGGACATACAGGGACTGTCAAACTGTTTGAGATTATGAGAGGGTGGGTTCAGTAAAGGTAAACTGATAGGAGACAGGAGAAATTTCCTCCAGCTCTGCAAGGGCAGGTGAAATGGGGCCAACAGAGGTTTAAAGTATTGGCTGTTTGTTTTTTTTTTTTTTTTTTTTTGAACTGTGATTTCACTTCTGTTATATGCTAATCACTTCTTTTAGGAAGATGAAGTTGCTGTTTTTCAGACCTACAAAGCTGAGCTAGAAGAGCAAGGAATCTGAGAGGACTGAGATATGATGAAAACAATTGTCATTTCTTGTTAAAGCCAGAGTTCGCTTTCTGTGAGCTGAAAGGAATACATGGGCTGCTTTTGTGAGGTAGATGAATAATATTCATTGTTGTAATAAGTAAAGTGTGTGTTTTATTCACATTCAAGAATGTTTTATTCATCTTTTGTCTGGTCCTTCTTAAGCCCTTGTTTTGCTTTTTTACTCTATGTATACAACACATCTCTTGTTGTCTTTGTTTCTTTTTTTAGGTTGAATAAAAAGGTTTTTCAAAGTCAGGCTCCAGGTTCTTGTCAGAACAAACAGAGCATAGTGAATCTATTCCACTGAATTGTTTGTGATAACCCCAAGTGTAAAGAACGTGACTCCACATTTGATTTGGTTGCACAGTGAAGTCTTTTCTTAAAATGACCAGATAACCATCTGTGCTCAAATTATGGGCATGTAAATGGGACCCTAAGTGCATTCCTTCAGATCTTAATTTGCATACAGCACACACATGCACCAACAGATGGTGATGCTGACTGCCCTGCACACCTTTTCAACTAAATTGATCGGTTATTTCTCAACATATTGTCACTTAGACAACAATAAAACTGTCATAATCTTAAAGAAACTGTCTACAGTACTCAAAGTCAACCTTTTCTGCATTTGCCATGGGACTGCAGTCACTTCTGCAGACCCATGCTCTTTGCACTTTGGAGATGTTTTTGGAACACTGGAAAATACAAATCTTATGGATCAAACCCCAGCTGTGCCATTCCTGTTCCACTTTCTTCTGTATCAGTGAAGAAGAAAAAAGCAAAAAGTAAGCTGAAGAAAATACATGAAATACTACATTTTCTGTTGAAATATTTGCTAAAATTATGACTTTGATAAAATGCCAAATGAGAGACAATGCAAACATTTTCACATTTCTGTGCCTAATTTACACATTATAGTAGTTAAAATTGGCTATTTTCAGATGGGATATGCACATATGTCTCCCCGTCGGGAGCGTTGGGTACACATCAATTTATGAAAGTGCCTTTTCCCTCATGCCAAATGTTATTATTCTTGAATGTTAAAAATGGAGTCAGACACACAAGAAGCCCAATTACTCTGGAACACTTACAGTCTGAAAGCTTAAATAAAATGCCAATCTTTATGAAATTTTTACTCACTCATGTAAAAGAAATGTCACAAGAGTGGCAAATCCCTGGCATCATGGTGTCTTGCTAATTGAGATCTGAGAATGATATAACCAAAAAATATATAATTATAATAAAAGAAACAGGTCTGCATTTAAACAGTGAGGCTTTCTGTATTTCTCGGGGATAGTGATTGATTTAAAAAAAAAAAAAAAAACAGATCGAACACAACAAATGAAAGAGCCAGGTGAACATTCACATGAGTGGTTTACTTAGGGCTCAATTCAGTGTTTTGTCCACACCTCTCTTACACGTTTGTCAGTTTTGACTTAACTTGCGATAAAAATTTGCCTATGAAAAAAATGTAAATTACCCCATCTCCCTGTCCGGAGCCTTGGAGACAGTATATTTTTTTGCAGAGTTATTGGTCATCATTGAAAGATGCAGCCACCAGACACTTGCAATTTCACTGTGAAAGCTGAACAAATACTTCTGACACAATAAAGCACTTCTGGAACTGAGATAAGCACTTCCAGTACTTTTGCATAAAATGGTGCAAGTTGAAAAACATCAGTATCAAATATTGTTATTTGAAGGAAAAACACCACAGTGTACTTAGTCCAAAGTTTTTCCTCAAATTATTCATCAAAGTTAAACTCCCATTTCAAATGACAGTGTTAAAGCACATTGTGTTAGAATAAAATAATTTCCTTTTGTATTTGCTAGCTAGGTTGTTTATTGTTTTCAGAGAAAACCTGAGATCTTACCATTGATTCATTTCAGGGATATAAGAGCGCCTAGTATGGGACACTTGAGATTTGTTATTACAGAGAACCATATGACAGGGGACATTATTTGCAGGTACATGTACACAAGCATGTATGACTAATGAGCATGTTAGCAGTAGGGAATTTATTTTATCACACAAGTTGAGTTCATTATCAAATGTTCAGAGTGTATCTCTATGATGCATTTCATCTGCCTTCTGTGCCTCCACAATTCAGACCTAAGAGATTATGAATGTAAGAGATACACACCTCTTGTAAAATGAGAATATACATTATAGAAGAAAGCAAACATTTACAGTTTTGCTTGACAGTTCTACAGTCATTTGTGAAACAGAAACTCTTGTTTTCTATGTTTCTTTTCCCTGGTCTAGTTACCAACAGTGTTACACACGATTACCACTGTGGCACACGACTCATTTGACCTTTTCATAAGAGCTGCAGAGAGAAAACAGACCGTCACACCCACATGTTGGGTGAGGGTCCATGGACTACTAGACTGATTAAAAATACTTATTAAAATGCTGGGAAAGATGGTGCAGCCGTGCATAGCACTTTGGAGCTCTTTATTGATTACTTCTAAAAAAAAACCCAAAATGCAGTGGAGAATAGGAAACACATTCGACACAAACGTATTGGTTTTCCAAGTGGTTCAGGCTTATGCTATCTACACTATAGCATCTCAGCTCATACTGATACTCACACTCAAAACCAGAACCCATCTTCTACAGTAAGCTCCTCCCTAAGAGGACTCTTCCTTTCATGTAGTAATCAATTATGAATAGAAAGCATAATACACAATGCTTACACTCCAGTATACAAGTACATTTGTATAATACTGTTACATACAATAATTCACATGCAGTACAGCTCTGTGGCATTGTGAAAGACAGCCCCAACACAGAACAAGTGGAAAATGAACAAGGCACCACAGAAGATCAAGAAACCCCACTAAACTGTAAGTAAAATAGAATGTGATGGCAAGGTGCTTAAATGTGTATTTGTACAAGTATCTACAATATGACACTGGCAATGTTACAGAAGCTTAAGCATACATGTCAGTGAATAAGTCTGGTACGTGTATCTGTAATAGTTAAAGTGTCGACACAGTAACTAAAACAAACACTGCATTGGTTATGGCCAAAATGAAGGAATGGACATTACAGCAAGCCACAACCAAATACAAAATGCACAAACATACAAAAGCAGATGCTTCACACATAGGGAGAAAGACGCCAGGCTAGATGCTAATTATCAGACTGTGGCTAACTACAACCGCCCTCTGTGTGTGTGTGTGTGTGTTGTGTGTGTTTGTTGTAAACACCATGTGTGTGCATGAAAGTGTTTACGAAGAACAAGTGACAGAGCCCTTGATCGCACAGACTTAAGTGTGGTGCAACAAGGGCTATGGAGGGACTCAGGTACAAGGAGGGAGTCAGAGACAGGAATCTGGAAAACAAACAGGACTTTACTAGGGGAATGTTCAACCTCATGGTCAAAGGCAGGCAGGAGATCTAAGACACAGTAACAGTTAAATCCAACAAAGGAACACACACACACACAAGGCAATGTTAAACCATATCCAGCAAAAACCCAATGGAAACAAGGCAAGGAAGGTTCAAGACTCGGTGACAAGGGAATGAACAGACAGGGTATATACAGACAGGACAACAGGCCATCAACAGATTGGATACAGGTGTGCACAATTAACATGGAACGCAATAGATCAGGTGTGAATCAGGTGTGAACTTTTAATATGGAAGGCGTCTGTTGCCCTCTGGCGGCTGGCAGGCAGGGCTGAGTCAACAGCCCTCACAGTGTGGTGTCTGCATGCATGTGTCTTGGAAAATAAGACACACGCTAACGTCTCACAAAATTGCCCTAATTTTGGGCAGACTCTGCCCGGAATGGGCTTCGCCCACATAAAGAGCTTAAGCAGCCCGTGTCTGAGTTTGCTCGGTAATAAAGGAGGCGTGCGGCTCTCTGCGGAAGGACTTTAGTAGGGTTTAAGCGCACGTATCTGAAGTCTGAAGCGGTCCCTGAACGAAGCACAGAGGATATTTGCATGCTGCATGTAAATGATCTTAAGTTTTGTTGGTTTCATGACCTCGGTGCTGTATGTCCAGCATATACAAATACAATTTATGCAAATGCATTGCCTATGAAAGAATTCTTTTTTTGTTGTTTTGTTTTTTTTTTTCCCCAGGACATCCTGCAGCAAAGTTATGCACTCTTATAACGGCCTTATTTTCAAAATGTCAAGATATAACATCTATCTGACAAGATTGTCAAAACATGCTCCAGTTTCTCTAATTGTATGACTTTCATACAATGCACACCTTATGTGTGAACCACCCTTCAGGATGTTTGCTTTCTATATTATATAGTCCTAGGTGAAGCAAAATTATTACAATATCATGCTGTGTACGATAATGGGTGTTAAGGTTTCTCAGAGAAAGCATTTTTAAGGCTTTCCCGACTATTCTGTAGTTGGAAATTGGGGGCGGGGGGGGGGGGAGCTGAGGAAGGCAGTTGTAGAGGGGAAAGTAATGTGCATTCATAGTAAGTGCCAGTCCACAATGACACAGCCAGCAAAAGGCAAAGGACTATCATGCTGACATTTCTTATAGTGATGCCAGCCAAATACACATTAATCTCTTTATTTTATGTGAGGCAAAGAGGATGTTGAGGAAAATATATTAGTGAAATAATGCCTTAACAAAATTATTTCATGTCTGAATGCCAGAATAAGAGATTATCTTGACATTGAATTAGGCAATTCAATTAATATCAGAAGCATAATGTTACAGCGAACATATGGTGAAGGTTCAGAAAATGTACCCAATGTATTCCAGACACGAGGACAGATTCAATATACCCCAGTACGTTTGTCTTGTATTGTGAGTACCTAGTTTTCACAAGCACTACACAATTCCCACATTTTGTTTGTGGTTGTCAGTGACCACCTTGTTCACCATGGTGTGTGAGTACAAAAATGCATCAATGACATTTTTTGCTACATTTATCACTTATAGTGACGAACATTATGGTCAGAGGAGCTCTAGGTACCATTTTACACCCTTTTCCAAAGCTCAACTGTAGATTCAGTTGCGTCATGTTGCCTCAAACAAAAAAATGGGAGGTCACCAACTATATTATTAAGGTTACGGCCAAAACATGCACACTGATCATTTCATATTTATATAATAGTACTGCATCAAAAATATTGTGAACAATTACAATGCTGAATATCATATCTTATGTTATTATGTGAATCAAGTGTCCCTGAATCAGCGAGTTCAGATTTTTTTTTAAAATTAGAACTCACTGATTCAGAATCCATTGTTTGAATGGACACTCAAGAAAGCACTCCTTATGAAGCTCATTGCATTTGGTTATAAACTAGTAACACCATGTTTATGTGTTAATAATGCTTCATGAAGGTCTTATTGTCACATTTTAAAGCTTAGTAAGTGTTTTGTGAATGCAATCACACATTGTTCTCAATCTGATTTTGTTTCAGAGCACTTGCCTAGTGGCCCTTGAACTCAGAGTGAAATAAAACTACTTAAAAGCCCAATGATTTCATATTGGTTATGACTTACCATACCAGTTCATTTGTGCCCTATTACCTATTTAATCTGTCCTCATTTCAGGCACAGTTATTGCAGATAACCCTCATCATGTTTTAGAACCCTATAGATAAAAGGGTTCGGTTAAGGACATTTGGGATTTAATTACACTCTTTAAAGACGCAGGATATTTATAACAGCAAGCACGGTAGCTATTCAAATATCTGCCTTACCCAAGGTTAACTGTGTGATGTAAACAATCACTCGAGCCCCAGGTTTCAGCTCAAACTCTACCAGGTTCTGGCTCAGCGCGTTGACCAGTATCTCTGAGATCTGTTGGACAAAGGAGCTTTAGTCTGTGACAAAATAAGTCATAGAAATTCCCAGTTACAGCTAATCTTGAGCCAGAGGTTTCTATAATGGTGCATTAAAACACAAGTAGCAGATTTACCTAAATTTAAATTATATACTTTTCATATAAAGCATTAACGCATTTAAAAAGCTAATATAAACTCAATAAGAACTGGGAATTTAGAATGAATCTGATGTTGCAGTTGGTTCTATATGACAATTTACCAAAAAGTGCTGCACTAACAAGTTTCATAAAAAATTCTGAACTTTTAACAACTCAGTTATTGGAATATATAGCATGCATTACGTAACATACTGTAACCTTCAGCTTCATTTATGAATTCTAAAGGTCAGTTGTAATGCAACAAGACTTGATAATAAGTCAACAGTAAACAGTAGCTACCCCCCATCCCACTGACACACCCAAAAACATTTTGTTCATGTGATGAACACATAACTCAAATGCTAATAGATGTATCTGTTTTCAAATTCTACCCTCACTAATTTGAATATTTCTGTTAAAAATATGAAAAGTTAAGAACTTGCTGCTTACGTGCAGCAGATCCTCCTCCCCTTTTTTCCTGTCTTCTGATTGGTTCTTGTGTGGGAGCAGGAAGAGCTCCGCAGCTGTCGGTATCCCAGGAAACACTGCCACCAGAAGCTGCTCCTCAGGAACTTCACACACCTGCAAAGAAAAATATCTGACTTTATGATTTATATACAAATATATCTGATGTTGACTAGTATTTCCCATCTGTATTAATGTGTGTGTATGGGGACAGGGCCCTGCTTAATATTGTGAAAAAAATTACAATGGTAGGCATTTTATTGAAATATTGTCATGTAGACCTGCATATTGTAGTTTAGTTGAAGCTTTACCTGTAATTAAATAAAGTTTACAAAATTCATCTTAAAGGAAAGCTTACATTATCAGCTTTCCTACAACATGAATATAGCTTTCCATTTTCTCTCTGCTGTTTCTACCTGTGTTTAAATTTTACTAATCCTGTATGCAGTTGTTGTGCGGAGGGGCAGTACTGAGCATTGCACAGCTGAAAATCATTAGCTACATTGTGTTGATAGTGTATCTTCAATTAGCAGAGGAGATCACATTATTTTGTTGCATTGAGTTCATTAGAGCCGAATTAATCTTGCTGCCTGACTTGATATTTAAAAAGCACGATTTAATTTAAATGAATGATGCATTTCGGTTTGCAGCTGCAAGCATAAGCCACTGTACCATAGCAGGGGAAAACTCTGTTAAACAAACAAAATACAAACTTAATGGCAGGCAATTAATTTAAGGATCATTTGAAGTCAAGGAATCATGTTGTTCAGTAAAGGGAATGAGGGAGGCAAGGGGAATCAAAGAATTTCCACTAATACTGGGAAGAAGGATAAAAAATAATAAAGATAAAAATACCATGAAAGTGAAGGATACAAAGATGTTCATGCATATGTTCTCATAACATGGCCACCCAGGGTAGTTTTTATAGGCAACTGTTTTGCAGAAAACCCACAGGACAGAAAATTACAGGAATTTTCTAGAAGTCACAGCATGATTCAAAGGGCAGAGCTACAGTGAGGCCTGCGGTTCCACAGGTAATGAGTTATTCCCCACATAATCTCACACAGCCTTCACTTCCCCACATTTCAGACTGAAAACTGGATTTATCAAGGGGCCTGGTCACAGTTATGGTGTTTGTATTATTACTGCATGAACCCAAATGGTTAGACCTTGATTTGGGTTATGAGTGAATGACCTACTGTGTCATACACACACCCACACACACACACGAAAATGTAAGACATAGACAAAAGGTTTTCTCCACTTTTGGTATAAGCACTTTAGAAAATATATCCTTTATTTGGCTTACAGGCAGGGGGTTGAAACTAGAAGTAGATACTCTCCTGTATAGCTTGCCAAGAGTGGCTTTCAATTTCTATGGTGACACAGTAGCTATCATTAAGTTACATTTCTATTTTCTGTAAATTGCTCTGGATTACAGCATTGACTAAATCACCAAAATGTAAGGATATCAAAACATTTGTCAACCATGTCAACCATACTGATTTTAATTTTGTTTGCTGCCTACAGTGACTTTGTAATGAGCTGAAAGCATGCTGGGAGGACAAAAAAAGCAAGGCATGGTCTGAATTTGAGTTTCAATGTTGAATATGCTGGCAATTTCCAGTTACAGTTCCAGTTCCAGTTAAGTGTGGTGCCAGTCTATGACTTCTCTAACAACCCTGTGGGTACAGTAAGGATGCACAACCAAAAAAAGGATCTGCTGTATCAGAAAACTGGCATATAACACCCATAATACAGAGCTGAAGGGTTTCTCTTACATAGTGTCATGGAAAGGTACATTATTAGAATTATGTGTCACCTTTTTGCAGAATGTTTCTATATCTGCATGGTCTGACTTGAGATTATCAAAATTAAAACAATGTTACTGTGAAAGATGAACCCTGACATCTTGTAGTTGCAACCAAAATAGAGGTTCAGAAGAGTACATGGACTTCGGTGTTGAGGGGAAAAAACATTTCTTTCCATAATATGTGAAGTAATTTGATTTTCTGATCGTAAAGACCACCTGCATTTTCTGAAAACTTTTGGTGACAGGGTACTGAGCACTACATTTAGAATATATGAGCCATTCTCCTAAAGCTAATTATTAACACCATTAAAATGTAGTTATGCATTCAAATATCAGCCACAAATATCAGCCATCTGTTTTACCCCAGGAGGGGCTATTATATACTGTATATACAATTACTGAAGTTGGAAATCTCGCCCTTCACTGCAACAAATCATCAACTTTTACTCTCTAATTAAAAGTCTCTGTTTGTCAGCTATTACATTATATCTGCAATGCCTGATGGGAGACGCAGTGTTACAAGCTCAAGTTCAAAAAATACTTGCAAGGTTATTGAACATTAGATTAAAAAAAGTGATATCCCTCTAATGAATGAAGGCAGTTCCTAAAACAGCATGCTTGTTAGAACAGATGAAACAAACTGCACAACAAGGAAAAAAAATCACATATTTAATCAGGCATTCCTGAATTGCTCTTCATGAATAATCAAGCTGTCTTTTATGAGAGATGCACACTCTTGAATCTTTATTTGCCTGGCAGATGCCTTCATCCACGGTAACACACAGAGTTCATATTTTACATATTAGCCATTTGTACAGCAGGATATTTTACTAAAGCAATTCAGGTAGATACATTGACAGTCGCCAACCTGGGAATTCAGCCTGGTTGCCTGGATACATGCCCAGTTCCTTAGACACCAGGCCACACAGACACCCTGTTTTCATACTCCCAGAAAATAATACATAAAACTCAAAATTAGAATGAAGTTTGGGCCTCCATGAATGTCCAGAGGATTCTACACTTACTTGTAACAGGGCAGCTCTTGCTTGTAACAGAGTCACACTCTTGTAGCAGGGCTGAACTTGCTTGTAACAGAGCTATACCTACTGGTAGAAGGGCTGCACTTGCTTGTAAACAGAGCCGTGCTAGCTTGGAGCAGGGCTCCACTTGCTTGTAGCAGAAGTACACTTACTTGCAGCAGAGCCTTCTTGATCACACCTGCAACATCCTGTCTCCATTCAGGGATGTCAGGGTTGTTATCATCCAAATTCGGAGAAAAAGATAATAGCAGTGATTTGAAGAATTCTGTGAACAGATGGGCAAGGGTAGCCTATTAGTTCAACCTAACAATCATTTTCAAGAGCCACTTTAAGTGCTGTAGACTCCAGTCTTTTACTTTACTGCAGTAATTTAGCGTGAATTACCTACATGCAGCTTTGTCATTTGGTTGTAAAAACAGGGTCAGAAATACCTCCTGTTTTGTAACCTAGCCTCTGAAACTACTTGGAACTACATGCTGGAATTATACATATTTGACAGAAGAAATTTGACAGATGTCCACATGCGCGCACACACACACACACACACACACACACACACACACACACACACACACACACACACACACAAACAAACAAACAAACTTACTTAAAACCAAAACACAACACAAGCATGGCCCAGTTGTCAAGAGAGCACAAAATCAGGCCATTTTCCATATTAAACAATAACTTAGGGGGGAAAAAACGTAACAAAAATTCAGTAATTATGATTACTATTCACCTTGGACGGCTATCTTCTTAGTATCTTGTAGTATGCCATTCCCAGAAGACACCTGAACAGTAACAGCGTTCATTCCCTCTTTAAGAAAGGTAAATGGAATGCTTCCCTCCAAGGTTATTATGGGCTGGTTTTAGAACAAAGAAAATAAGAATCCTGCTGAAAACAGTTGGGCCAAAATACATTCACATGAAAATTCAAAACAAGGTATAAAAAAGATGTCAAATACCTAAGAGTGCATTAATGAAATATCCTACAGGACACGACTGGTGTGACATTGAGGGGAGAAAATTACCTCGGTGCTGTTCCCAAACCACCAAAAAAAGGCTGCTGTTCTGGAGTGGCTGGGCCAGACGACAGCAGTGAGGTTCACCTCCTTGTTTTTTATGGCAACAAACGGAGCCGAAAGATGGACACGCTCCACGGGACCTGAACCACATAACATTAATTCAGACACGAGGCAACAAAGCATGCAAAATGCCACATTGCTGATGATCCTTTTTCAAATACCATTAGCGTGCTTTTACAGCTTGCTCTGTGTATCATATGAATGTCATTAGCATCTGATTTTCTGCTTTGTTTCAGATATTCAGATGTAATGCTCAAAATGTTAATCGGGTATAGCGCCTATTCTGGAAAGGGTCTTCTTCATTGACTTTGGTGATTGTTGAACTAGAAGGGCTGTGTTTGTGGAGAAAAAAGTAACCCTCACAGTTTAGTGGAAGTAAAACTCAAGGACAGCTGCAGACTGAGTCCAGACTTACTTTCCGCTACTGACAAACAACGAAAGTTGAGCTGAGTCTGAAAATCGACAAGGATGGCTGATGATGTCCTGAAACAGACACTGTGCTCTTGATGCATAATCAGAGCCACTTTTGGTTGTATATAAAAGCATAGTTGCTCAATAATGTTCCTCAGCGGTTCTAGTGACATTAATATGTGACACTTTGCCCAGAAAGCTCTCGGTTTGTGTGTTTGAATTTTGTTTTATTGGATGCCTCTGCGGTAGATACTGTACAGGAATTCATCCTGCAAAGCCCCCTAAAAGTTTACATATTTAGCTTTGCATTATGCCTACCAAATCCATAGGTTGTTTTAGTCCACATCTCCATAGCAACGACTTGCAAGACCATGAAAATGTTGCCAAATATAGGCTACAGCCTGATGAATTTAAGGGGTGTTATTTATGTGTGCTTTAATTACCATCACAGGACAGAACATTTTGCCCAACTAAATCGTTGCACAACTGTTTAGCTGAAAGGATTTAATATTCTTCATTTAATACACTTCAAGCTACAACGGATAAATAACACATTTTTATTCAACTTGACATATTCTATTAACTGTCAGACAGTACACATTTAACCTTATCATGGTATTTCATATTACCTGCAACAGACCTCCCATTTAAAACACATATGTGTCTCAACTTGTTACCTTTCTCTGCATATTCAAGGTCAAACAGGTGATTCCCATCATTTAAACTATTGATCTAAGACAGCGTTTCCCAAACCTCTCCTGGATCAGTTTGTTATTAAGCAGCTTCAGGAGTTCATAACGTGTTGATCATTTAAATCAGCTGTGTTGGAACAGGGAGAGATCTAAAACATGCAGGACAAGGGGTCCTCCAGGAGAGGTTTGGGAAACGCTGATCTAAGATATGTTCTCATGATCATTGCAAATATACATTACTGCTACAACGTTTCAGCTTTCTGGATATATTTCTCATTTTTGCATTTTTGACTTTATAGACCTTAGCCGTTCTCAATGTAGTACCACGTACTGTATTTGTCTGTTTTGACAAGACTGCACATACTATAGTTAAGATGAATATCTTGATCAGCTTTACATTGAATATTACACACCAGAGGGAAAGTAAATATTGTGTTTACATACATGTGATGTGTAAGTACAGGGTGGCAGTGTCAAAGCCCAGGCTGTTCACAGCATGTGCGGTCACTCGGAATATCCCTGCAGATTTGTAAACGTGGGCGATTCCATCAACTGCCCAGCTGAGGTTGGAGTATGAAACAGCAGTGCCGTCCCCGAAATCCAGCTGGATGTTGGTTCTCATCGAGTCACCCTGCGAGAAAAGCCATGCGGTTCATCATAGACAAATTTCTGAAAATGTCCTTTGAAACATACGGGAATTGACGCATGACACTGTTGGAAGAGAGTGAAGGCCCTCTGCCAGTCTTCACATTTGAAACCACCAGATGGGTGGATCATTCACAATGTTACTGAACCCAGGGTTCTGTGCAGACAAAACCAGAACTGGCTCATGCCATACATTGGGGATAGATTAAAATATGTTTTCCATATTTGTTACACCAACTGAAATGTGGAATGTTGGCATGAGTCTACAATATCACCTTGATTTCTGCTGATGTCAATCATTGCAGCATAGGTACACCAGGTATGCCGGCATCTTTCCTGTACATTCTCTAAATGGAAATATTCCAGCTTGTTTACTGGCTAATTCATACCTAACCACTAGCACTGTGCCCCAAGCTGTCAATGGAGTATATATTTCCAAGATGTTGAGTTTTATAATGTCTTATGACATAGTACACCTATGTGAAAATATACAGACTCATGACATACTGCACACCCCATAGCAGTCTACCTTTTAACAAGTTTACTTTTCTGTATTTCCTGAATTCAGTAATATATGATGGTTTCTGCACTGTTTATAACAATGTTACACAATTATGTGGGCTCCTTCACAGAAAGTGATGCTTTCATCATGAAGAACAGGGTGACAGAGCATAGCATAGCGCTCAGCGCTCTTGCAGAGAGAACTTGCAGAGCGAGGTTAGACGCTGGCAAAATACTTCAGATGCACCACAGTTCTAACTACAGCTGTATTGAGATTGATGTGGCATAATGCAAGTGGGAAGAGAAAGATATTAAGTCCATACAGACAGCCTGAGAGTGGGGTGGATCGTGTTGATGTTGATGGAGGACTGATGAAAATGTACTGCCGTACAAGGGCAAAGGGGGGTGACTGGACTTTTTTGTGAAAACTGACTTATCACTTGAAATGGCCTCTGTGGTATCTGATCTGTTGTATATGAGTTTCCTGACCCAAATTCACCCCCTTATCAAAAAAATGAGAGTCGCCTTCGCAGTATGTACAAAAACACAACTGATAATCAAGGCAAAAAAAACTTTGGAGTCATTTTTCATGCGTTTGTTGTGGTGGTTATTGCCCTTTGCCTTTGCAGAGCTGCATAGCCATTGCCGGTTGAGCCCTCTTCACTCTAAGAGGCAACCCGATAATGAATGCATGGATGCAGGAGATTGGGTGGCTCCTCTGGGGCAGAGTCTGGCACTCGGAAGGCTTAAAACTCGCAGAGATGCTGGTGGCTACGGTAGCCCGGGTTCCAAAACCCCTGCTAATCTGAACCAGGCTCGCAAATCCCCCCCCCCCCGTTCTTGCTCCGGCACGCTGAAACCGCGGCTCAGTGGGGATGTTCATTTGTGTCACGGCTTTGACCGAGCAGGAACCGGGAGGCTTCAAAGCAAACCCGAGAATTCCCTCCCAGCCCGGCGTTTCCTGTCGATTGCTGTGGAGAACATGTGTAATTGCCACGGGTGGCTTTGAGACGTGTCATGTTATTTCGCCCCTTGGAATTAAAACGCGAAACCAAAAAAAGTGCCAAAGGCAACTCTCTTTTTCTTTTCGTGCGAGAATGCCAAAGGAATGACTACTGATTCAAAATGTAAAGCTTTTAAGCTTGTACCACAGATGTGATTCAGCTCTCATTTTGGGTTCTTGGGTTTGCTTTTGTCAGACTTCAAGGAATACTTGATTTGCATATTATAAGAGATGCCTCTTGCTTACTGCAACTATGCTTGCTGTCTAAGTATCATATTCTATGCACATGTCTCTGTGTACATCTCAGGTTTTCCAAATAAAATGAAATCTGCCTTAATTGAATTTTATATATGTACACGCTTCACTTTTCAGGGTATCCCAAAACTCACAGGGACTCAGATAATAATCAATTTAAAAATTATCATGGTTAGGTTGAGGCTACAAAATTAACAGATTAACAAAGAAGAGAGAGGATGATTCACCTCAATCAGCTGCTGTAGAATTAAACAAAATAAAAAATCCAAGTCAAATGAACAAAGCCACTGAAATTAGTTCAAACAAACAGGACATTGTTGGGCATTGTGTGTTGAGCATAAAAGGCTTCCAAGTTATTGACTTTGTGAGTGACTTTTGGCCACCCTGTCTATTGCCATGTATCAGACTTTAGGCCGCCTTGTAGATTCAGGAATTTTTCAAAGGATAAATGAATTAGAAATTGGTATGAGAATGGACTGGAAAGTGTTTGGAGGGGAAAAAAAAAAAACAATTTTACAGGTTTTCATGGTATTCCAGTTCAGACTTACAAGTGACACCTAATTCCGCTTGATTGTTATAAGTGTATTGATTCCCTGTCCCATTGTAAATCAATCTTTAAATACTACACAACCTTTAGAATGTTTCTGTAGCCTCTGTTCACACAGCAGCTGTTGTAAAGTCCCAGAATGCATTTCTGTCATTACTTGCAGAATTGGGTAAAATCTTTTTTTGGCAATGCTTAAATGCTTTTCAAACGGTAGGCCCCTGATTGGGCCAAGGAAACTCTGCATGACAGTAGAGAGAAAGCATCCAGTTACTGAACTAAAATCACTAAAAGTCATTAATATATTGTGAATACAATACATATAACCTAAATAATACATGTCGCATGCAATTGCCTGCCCTAGGCTTCTTTTTGACATCACTTCCTTTGTAAAATGTGGAAATGAGGAAAAGAACCGCCAGGAAAGACTTCCCTCTCCTAAACCACTGGGAGGAGGGTGGGTCAGATTTCATGAATATAAATGAACGCTCAATGCCTCTGGAAGGCTTCCAAACGCAGAACACTGTCGTTACCGTGGGGGAATCTTTGTCCCCTTCCTTTTGTCATCTCTTTCATGTGGGAGAATCCTCCTCTTAATGAAAGAAATGGGCCTCCTTTCTCTGAGTCATCAGGCAGTAATGTGACGGCCGCGCCACAGAGAGGCCTTGGGAGGAGAGCTTTTACTCCTCTCGGTGTTAAAAGACCACCGTCTGGGTGTCACAGTAATATCAGTGGAGTGGATTCCCCTGTCTTTAACGAGACTAGCACAAAGGCGTCCGGGAGCATCCTGCCCCACCACTGCACCTGCCCATTTCAAACGACAGGTTAGACAGCGCTGAGCGGCTAACAGATCTGACACATGTCATACACATACATAACACTCACCACAAGGTGTCATGAGGTATTATATTACATTTTAATCCAATATCTTGGCACAAATGTAGCTATGATACGAATAAGGTCCAACAATTTGCCTCAAAGTTATTGGAGATTTTAAAAACAACAGTGGGAACAATGCTGATAATTTCAAAACGTTAACGTGGCAAGCCTGAATGGTATTGTCATAGTTATTGCAGCTTGATGAACAGCTAAGCTATCTCGCTTTTTAAAAATAAAGTAGATATTTACTGTAATTGCGAAAAATTCCAGTTCTGATCCAAGGAGACACTGATAAAAAAGAGGACATAGACAGAAAAGAAAGTGTAGCACACCAGTGGACAACATAAACCAGGCACAGCATGGAGTGCCATTGAAATGAATTTTGAGGTCATGAGCATACTATAACAATGTTTTTTTTTTATATCTGGTGTTGTACATTTAGCCAATATATATATTCTGTGCAATAATTTTCATAGGAAATAAAGTAACAGCTTTAATATTACATTCTGTGAAAATGTATGTAATGAGCGTGTAATATGAAATATTATAAACTCATAACTTATATTAGTTTAGTTATTATTTAGATTAGATTTAGTTTAGTTGTTTTAAAGTATTTTTTCACAAATAAGAAAAAAAACCTTATTCACTAGGATTACTTTTCATACAAGGCCTACATGTTATGTAATCTGATGTAATGAATGAAATGCTGACAGCAGAACTTATGTATTATGATTTTGATGAGGTTATTGTTATATTTAAGGTCACACAAGGTTTTTTCTGAAAAAAGAATGGCATATCTCAGAAAGCATATCACATACCTCAGAGAAGTGTGCATTTGAATGTAAATGATCATAAGCCAGCCTGATATGGACCATTGTGTCAATTATGTCCAAACCCTTTCCAAGGATTCAATTTGGGAACACATATTGACATTTAAAAAAAAAAAAAAAAACTTTGCACTTAACTGCAAATGTATTCCAAACTGCAAATGGTTTTGAGTCTCAGGCCATTCACTTCAAATTAATACCAGCTGGCCTTGAGGAAGCAGAGATTAGAGGGTCCCCAAGAACCCTTGCAATTTGAGGGCCACAGACTTTCCTTTTAAATCATCAATACCACTTGTCAATAAGAGCCACTTCAAAAGATACTTCCACTAAAATGTTTTCTTTGACTGACTCATACCTTCAGCACAGCCAAAATACTGAAGAACTGGCCAATCTTTTTACAGATTTTACCCATTACATTCATGGGTGTATGATCTCAATTATCCAAGCATGTCATACACTACTGTCCCAGCTACACATATTCTACTAAACAGTTTCAAACTGTTTGTTGTCTAACAGTGGTATCAGCTCAACAGCTGTGCTGCTGCTGATAACTGGCATGACTTGACTATCGTTCCACAATAATAAATTCAAAATACACGTCACGTGTGGGAGTAATATCACGGAAAAGTACGGAAGGCAAGGGAAATGTGCGTACTCACATCTTCAAGATGCACAAGGAATGTGACGTTGCTGGCCAGTGAAGCCGTCAGCTTTCCGTCACTCGTGACCAGCTGTAGGCCTCGGGGAGCCCGATGGGGGCAGCTCTGCTTCCTGGGTGTGTACATGTCCTTCACTCCCTTAGTGCAGTTATTGGACACTATTTTCCGGTATCTGTCAGAGACACAATCAAAACGCGGAGGAGAGAAGGAATAAATGAACCGTATTTACCATTCTGACTCGATTTCAGATCATACTTTTTTGACAGTTTTATAAGGCTGAAATTGGACGATCTCTAGATTATTCGATTTCACACACAGTCATTGCGCCTAACTTTATTTAACTTGGATTTTATTTTTCCTAAAAGATTGCATCTGGTTTATGACAGTACCAGAGGGGAAAAAATGACAGAAGATGCTGTAAAGAACCATTAGGAGACTGTTAAAGGGAAGATGATCAGTAGCCACCATTTGCAAAAGGAGAGTAGAACTATGAGGAACAGAGAGGATTGGGGTCTCAGAAATATGCATGAAGGAAAGAAGAAAAAGAGAGAAAAAGGAAATGCAATATTCGGCTCTGAACACAACTGAAGATTGTTCTCCCGTCTGAAGTAAAGGAGGAGGTGAGGAGGAGGGTGAATCTGGGAGGAAGAAACCTGTCCCAGATTTACCTCTGAGCAATGGCAGTCAGCCAGAGAACTTACCTTTAATCTTTAAACTTCTATTCATGTTCTGTTTTTTTTTTTTTCAAAATTAAGAGGCCTGCTGTTTTAAATAATTTAAATAAATCACCCATCAGCAGATGATTCCTTTTTACTTAATTGTGCATCACTATAAGTACCTTAGAGCTCTTCAGAATTAAATACATATATGCATGACATAGAGACTTGGTCACATTCAATAATTTTGATTTGCCATAACTGGTTTTCAACCTTCAATCTATTTTTCAGTATGACTAAAAGGATTAATCAGAGGTAACGGCGTCACAGTACAAAGGAATCAGCTGCCAAAGGATGACCCTTATTTAAGAGTGCACACTTATTTAATGTGGAAAAGAGCAAAAACAGGTTGCGGGAAATTATCAAACATAAGTAGGTGATGTGCCACCTGGTAGCCAACCTTCCACCATTGGACCTGAGCTGTTTTATTAAGATGGGGCAGAACATTCACATTTTGCCTACGGCATCTTTTTTAGGGCCGTAACCTTACATTGAGTGAATGTGATGCATTAAAGGGCTCCCTCATCTCCACGCATTATTTGAAAAGTGCTGCGCAATTTATCAGGCAACACTGCGAAATGCTGCAGGCCTTAAATCACTGCGACACTAACCCCGTGCTGTTGAGGTAGCTCTGGCCATGGCTGCAGCTCTGTGCCACGACGCTGGGGTTAAACCAAAAAGCAGGAGAGCAGTCTCCGTTCCTCCTCCGTTCAAACCCATAGTCGCTGTCAAAGGAAAAGGGTGAATCTGATTGGTGAAAACGGACGACGTGCAATTTTATCACTCAGAAAAGTTGCCTACGCTATTAGGATCCTTATTGAGGATTGGTTAGTCAATCTCAGGCATATGCAGTGTCATTCAGACATTTCTACTGAATGACCAAATTTACTATCATTGATTTGACAAGACTATACTCCACTGTTTAGATGGGAAAATACATCCAGGTTCCTTTACTGTCTGTAAAAACAGCTGAGAGGTTAACGGCAAGAGAAATAGCCACAGCATTGATTGACAGTGCGGGTCTCAGGATTATTTTTGGCCTATAGTACAATCTACTATTCTCAAAAAGCCATATGATGATGGTGATTTATGATTTACTGAAAATGATTTGCTGTGAATAATTCCTAAATGAGGCATGTCACAATATGGTGCATGTATAGTGCCAGCCAAATTAACTATCACAGTAATCAGGATCTGACAGATTCTGTAATTCATACCACCATTAATTGGGATCAAATCTGTGCGCATGCCAAAAAAAATCACCTTTTCCAGCCTAAAGAAAGGTAGGTTTGCGTGACCTATGCATAGCCCACACTAGGGTGAACTCTGACAACCTGTGTTTCTGGTAAAACTCAGAGAACAGATGGCATAGATGTACTGTACAAAATTGCACTCAGTTAAGCGTTCAGTTACCATTCAAAATCATAGTTTTTGCAGATACAGGGCTCAGCCGAAAGGATTCTGGAATAGTCTTTTCCCAGCATGCACCTGTTCCCTGGTCGACGTTTCATGTAAACCTGTTTTACTCCCATCACACAAGGTTCACCCTGTTAAACCACAAGAAATTTGGAAGACACTGTTTAGGCAATAATAACATTAATACATACAGTGAAAAAATAATCTGACAACTAAAGGTATAAATAATTCTTCAGAAGTCTTAATTTACACCTAAAACCAATGCAAAACATTGCAAATGTGCAGGAAAACGCTGTCGGATTAATTTTCTTATGTAAGCATTACATAAGCATTGTATCATGCATTTCACATTTCACAGTGTCACATTTTTGTGAGGTAAGTTTCATTTCTTCCTCTGCAGACATTCAACTCAAATTGGCTCACATCATATCAAAACATCGTCTTTTTTATGCAATTTTATGGTTGCCTGTATGCATCTGCATTACACAAAAGATCACTGCATTTGCTTCACGTCCATGAAAACTGAATGCAAACTTGTTCTCTTAAGTACCTATGATATATTGATATTTAAGTCTAATGTTTTCAGTTGCAAAATCTTCAAAATCCTTAAATATAATTATGCATATATCGATATTTATCTCATTCCAATTTTACCTGATTGTGCAAGTGCCACGTCTGATAGTCTCCTTCAGTGCATCTCCTGGTAAAGATAGACTTGTATTCTATTTTTATGAGTTGCCATTCAGATCGATGACTGAAATGCCCAAACAACCTTTAAAAATGCAAGTTAAATGAAAACTTTATCACATTTTCTGATTAAACCTTGGAGAATGTGTCAGACAAAATCTTTCAATAAAGCTTTTGACTCTTGTATTAAAAAAACAACAGAAAAATAGACAACAATCTCATATTCCACAGGTTTTTCTCTGAAAAACCACTTACATAAAGAATCCAATTTTCATCACTATTGTTTCAAATTCAAGTAATGATTCAGTTTGTATGTGTATTGGCTGTTGTCCAACCGATCATCTTGCAGTTATGTAGCTATTGTAATTATGCAGCTGTTAGAATTTGTTATACTGGTACAAAAAAGGTATTTCTGTTATACCATGCCTTTTGTTTAGCGTACACATTGTCAGCATCATGTTCAATCTGCCTGTGATCTATTAACGATTAGCTACCTAGCATCAGGGGTCTATTTGATAAAGAAAAAGGAACAACTCTGAGAAACTTAGCGTGAATTGAGCTAACTAAATAGCTACCCTCATAGCAGAGGTTACAGTAGGAAATCAATGCTGTTACATAACTGCAACAATACTGTTTACACAAAGTGATGCACAGAAACAAAATCATACAAGCTTATCTTGTCTTAACCTGACAGCTCTGCAGAATTAAGTGGCAAATCTCCTGTTGTGATCAATAGGGATACAGGAGTAAGGAAAAAGAAGGGTGGCATGCCGGTGGGTGAGAAATAGGAGGTGTGACATGCACTTCCCTACATCAATATAACAAATTTTTTGTTCTGGATCGTGGTAATGTTGTTGCCTGGAGACAGTGTTGCATCATTGATCGATTCTCAGCTCCCGATATACGTTTAATAAGCATGCCGTTCGATATATATCCACCAGGGCCCACTCAAAGCTTTAAAATTATTCTCAGACCCTCGAGGAAGTAATGTCAAAGCAAGTGAACCATAGGAAGGATTTCGGCCACTGCATTCGCTCACGTGATGATATGGTTTTCTGTCCCGGGCTCCACGAGAACTCCATCCACAAACAGAGGAACCAGAGAGAAGCTGTGCCTTTCCCATTGTTTCCCCTCATCAAAACTGATCCTGCAGGCAACACAAAACAATGCAGTCTCACTTGGCTCACAGGGTAGTGTTTTTGATAGGCGTCCAGTGTTAGGTACATCTGTTTTCCCACGCATGAAGACAGTAAACTGACTACAATGAGAACTGTATCACAGGTGCACTGAAGCTTGAACCTAAATTGGAGGCTTCAATTCATTCTGATCAATATTTCAGACATGAAATACTGAACGGAAACCCTCTTGTGCACTGTCACAGAGCACAAGCCACGCATAAGTCAAATGCATAGAGGTATAGTGTATTTCTAAAAGTTAAAAAAATCTAGTAAAGGCAGGAAAAAAAAATATTGTGTGTGCAGTGAGGCTTACAGTAAGAAATAGAGAAACTATTCATGTTCTAACCACTCCATAACGGAGCAAATAAAGCCATATTTTTAAAACATTCATCACAGATTCATGCTCATATCGATCGTGACAGCTTATCAACAGCACGTCAGAAGTGTGTACATCTCAACTACCTTGCTGTGACACAATTGGAGTAACACGACTGCTACAATGCACACGCTCCCATGACACTTGCGAACTGTACTTGCCTTCATCTGACTAAAAGTGCTAGCAAAGCTGCCAGTCCTCCAGCTTTGACGAGCATTGGAAAAATGGACCGGAAACTTTTGACACCCTCGTTAGCTGGGGGGAGAAGGCAATCGTCGTCTTTTTGATGTGCATTCAGCCTGACCTCTGTACTAGTCCTTGAACTGTTAAATGGTTTCCGATTCAGAAGACCCACAATGCATAAGAAGGCTATAATGTAGCCTCTCATCAAACACGGTACAGTTTATACAGAAGCATGTACAGAAGGATTTTAAATATCCACATTGGTGCTTGTCAACAATTGCTTGATAATAGTAGTCATTCATAAAAACACAGAATTCTCTCAAAATGACGATAATTGTTTTGAAAACAATAAAAATGCATCCTTTTTCACATAAAGAGCAGTAGGGCTTAAATTTTAAAGTGGAAGATTCAATTGAAGTACAAATTACATGTACGTATGACAAAGCACGGAGATTATAACTGTCAACTGAAGGTCGTGTCCATTTTCAAATTAATTTTCAGCAATATATAAGAAATATACAAAAAGTGTTAATGCTATGTGTGTTCGTGGAATCATCTTCTTAAAAAGAACTACATATTTTATAGACGGAAAAATAAATATGAAAATCTCGGCCAATTTGCTACAATTTCAGAACATTTCCACCAATAACTGCAACCTCATCAATATTTTAGTTTGCTAAATATTGTCATACACTATCATGAAACATTAAGTTTAGTCAAACATTAACAAATATTAGTGAATGTGTTATTAATGAGGAGGTCAGGAATGCCAGAGACAATTCCATACATATTGTATCTGTGCATTTTTGAGACGGTTATATAAACATAGCATAGACAAACAGAGCATCAATGCTTTTTGTAACCCAATGTGGAAGGTTTCTCAATCTTGCAACTCCCTTGTTGTACGTATGAATGTTTGACTAAACGCCAATGAATATTTAATGACTTATCATGCCTTTATTAATGGATCATTAAGCATTCGTAAGCAGTTCATATTACTGTTATCACACACCATTACACAGCACACAATATTAAACAGCTAGCTGTATATCATTTTAACATACCATAAGTGTCTGACGGGTACTGTTGCCTGTACCACAGCCAGAAGGGCCCCACCTTTGTCCAAAAACCAAATGCTGTGCTCTTCCTCAAAAATCTAGATAAGACAAAGATAACCAAAAATTACTGTTGCATACAGGTGATGCAGCCCTACAAAAGTACTGATTAAAATACCAGAGGTTGATCATAATGTTTTGATTTTATGTTAATTTGCTTAATACATGATGACAGCCATTAATTTGCTCCAGTGGATCCAATTGGTAATTATCAAAACTCTATAATTGGTATATTTACTATTTGTATAATTTGTATTTGGGAATAAATAAACAATTAGTCAGCCATGTAATTGCATCTATATTAAACATATTATTCATAATGTAGCTCACGCTGGTAAATGTAAAACCACTTTTGTTTCAAGATATGTTCTGGTCCCGAAAACACGAAACCGCAAATCTTTGGGGCGTCCCTTTTAATTAGCCGTGCTCATTGGAGTATCAAATGTGTTTATTTAAAAGAAAAGCCTTTGATTGTACACAATTTCACAAGTCAAAAGTGAGCTCATCACTCAATAATTTCACATGAAGCAAACAATTCGAAACCGAAAGTGGAAATGCATAGCAGGTTTAATATTGCGTCCTATAATGAAATGATATTTATTACATTCTGAATGAATGAAAGCACACCCGTGGCGAAGAGAGCCCTCTCTCACCTGTCTCCAGGTATTGCCAGCATCTGAGGACACATACATTCCAACGTTGTTGTATGAGAGCTCAGCTCCGATATTGCCTAAGAAATACACAATACACGCATATCATGAGGGTATAATGGCAGCAAAAATGAATATGAGTACACAATACCTACAATATGCCTGCAATACAGTGCTCACACAGAAGTGTAATTAGAGTGTTTTTACTTGATCATTCACGGATATTATTACCACTGACATCATATGATCTTGTTGAAAGCAATGCAAAGCTGTAGAACACTTTATGTCAGCTGTATTGTGTTGTATTCATTGTTTTGAATGACAATGACATGTCGTGTGGAACTGTGTAGCTTAAACGGCACAAAAGAACAATATTTGCATGCATAACTGCCCCTCCCCCCTCTCCTACGTTTATGAAGTGTTATCCGTTTTTTCACTCTCTGCTGTCATTCTTTTACCTGTAGCCACAATTATTCCAGGTGCAGAACTCTTGCTGGAGATGCTTCCAGAACTGTAGGGATTTTCTGACATCTGCAAATGCAGATGCAGTGAACAGAATGGCTGAGGAATTAAAACAAGGTCATTTCCAGTTAAGGTCAGCAGAAATGGTTCGCAGTTCGTGTTTAAAATCACATGTGGCTAATTAAAGTGCAACAATAACAATAAACCACGCAAAACATGTAAAGGAAAAGGATAATTTTGTAATCTTAGTAATAGATCAGCCAACATGAGTTATTTAGATTTTTAATGGCATTGTCTATTATTGAGTGTTACTCTTGTTAGCTCAAACAGTCACGCGGGGGGGGGACAAAATTTTGGATTTGTAATTTTAAGGTCATTTTTAAGGGGTTGAAGGTCAAATAGGTCCAAAATTCTCACAAACAATCATGGATTTAGACTAGCACGGTTAACAGCCATTAACGGATTATGCCATTACTTTTTTTAGTCTGAAGGTCTTTTTCACCTTCGGCTGGTCTACTATTGATGGGTCTCTGTCCTACATAATCCTTTAGTGAATAATGAATGAACTTATTTTGGAGAGGTTCCACATTTATTTGCCTTTAACACATAGTTAAAGAAAAAAACATGTGGAAACTGAGTCTGTTTGTTACAATGGCACCCACTGAAGTAGCATCAATCAAAAGCTCATTTGGAGCCTGGGTGTGATCATGGGCAGAATGGCTAAACTTTTGGAGTATAAGTTTGAATACTGGCAGCTCCATAGGGTAATAAGTAATATAAGTTCAAGCCGTGTGAGGCAACATCGTGCTTCATATCTCATATTAAATAACCGTCAGACAGTGGATTTAATTTCATGTGCTTGAGTCATGTGCCAATGGCGTGCTGGTATGAGAACTTCAAAGTCCATAACCACAAGCCTCTTATCTGTTGCAATTTTGAATGATATGCATCAGCTGACATCCCGTTTTCAAGCAATGGTACAATTTTGAGTAACAAATGTATCATGGGAGAAATCTGAATTTCTTTACCCTGAAAGGAGTGTAGTATGCATAAATTATTCAGCTAGATAAGAATCAGGTTTGGTCAGGTTTTAGGAAGTGTAAAACAAAAAGCAGGACTGAAAAAAAGAACCATTTCTCATGCAGGGCTCTGTAGCTACCTGCTGAATTAGCATGGGTTATGAAATTCATTTTCTACTTATAACAGTATCACAAGTTAAGCAAAATCATGTCAAACCAGGATATCAGTTCCTCTCATATCTGTTCACTGACTGCAGAAATGATATTAAATTCTGAGAGCTATGGCAGCAAGATAGAAGCATTGGCTTCCAAAAAGATGTACATGCCATGTACTCTGATAATTGCGGAATTGTAGTATTACATCCTTCGAGGTTAAATGATTGTACATCACAGAATGTTAGATAAATAAAACATTCTGTGCATTTGATAACGCTAATAAACACTGCAATTATGAACTTAGGAATTCAGGACTTGAAATCAGATATGGCTTTTAGATAAGACACCCCTGAAAGATAGCCCAAGTTGTGTCTAATTTTACATTTACTTTTATGTTCATGTTTATGCTTATGTTGTGCTTGTGTTTAAGTGTATGTGTTTGTGTGTGTGTATGAGTATGTTGTAGTTTATCCAATGCTGTGCAAAGGCACGGTCATGGTGGACATGTATGTTACAGTGTATTGTCATGTTCTGAAAGGGCATGGTAATGAGACACAAAGTCTGACTGCTTCATTGCTTTACACTGTAATGCTGACAGAACTCAAAACTTTGCCTCTCTGGATGAGTGTCGGCATTAATATTGACACTCAGAGGTCTTCAAAAAAATTACCCCAGTTGAAAAGTTACTTGCGCCTTGTCATGAAGTGTTGAATATTTGAACAGATGCATGACAAAATACACAGATAAGAGCATTGCCACTGGTTTTAATTGCATAGCCCGTGCGGATATACCCACAGAGAGTTACTTTTCTGCTGGAAAGAAAAATCCCTCACCAGCGAGGAACATGCAATTATGTTTCAATAAGAATCCCCCTCTCTCATTTGGTAAGAGGACGGCAGTATTGATAGTGTGCTTAATTGCCTTTATCTGCTGCTAAAACAAAGAAAGGGCTGCCTGACAGAACAGCCTCCACCAGTTCCCAAGGGCAAGAGGACATCCTCAAAAGACAATTAAATCAGCTCAGAGAGCAGAAAATGCCGTCCTTTCAGCTGATATCATGACACTGTTAGTAAGGACACCAAGGACAATAGGACTGAACTTTGAAATCTAAAGGGAGAAAAAAACAAGCATGCAATTAAAACGTCACTTCAATGCACTATTAAAGTCAACCTTTAAATATTTCTCCAGGATTCAATAGTCTCCTTAACTATTAATTCAACGGTAAACCTTACTAAATTAGCTATTTTACAAAATATCAATAAACAGCTTTCAGAAGGGCAGAGGTAATATGAGGAAGTCTGGAAGGCACTTAAGAGCAATCAGATTTAATTATTTGTTGAAGAGCTTGTTGCATATTTAAGTGCCATGCAGTGTGTATATACAAACTAATCGTTAGAGATGATTAATTCATTATGGCACAATGTCCTTGAGGATAAAGCACATTTTTCAGTATCTGCAGAGCAACACCTGTTGAAATACACCTCCAGATCCATCTATAAATGGATGATACTATATTAATCAATTATACATATCCCAAAATGTTATTTGGTATAATTTGGGAAACTGTCATGCAATGCTCATAGTGAGCAACTGCTAAAGAGCAAATGTTATATTAGTTTGGGGGAGATTTAATTTGATGTGCCAGTTAATGTATCCTTAATTTAAAAGCTTTGGTTTAAGCACTCTTTCATTTGAAATGTTTGCCATGCCATGGGTCAGTTTTTATAATATAAAATAAAAATGACTTTTTGATTTCCACAATTTTTGTAACAGGATCCTGTTGTCAGCAATGAAACTGACCATGTGTGCTTCGTATGGCTGGAGAATCTCACAGCTTTAGGGGAAAAGATGCTCTTTGTCTCTACTCACAGGAGAAGGGAGAAGATGTTGGGATTATGACTTTAGTGCTCTTATAGTATCCATCCACTACCAGGCTAATGCCAGTAGAGTAGTTTTTAGCTTTAACTTTCATGGACAATTTCAGGTAGGTTTCCACAAATTTTCTGTTTCTAACATCCTCGGGTTGTATGGTTGTTGATCTAATGAAAAATTATGTGCAAGTATCAAAACTGTAACATATGCTTTATTTTGTTATTCAAAGTTCAGCACAAAACATATTTCATGTTTTATAAACCAAAGACTGTCTGCAGCAGTGCTGTAAATTAATGATAGATTTAATTGTCCCCATGCCAGAATAATCATACTTATGCAAATTTCATGGTTGGTCCCTAGGTTTATCTCTGAGGCTACTGAATGGATTCCTGTCCTGGCTGAGTAGAAATGTGCAGTTGGTAAGAGAAGATCAGGTAGAAGGTGGAAATGTATTCAGAAGGGCTGGTGTGGGAGACTGAATACATACAGTAAAATAACTTTATTAAAACCGTTCCATTGAATAGAGGACTAACTGCTGTAAGGACAGGGGTGACCATGAGATGAGAATGTGTGGTTAACACAGGCATAAAGTAATACACGTTTCATGGAAAATATTCAAGATTCCTCCCCTCAGGCTCTGAATGGCTGATAATCAGTCATTGTAAGACTAAGAATCTGGGGTGGGTTCTAATGTTGGATGAGATGATGCCTAAACACAACTTTGTAAATTTTATCACTGTAATGCAGTTTCCTGCTCAGATTACCATTAGACCAAGAAAATGAGGATGGGCTACAAGGCTTTAGTGAAATATTTAAGAGGTTACAGCTTAAATGTCTAAACAGACATAAATTTTAAAACCACTAAATTCCTGAGCATTGCAGAATCTACTAACACATTGCTTTGTGTGTTTTAGTGTTCAGCTCGGGTGATTTGCTTGAACATTGTTAAACTAAAGGGAGTAATATGTTCTACAGTGTGGCTATGGGAGTAACAAAGGGACCATTTCAAAGGTGAGAAAAGAGGGAGTGGGGGTGTACTCTGCCCTTTGCAAGGTCTTCCATTCTAAAAGCTCATGCTTGCGCAGTAAGTTTTAGAGGGAGGGTAGGTTTACATTTACATTTACATTTATTCATTTGGCAGACGCTTCTATCCAAAGCGAAGTACAACAAGTCAAAAAAAGGTTGTGTAACGTGCACTCATCTACACATTGCAGAAGATCATGCTTACCAAAATGCAGTGAATGTCATTTCCTGCAAGGTCTGTGGCAGGAGCTTGAATCAGGCGCCAGTCCCTCCCTTTGTTGTAGGTTATATAGGTCTTCACTTGGCTATCAACCTTTCTGTTCGCAATGAACATGCCTTTTATCCCCGCTACCTAGGGAAATGGGAATAAAGTTTAACAATCATATAGACACTCAGAGGAACTGGAAATTGCATTCTGCGACATCTGTGCAGCTCATGCATATTCAGTTAGCAAACTGTTACCGCCTCCTGCCATTAATCTTTAGACTGCTTTTGGTGCAACCAAAGCAACTTGAAAATCATTTAAAATAACATTCACAAAAGAGCAAGCTCACATAAAAAAAAAAATTCATTCCATCCATAAAACAGTTTTGGCAAATTTAAAACCAGTTCCAACAAAGACAGAGCCATAAAGGAGTTCAGACACTTTCTCTTTCAAAATGAGGCACATAAGTGGCATTAATAGGCGCTGCTTTTGACAGAGAGTACAGGAGCTGCTAACTGGACAGCCAGGGTTAATAATAAGCTGTCATTCAAAAACTATATTACCCCTGGACACTGCCTCAAGCGAGAACTGTGTGTGTGTGTGTGTGTGTGTGTGTGTGTGTGTGTGTGTGTGTGTGTGTGTGCGTGCGCGCGCTTGGCTATTTCTGCAGACGGGTTGATCAGACTGTAGGTGCTTGTGTGTGATATGTATCATTGGCCAATCGTTTTCATTCCAGCTGTGTGGTATATATGGCACAATGTCATGTGTTAACATATGCAATTAATGCTGCCTTTGTTTTAAAATTATGGTGTAGTTGTATTGTGTATTGCAGGGCTTGTAACTGAAAGTTTGCCAGCTTCATTGCTGGTGTACCCTTGAATGAGGTACAGTACTCAAATTGCTTCTGTACATAACAAACTGTGTAAAATGGATAATATGCAAGCTATGATAGTCACTCTAGATAAGAGCATCTGCCAATCAAATCTGTCAATATATATGTTGTGAAAGCAACCAGGAATGTAAAGCTTAAATTTTACATTCTGGTGATTCATTCAACAGCAGTTTAATTTCTTGCTTGAATTACTTATTTTGCTAAGTGGAATAGAATGTTTCCTTCAATTTATTTTATGTTTAGAGCTTTCACCAAGTGGAAACAGCAATTGACTGTGTGATGTGATGTGATTGTGATGTCACCAAGTGAATAAGTATGAATGTGTGTAATTGTGTTTAGGGTCATCAGTCTCTCCACATTCTTCTGTGCATAAGGATGTGTGCCTGCCCAGTCATTGGATAAATGGGGAATGATTAAATTGATTGGCCACACCTCCTAATTAATAACAGGTGGTATAAATACAAGAAGGACATGAGAACAAAGAGAGCAAGGGCGGGGGGATTTCATTTCAGTGCTTTTGTGCTTTGGCTTAAGTTTTTATTACTTGTTTAGGCAGTTTTATTTTTTTTTTTTACTCAAGCCTGTTCTACCAATTTTAACCTTTGACCTTATTTAATATTTTTTGCTTGCCTCAATTCAATGAGTCTTTTTTTATTTGAGAAAGATTGGCCAGCTTTATCACAAACATCATTGTTAAAATATCAGTAATTGAAGGGAAAGGGGCAAGGTTCTTTACTGAAAATCTGTAATATTGGCTCACAGCAGAGGGCCATTCGAACAAACCTCGTGCCAATTGTCAGTGCTTGTTTCTTATTTTGTGCATTCTCCAGTCTCCAAATTGCCAAATGCTTTGGGAGATAGGAATTGGAAGAATTCTAAATGTAGTGAATTAAATGGGGGTTTTAATTTGGCAGTGAAATAACAATGAAACCGAACTCATTTTAATTGTCCGCCGCTCTTCCTCCCACAATGTCAAAGCTCATTGGCTGACACCTACCTCATACAGGTCAATCATTATGTTTCCCTCCAGTCCTCTACTGGTTTTCACATTCTCCAAGGCCAGAGTGAAATAGACTCCCCGCGTGTCTGATATATAGAGGTTATACGTGTCATTTTGGTTCCATTCTTGCACAGCTGCAAATACCTGCTTCTCATCCGTGCTGATGATGTGCATGTCCTGTTGAAGAGAAATCATTAGTTTTCAGTACGGCTGGAAAGCCCGCATACTCTTGAGGATAGAAGTACTGAACCTTAATACAGAGCTGCTAACAACCCGTGGGAGAGCAAATATACGCTGAAGAATGCGTGTTACTGTTACTATTGATTTTGTCTCATTATAGCTGCTTCCTGGTTCATGCTGTCTTACATTTTAGCAACAGCACAGACCAAAGATCGGTCTCCTACAGACATTGCTCCTCTAGTGTCTGGGTGTCTGCTTAAATGAAATCCCAGCGACAAAAATGACCATCTCTATGCCTCATCTGCTCTACTTTCCTGCAATTTTCACATGGATGAATACAACACTGTCACCACTCCCATACTTCCGAGAATGTCAAAGAGACACTGGATAAAAAACCCAACCACCTCGCAATGCTCTGAATGACTTGCCTGCACTTAGAAACCACAGCTACCTAATCACCACTAGGGGTGTTTCAATCGTAAAAACTCTCTTTGTTCATATTCAGTGTACAAACCCCAGAGCTACTGTGAAACCTGAGGGTTCAATTTTTGCCCTTTTCTGTGGAAGTGAATCTGCACAAAACTCTAACTGACAGACAATTGTAATCATAGTCTGGGCAGGGGTCGATCCACACTTGTTTTGAGGAGAAGGACTTATACACTGCCTACGCAGAAAAAAAATCAATTAACAATAGAAAAGTTAACCCAATATATGAAAGCTATTAAACAAAAAAGATCTATTGCAATTGATATCAGTGAAATATTTTGGAATATGAACATATACAATATTGCTCACACCTTCATTTTCTTATTTCCTTCCATTCTTTCATTTTCCTGCATCCAGCATGGGTGTCAGTCAATCGATCAAACAAATCAGTCAATACAATAGTTTATATTCAGCTTTTTCCAGCCTTTTTCATTAAAGGAGACAAGGGAGAAAGGAGAAAGAAGCAAATAAGTCCCTGACGTTTCAGCAGCAGACTGTCTCACGGGAACCTAATCTTTTTTTTTTAACTTGCTTAAACGCTTTCCTCTCTTTGTCTTCACCTGCACTGCATTCTTCATGAGATGTTGCACCAATGGTATTTGCCAATGCATTTGTGGCCTTTGCATTGGGTTTGCTATAGCAGTGGTCCTCCGGTAATTAATCAGCAAGGTATGCCACTATGGCAGTTGTAATTATGGTAGGGGGTACCTGACCTTATATGTTAACTTTCACCCCGGTGAGAAAAGCATAAAACAGGAAAGCCGAAGCGTTCTTCTTGGCAAGGCAGTGAGCTGTAAATTCACAGGTGAGACACTTCGCTTACAGCTAGCTTTATTTCTTATTGGCTTCATATTATGCGTCGCACCATGACAGGTTGACCTTTCTAAATGCATTAGAACCTTTGAATCCCTCAGAATGATTTATTGGAATTTTTCTGTGTTTAATAAGGGAAAAAAAACCCTTATGTGTCATGAAAGATTGTGTTTTTTTCTATTTTTTCCGGATTGCTTTTGAGTTAAAAATGTGCTTGGAACAGTTTCCATGGTAAATTTACAGATTTTACTTTGCAATACATTGTGTTTAGACACACAGTTGGTCATTCTATTCAAAGATCCAGTGGAGATTATACTGATTATTCATATTCTTCAGCCTTTGTAAGTTTCATCAAAATCTTTATCCATCAAGCAGAAGTCACTAGTTAAAATCTTCTGACTTGAATTTGAATGCTCTGTTGTAAAGGGTAGTGTAGCTCCCCTCTGTGTAGCATACTGCAATATTCATATCTGTTTGCAAACAGAATTCTCTTTAGGGTTTTGCATCCCTATTGGGTAGTAAGACCAGCATATGCCGCCAACCAGAGAGGGACAGTCACATTCTAGGATTAAAGGACTTAGTTTAGAATGCTCAGCCGTGCATGCAAGCACTTGACGCATATCTTAAAGCACATTGAAACACATTTTTATTTCTGACAGGACATTCTCTTTAATTACATTTTAGAATATGAATTAAATTGGATCTTGTAGCTTGAATCAGCCATTAAGGTTGCTTTACATTTTGTATTTTTGCTTGTTTGCATGTGACAGTGCTTGATTTTTTTTTCCCTCTTTGCCTAAAGATCATCTAAAAATGTTGTTTTGCGGGTGTGCATTGCTGCAGATGTCTTATCTGACACATGAAAACATCAAGGTGGAAAACTTCAAAAAACAACATAGGGATTGCATACCTGTGAATCTCAAATAATGATTGTGATGAAAAAACAATGTTACAGTAAGATAGCTTTTATTTAGGATCATAACCATCAAAGAAATGGCTTTAACCATAAATCAAGTGTATGCATGCCACAATATAGCAAATATATTTCTAGCTTTATTACGGACCATTAATATATGATATTGATACTTACTTAAACATGGGGTAATATGTGGTTTAAAGTACTTGGTTTTTGGAAAACATCATTCAGAGAATGTTCTCTCTCTACAGAAATGTTTCTCCTAATGGAAATATGCCAACATCCATCTCTCTGGTTTCACATTTAATGACTTCTTGGTCTGTTTCAATTTCATTCTTCAATTCATTTTAGATTTTTTGGGAAGAAAAACTCTTTTTCTATGAGTCAGGGTATATGCTCTGATTATCTAGTCAGAAGCCGTAAACATTATTAGATTAGTGTGAAGATTAGACTTTGAAAACAATTGAAAATTCGTGTAACGTGAAAACTCATCTGAACATTTACTTTAGAACTTTTTAACTAATGTAAACATTTAAATTTCATTTGTGTCAATTTTTTTCCCAATCAGGGGAGTGTTTACTTTCATCAACTTCCTAAAACCATTGTTCTCACAAAAAAAGACACTTTAAAGTGGTACATGTATATTTGTGTAAATTAAAATGCTATTTTTCCCCCTAATTCTTTAGTTTAGTCATGTTAACTGTTCCATTAACAGGAGTTTACTGTGGGGTGTAATTCTGTTGCAGCCACCTTGTTCTAAGATTGATTCAGCTGACTCCTCCCACTTACAGTGAAAGTGCCTGTAGCATCATTCCAGAAAGTTCAAATGAGGAAGGAGAACGGCCAAGGGAAGCATTTAAAGCTGATAATGAAGATTAAATAGAAACAATTCACACAATGGGAACCTCAGGTATTGCAAAGTTTTTTTTTTTTTTTTAACCATTGTGTGTACAGAGTTTTATCAGATAACCTTGAAAATAAAGCAAACCAAAATTTGCTGAGGTCCTGTACTTATGTCACATGTACAGATTAATAATAACAATCATTGTTGTTGTTATCATCATCATAATTGTTTTTTAAATGCATTTTATCCTCAAGCTTTTGGACAACACTATTTACTCCATGGAATTTGTAAGAATTCATATCTTACATTGAATTTCATCAGTCATTCATGTGGAATCGAGGCTTTTTCATAAGAATTCATTTCTAATATTTTGGAGTATCGAAATGCATCCTTATGAAATAAATTATGCTTCGTTATTTCTATGTTTTGATTCTGGAAGGACTTCAGCTTCAATTTATGAGATTGTATGCTCAAACCATGCCCTTATAAGAAACACACACACACACACACACACACAAATGAAGCGACATCATCTGTCCAGTTTGCTTACTTTGGGAAGAGAGTATTTTGGTAGTTTGATGCGCAAAAATCCCTCTCTCTGATAGGACACATAGTAACTTGCCCTTCCTACTGTGGTAACCTGGAAACAAAAGCAACAGCAGAAAAAGCAGGTGAGAACATTCTGTCTCCAATAACAACGTTTGCGTTCCTCATTGAGCCCAATTTTCATGGCTTTAACACAACTGGCAAACACAGTACACAGTTGGCATGAAACGCAGAAACATTGCCTTCTTGAGAACTGAAATTCAAAGATGGATGAGGGACGTATGGAAATTCACCAGAGCCAACCGTTTTTCACTCTGCACACAATGCAGATTCTGCTCCAGCTGCAGCTAGATACTCCATTTGGCACTTTCAGCCAACCACAGACAAGCATGTATTGTGTGCAGGGAGAAAAGCTACATGCCTCTGCCAAGTTTACCACGATCTCAAAACCGTGGCGGACTCATTTTCACAGCCGGGCTTGCCCTGTGCGTACCCGCCTGTTTCGCCTTGTGTTTTCCCACTGTCTTCATCAGGCCACAAGGAGGCTTACAGCAGGGGAAACATACTGCTTCAAACTCTCCTGAACCCTGGCTCCATGCTCTGATCCCTCAATGGGCCAACTGGTGTAAGAGCAGGGTTATGGCTTAGGGTGGGGTTATCAGATCTGTCTGGTTTGAGTTTTTGTCATGTTAGTGAGATAGAAATAAAATAAATACATAAAAAATGTAAGGCTTATTATTTCAATGAACTCAAACTGTGCACGTCAATATTGGGCAGCTGGTAGGATGGTTTTCTGTAGAGCTGTAAGCTATATGACCAATCTGATTTAATTAGCTCAAATAGTAAACACATTGCCATTGGAAACAATATACTAGCTATAACTAAACTTGGTGGTCATCAAAACTTAAGTAAATAATATTATCCATATTTAAATGTTGAGATATTTCAAAGTATATTTTTCTCATGTTCACCGCCTGCCAATAGTTCTGGTGTTACTGGAACACATTACTGTTTAAACAGTTAGGCAGCTGAATGACCATTGCATTAAGACAAAAAAAAATGCACCCCAAAAATGATCTTGTCTCTCCAAATAAAAGCAAGCACTGAGAAACGCACAGGGAAAAATTGAAAAGCACAGAGTTACATTTTGTGCTAATACTTTGCAGTATGTAATATCCAAATGCATTAAAAGCATGGAAATCAGTCTCATATATTCTCAAAAGTACCAAAATCAAGTTCAAAATGGTCACATTCAAACTGAAGTGGTGCTACAATACTTTATTCATTTATTCATGAACAAACAGGCACCGGTATATAATATAAAATAAATTGGCTATCAAGGTCCCAGCTTCAACACTGAGGGTAAGATAATAATACAGCTGGAGGACCTGGATGTGCTCTCAAAGGTGAACACTGCTTCATAACACCTAGTGCAGTGCAGTAAAAGTCAACGTAGTAGCAAAATATAGAACTGAAACTTAACAACTCCAGCTTTACGACTGATCATATTCTAAGCAGTGTGGGTTTTGTCAGAGCTTTAAATATACCTAAGGTATTTTCTTTGGTTGTACTTTTTTCTGGTCTCTTTCTCATCTGAGATGTTGAAGTAGAATGGCCAATCAATATCCACATTATTCTTTGTTCAGAGAAGTATTTAACTCCCCTGGCTAAGGAAAGCATACAGCTTACAGCAAATATACCAGTAAATGTGGCATGCATCCTCGTGTACCGTTCCAATCGATGACTTTCACCCAAATCAGCAATGTGAATCTACCCTTTCACCCACGCAACAGCAGTTATTAGCGGCTACATAGTGAATACCTGTCTGCTTTTTTAAGGCATGGGGTAAAGGGCTTCATTATTAAACTAAATAACCAATTGGCCCTTGAGGCCTGTAAAGGGAATATAATGGGATAGGAGAAGCAGAGAGGGGCAGGAAGACTGTAAATAAAGAGAGAAAGGAGGACGGAGAGCCAAGGGAAGGAATGTGTTCCACTGCATGTATAGGTATGAAATGTGGTCAGTCCTTGATAGGTATTCATCTTTCATGTTTGATGGATACCTTCTTTGAAGTGGACTGGAGTTAAATCAGAAAGCTGTGATGTTTTTCTTTTCTGGATAATTGTGCACGATGCAGTTTCATACCTGAATGAAGACATAGTCGTCCTGGACCACCAAGGAGCTAGCATCAATGTGTCCTGGGAACGGGTAGTTTCTGCTGGATTCTGTGCACTCCTGCACCTTGCATGTGACATAGTGAGCTCCTAACAAAGTAAGAAAAAATAATACCAATTCACTGACAAAAGGCAGCATGTTTGGACAACAGCCATTTTAAGAAGGAGAAACTAAAATGATGAAAAGTCATTTTGAGCAGTACCTATGAAATCATACTTATGCCAGCTACCTTACTAGCAGGAAGTGCATGTGCAAGGCGTTGTGACATGATGACAAAGAAACATTCAATCACTGACAAGGCTGTTCTAATATTAGCACCACAGTGGCGTTTTACTTACAATAATGAGCACATTCAGAAAACAAGCAGCTCAGTTTGGCACAAAACTGATGCGCTGGGTAAGTCTGTCTTACTCCATAGAAAGCAGCTGTCATGTCCAGTTTTTTTAACTGCCTTTGCTAAGGCACATGGCTGTATGCTGCAACATGGCTGTGTATGATGGTGTACAAAGCAGTGGGAGTTGTTCAGTGAGTCAAAAAGAAGAAAGAGAAATTTGGTAAGACACACCCACTGTTAATTACAGTATTTTGTTATTTTTATAGTTTTGGTTTGCAAAACTGCAGTAAAATAATATCAGGTCTGCAAGTGAGGTAGCTTTCTTGTTTAGTAGCCTCAACAGTCTATAAAGATAAATATCCTTTCTGTTTCACCATTAATGACTGAAATATCTCTAGATATCGCAACATATATACTGGAATTCTATAACCTGTTATTGTTGTAAGGTATCATTTCCTACATTCCCACAACTGTAAGAGATATATAGACACCTTTTCTCTTTTAAAGCTATTTCAGTGAGGCATTTGTATTGCATTTACACTCCCTCCCATGAGGGAAGCTTACACACTGGGTTTTTGGTGAGCTTACCGACTGGCACGCCATAATGGTTAGTTCTTCTGCCAGCTGGCTAGCTAGCTGGCAAATAACAATGAAAATAAAGCATAAGCCATCCAAATCTTGAAATGTTTTTGATTCTTTGGAAAATTAAATAATTTAGTGACAATGGGTTAGTGTGAACGTGAAGCCATATTTTTCCTTCAGTATTCACATACACAGTATGTGCTAATATTATAGTACATATGTGGAAAACATCTTTGTTTTTTAACAGGCCATAAAAATCAATAAGGCGTGTTCACTGCGTGTTGCCTGGAGAGTCTTCACACACTACTGTTGCCTACATCTGCTCAAGTGTACCCCATATCATACATCATTGGAAAGACAGCACATGACATTTTTTCACTTCAGGCTGAACCAATACATTTTGCTTTGGAAATGATCCATTACATTACGTTCATTATACCGATGCTCTTATCCAGACTGACTTCCAGCGCAAGATTAAATGCTGATATTCTTCCACTTACCTTTTCTATTGCAATTCTTTTTTTTGAAAGTTTTTTTTTTTTTTTTTTTTTGTCGAGGTTGGCGAATTTTACATGCATCACATTGCAGAGCAATTTGTGGCACCTTACTTTCCTGAACTTACCTTTTATTTACATGATATGCTGCTATCTCTGATAAAGAGGATATAAACATTTTAAAAATATGCACGTATGTTTATAGGGTTTTTTACTTCCTACTTTGATGATTCTTAATTTCTCCAATTGGCCTTTAATGGGGAAACGAAACATTTGTTTACAGGCTTCAGTCCCCATAGCCTGCACAGCCCTAATTGGTAAAATTTCACTTCTTGAAGCGTAAAGACATTGACCATATTAGTAGTTCCATTCACAACTGCGGTGAGGACTGTCCGTCCCTCAGTGAGATGAAATGAAAGGCCTTATTAATAATCCATCAAGTGCTACATTTATGAGCGGAGGAATCCGGTGTAATCCCTTTGGGACATGTTTCAGACCCAGGATGGAATGTATGTGTGAGGCTAGCTCCTCCGCTGCTCTGAGCTCTCATAATTGGATGGGTAAGTGATTTTCTTCTCTGCCTGAGAAAGTGAGCTACTCACGTCCGTCAGCAGTACGCGCCTCTATGTGCACCAGATCTGATTCCTTATCGAGGCCGACGACAGACCTGCAACAGAGGAGAGGTGAGACGAAGAATGCAGGCAACATCCTTCAGGGATAACATTCAGAACAACTTGCATCCTACGAAATGTGTCCTAGGTAGCTACCAATGCCTCACTTCAGACAGAGTGGACATCTGCAGTTTATTATGATCTGTGATGAAGCATACAATATTTCAAATGAAAATGTGTTCATTCTTGCAGTCAAACAAATACATTACAAGAATGTTAAAACTTAAATATTTTCCCTTATAACACTATTTCAGCGTGACTGTTTGTGATTTGCAATTGGGCAAGTACATGATTTAGGCTGAAATTCAATCAAAGTGCATTTAGAGAGCTCCCTGATGTCTGGTGTGGTATTAAGAATGCCTGAATGTCTAGGACTTCCTTTTGTTTTTAGTTGCACTTATCATTCACATTATCATGTTTGTTAGTATTTAAGACAATGATTCAGGCATTAAGTAATATAAATTTGATCATAATAAATAAGTATTACTGATATTTCAGCAATAAATGTCACCAAGGTATTCATTTGTTTTATCCTCATTTCCAAATTGAAATCACAACAGTACCTCATTCGTGCAGACATAAAGTGAAGTTCCCTCCCTATTACTCTAGAGCTTCAAGAGTCAGCTATGCATGTATTTTCCATTTGAATAGAGATTCACAGATACAAATGTAAAGAGAAATATGTGACATACCAGTAAAACCTGTTTGGAGACACATGTTCATGCACAAGTTGCCATTTTCTTCCAAAATCCATTGAGCTATATAACTGTGGGGGGAGACACGAGCATTACAGAATGCCTTTATAATAATAATAATAATAATCGTATACTTTATTGATCCCTCATGGGGAAATTCGTCCTCTGCATTTGACCCATCCTACACACACAGTGAGCTGTGAGCACACACACACCAGTTGGCCCAGGGACCAACTCCAGTTCTTTTGCCAGTGCCTTGGTCAAGGGCACTGACAGGAGTATTGACCCTAACATGCATGTCTCTTGACGGTGGGAGGAAGCAGTGCCCCAGTGGGGAACTGAACTGGCAATCTCTCGGTTACTAGCCCTGTTCCTTACTACCATGCCACACTGCTGCCCACTGGTAGAGACCAACAGTTGCCCACCCCTAGTCTTTTGATGAGTTCCACAGGCCCTTTAATGACTGTGGTGAATCAGGTCCTCAGTATAAAAGCTCACCTGAAGAAAGTCACGTTCAATACCACAGTGTTCCCATTGCTGAGATGTTTTAACAGTGCTCTTTACTGGCTCACCATCACCACTTCCAGTAACAACTCATCTTTTTTCTTCTTCCCTTAAGAGGTCAAAGTGGTAAGCAAGCTCAGACTTACCGTAACATTTTTGGGACAAGAAGGCTTCAGTGTGTTATTGCCGCAGCAGTTAGAAAGTTGCATAGCAACAACAGAAGTTGTGCGGAGTACACCATCGACTCTAAGGGGAAGGGGGGGGGTCACTTTTTTAACTAAACATAATTGCCTACTGGTGTGGAAACACAGTTTTGTGTTGTTTTCATTGGATATGTTGCCATGGACTTCATAATTAAGGGACTCTTACTTCTAAATGCTGGACGAAACAAAAAAAGGGCAAAAATGCTACACTCCATGATATGCAAGACAAATATCATATTGCCAGTGGTAAAAATGTGGATGAAAATAACAAATCTGTAGTATTTTATTTTAGCAAGTACACCAGGGTAAACAAACAATTGTTAAGCTACAATATTAATTTTCCTTACCAGCTTATAAAGGCAAAAACTGCAGACAATAAAGTTTAATTAACCATTATGAAATGAACTTGTTGAAGAGATCACATTATACCTGAGGACTTTACAGGAATACTCTGGCCTCTGAATTGCCAGCTGAGCACCAAATTACCGTCTGAACAGAGACCACAGCAGAGCTGAAACTGTGAAATGCTGAGAATATGCAATGCCCCAAAATGTGACATAAAGACGACAGGTTAAGTGAAAAAAGTGACGCCTTTATGGATAATACATTGTCTCACTCATTTAAAAAACAAAGGTTCCAATTAAAACACATCCTCGTCAATCCCTCTGCTAGTTTTAATACACTCTCACATACTTGTTTTGTTTTTGTGTGACAGTTAAAGTTTTACAGGTTCCTCTCCCTTCCTGACTTCGTGTCATCCCTGAAACCTGTTCCTGAATAGACAACAATGCCAGGAGGCAAATAAGATGATTGGACAGGTGGGTTTGTTTCTGCAGTGTGCCCTGCTGGTGTTAAAGACCTCCTGTTCCCTTACTGCCTTCGTGCTTCTTATTTAAAGTAGGTACACCGCGGTTGGATACAGACATAAGGTAGAATGTACTCTAACTCAGTAAATACACTCTGAATGCACTTTACTTTTCCTTTCTGTAAGGATTCCATTTGCACTATGCTGATGAATTAAACTAAGAGTGCCCTTAAAAAAGCAGACATGGTGATTTACAATGCAGAAATGACTCATCATCATTTGCATATTAATGGCAGGGGGACCCATATAACCGAACTTAACTTATTTATCATGGTTAACCCCATAATGTCCAAAACTGGCACCGAAATCCCCTCAAAGCCTGGCTATCCTCATTTCAACCGGCTGAAAATAATGAAGGAAAAAACAGAACATACATGAAATATAATATTTAAATAAAGAATTGGAATTGCAGTAGAATAACAGTCATGTATTGTTGCCAGTTAATGAATGCACCAGTAAATTCAGAATGTGTCCATGTGTTCCCAACCACAATCCTTCTCCCGAGAGCAGCCAAAGTAAAAGTTAAAAATGCGCAAATGAACATTTACTGGGCTGGAAAAGTGTACTTTGGCAGTGACAACTATTCGGTGGAAGAAGTGTTCTCATCCACACCACCTGGATGACTTGACTGTTATTGTTTGAAGAGAACAGGTCCCCGGAGCTGCATTTACTGCATTCATCAGCTGTCATGCTGTCAAATGTGTCGTTTTAAATAATCTTTAACCACATTTTATAGAAAGAGTGATTACCCTGCAAGGTGCCCCAAATTATATTTAATGCACTCAGACAGCACCATTCACTCCAAAGCCTTCCTTCCAAAACGCTATTCTGTTTGCTACACCATTGATCGCAGATTCCTCTCAGATTCTCAATCCTACGCCAGCGAGAAGAATAAAAAGTATGAAAAATACATTGTGACAGGTGTCTATCTTTCCTGTTATTCAGATAAAGCAAAGAAGAGGTTTTTCTTCAACTGCTAGTTCAAGTTATAAATAGACAGTCTCAAGACTGTCTCAAGAAACAAGGATACCACCATGGTGCTTGAAGAGTGGAAAAAAAGGCTTACAGCTTACAGTACACGTACTGGGGTTTTGACCCAATAAATAAACAAACAAATAAAAATTACAAAGGGCAACTGAGAAGGAGAGTCTTCACCTCCCCTAGAAATGATGTTAATTTTGTCAATTGTTTAAAATGTTAAATGTTCAAGGCCCCCTGGTCATCAATCGAATTCAAACCTACCAATAGGGGATCATTTCATCAATTCCATTGAAACCTGTTAATTGCTAATTGTTTTATGTTTGTAATTATAATCTTCTTTGTCTTTGGGAACCAGCCCATTGGTTAAAAAGCTACACCTGCCTAATTAAAGGCCTGTTAAATAAAAGCGTGTGGGTGGTGAGCAAGAGGGCTCATTTTATTTTTGTTGTCTGTTTGTGCAGGCTGGTTTCTTTTGTTTTTCAAATACATTTTTGGCTTTTTTGAATGGCTGCTCATTTTTGTGAGAAGTGTTGTCCAGCTTCTGCACAGCAACAAATAATAAATGCACAGCCCAATAATAATAAATGCACAACTACTTCAGAGAAAATATAACAAGCAGCAGAGTATCTGAACCTTAGATGGCAAAACATTTAGTTGAAGCAAACCCGCTTAACTTTGTGAACAGACATAAATAGTTCTATAATACCACTGTAGTGAGTGAATTATAATGCTTATTTTTGATTAATGTCAATTAGTGTGTAAAATCGGAGACTAATGTACTGTACATGCTTTTACTAGTGAAGCGCTAGTTGCTTCAAGTTGAATCTGATTGTTTGTCCATTCTCAGGGCAATAGCTAATACTAAATCTGAAAAGAAACTGACAACAAAGGAGCTGAATTCATTCATGTGTATTGGGTGAATGACACAATATGAAGTCATGCCAGTCCTGGGTGGGAGTGTCTTGTGGTAAATGACCATGTTTTTTTTTTTTTTTTTACTGCAAAGCTCAGCAATTTGTCCTGCATGACTGTGTCTGCTCTGTAAGGTAGAACAAAAGTGCTGACTACATCTTAGATCTAACTACAGCTGACTACATCTTAGATCCAATAAAGCTTAAAATTAAGCTGTCAGATTTATTTTGGAGCCAGTTATCATGAAACTGCTGAGGAGCATATTCCATGCTACATTCTACACCATGTCTTTCATTTCATTTTAAGATCATGATTTCTTTATTTTTGTTGATACAATAACACATGAAACCAGAAAAAAAAAAATACGTAACGTACGTAAGTTAGCCAGCCAACTCATTAATCCTGATAAAGCCTGATCAAACTGTTTCCCCCAAAACATTTAAAATGACCTTGTATTAGTGTTAGTGTTTGTGTTAGTGTTTCTGCTCCAGATTCATACTTGCCCACATCTGAATAATTTCAATGTATTCTGTACATAATGGACATCATTTAATTTTCACTTGCATGTACTTACGCTCTCAGAGGTTAGCTGCAATTACCATTATCTGGGTTTCTCACTGTTCCCCATTTATGTGTTTAGGAATGCCTTCCAATGTGTAACAGTTCATTTGAATGAAAAATAGTGGATTTCCACCTGACCTTGTCTTTTGAATGAACTTCAAGTACCGTTCCAACTTTTTGCCCAAGCTTTTTTCATCAACAGCCTGGCTTAAGCCGTCTATACCTTCCAAATATTTGAATCCTGACCAAACGTAACCTTGCAATGAAAAAAAAACTCTTACCACCTCTTAAGAGAGCCGCTGAACTGAAAGCTAGCTTTTGTGTTTTTCACACAACCTGCATGGCTTAGACACAGCTCAGAGAATGCAGGTGCACTGAAAGCAAAACAGGATGCCCCCTTCTTTTTTCATTGGATTGCAGTGTGGTGAGGTAGTTAAGGAGCAGGGCTCATCACCCCCAAGGCTGCTGGTTTGATTCTCAGGCGGGGTGCTGCTGTCTGTAAGGTATATAAACTTAAGTGCTTCAGCTTAACCCGGGTTAGCAATTCAAATGTAACAGGCACTTATTTGATGATACCTGCCATCACAGTGTTATGTTGCCCATTGCAGGTTTAGACAGCTAGTAATATAATGTAGGTGATAAACTTACAATAATTTTTGCATGTTATCCATTTATACATCTGGATATTTACAATGAAACCAGGCTCCTAGCTTCTCATTGGTCCTTAAAGTGTACTTTTATTTCATGCCTTACAAGAAAGTAATAATTCTAAACTAGCACCCCTCCATTGTTTACACAGCTATAAGCTATGGCTTATTAGCTTAATAAGGATATAATGTAATAGAAGGATTAAAGTTTGCACTGCAGAGGACTGGAGTGAATGGGATATTTACACCCTTAAAACAACTTCTGATTTCACAAAACTCACCAGTAAAATAATTTCCATCTGTCATTACACAAACAAGTGTCACCTGCTAACACAACAACCCCAAGCACTGTACAGACAGCCAAGCTTTGCAAAGGCTGCCTGGTGATTCTGTCAATGGGGAGCTGTACAAAAGTGCATTTCCACTTCCATAGCAACAGGCATAGCAACAAATTCTTTAGTTCATTTCTAAAGTTCGACAGACATTAGCCATTAAGAGCCCATTCAAACCTTAATTTCAATGTGCAAACTTGTGCTGTGTCGTACAAAGTCAATTATCCCCTGAAATTGTGTGTTAAAGCTACGAACATCGTGGCATAGCATATATTAGACAATTATATGTTCTCAGGTTCCATTTTCTTACATTCATTTAGAACACATTAATGTAATGTAATGTAATGTAAAATTAATGCAATTACATACAAATATAACTGTTGGCCAATCAGCTAAAATAGCCCTGGTATCTGAAGAGTAGTCAAAGCAGTTTACTAATTCCAGACAAAAATTAAAGAGCTGCAAAAGTCCACACACGCGCCTCATGTCTTAACTTGGTACACTAACAAGGCTTTCCAACACACATGGCTTTGATACCTGACTCAATATTGTTGCTCTCTCTACAGGACAGGTTGCTGAGGATTCAAACGTTCTTTCATACAGCCATATAGATACCCTGATAGAAGGCATCCATTTTTGTTTAAATGAAAAGGGATATTCTTTTACAGATACAAATAGAGAAGTACATCTTCTAGAACGGAACAGATTTTTTGAAATTTCCAAGCATGTACCATAAGGTGCAATATTTGAGAATCATGTCGAAAGTGTGGAACTCAGATATCTTTAACAGATCCGTCGTCCAATCTAAAAATGGAATACCTTTGAATCTGAAGTTTAGCGTGCCCTTTTTTTGGTATTGTTGGAGACTCAAGAGCCCTAGCTTCTGCTAGGTTAGCAGTGCTTGTGAAAACACACTAAACACATGTAATTAGAAAATCAAGCCATGTTTGTATCCCTTTTTCCCAAAGTAGCTCCACTTAATAGAAGGAAAACAAGCATGAGATTAGAATCTAGCTCTTAGCTGATAGCTGAGAGCGTGTATTCATTCTTCAAAAGATAAACAGATCATTCTTCAAATGGCAGAATTCAATATTGATTAGGCTGATGTGGCCTTATGTTCAAAGCTCAGTTGGGCAGAGGAAGGGACTGCATGTTAATATTAGCCTCTGTTGAGCAGAAGCTATTTTGAGTTGATTAAACATGAATGGATCTTAGAAGAAGTACTTGTAACCCTAAAAGCTTTTTAAGCTTTTCTCCAGAGACAACCACCACAGAGCACAGATTAACTGCATGCAGTCATAAAACATTATGTTCAATCTTGATCTGAAGCATGCGGGGTTTTTTGTCATGAATCACTGAAAGAATCTGGGTTTAAAAGTCTGGTCAAAATCTCTTGACATTCTGCTTAGTCACACAATAGTTTGAATCCCATAGAAACAGCCAAGTGCTGGCCCTGGAGACAAACACTGTGGAAATAGAAAGATGTGCAACTGCAAAATCATGGAGAATCATCTATGTAGTGTTAGCATATTGTGTGTTTTCTAGAATGTAATGAATTATGAATTTAAATTAAAAAATATTGTTAAATCAGGGTTGTGTATACATACACATATATACTGCATATACCTTATGCATACTGCACACGTAAGTTCCCACATTTGTCCACACTTGTTTGCATAGTACAACTCAATTTCAAAACAAAACAAGCAAACAACAAACTCACCTTTTGGTCATGGCTGTAAGCCAAAATCCAGTCCTCATGTGTGGGATGAAACAGTAGGCTGAGAATGTAGAAATTCATGCGGAATTTCTGATAGCTTGCGCCTTCATCCGAGCTGATTAGAACACTGCTTTCAAGCTCAGGGTCACTCAGCACCATTATCTGAAAAAGGCCGAGAGGAGGAAAGGAGGAAAGAGAAAGAGAGGGTGAAAAAAATCCTAGAAAAAAATCCCAGAAAGCCTTTCCTGATAATCTCCATGACACAATGCACCCTGCTTCAGGATACTGCCACAGAAACAAGTAATGTATGGCAGCAATTCTCCCACTGACATCAGCCCTGGTTTTTTTCTCTAATTTTCATTGGATCCTCCCTATAATCTAAATAACAGCAAATACAATTTTAGACACCTGCCCTTCATAAAGATAATGCTATAGATTAGAATACTCCCTAGGAAAGAGCAGCTTTTTCCTGCAAATCAATGTCATTCATTCTCCCTACAGGAACGATGACATCAAAAATCAGTGAGAACCATTTAAGATGGAAAGAGAAGTAATACAGACAAACACACAAATCGGTGTGTATCTGTTATTCTGTAGACCATTTCTATAGAGAAACTAGACATGCCGTTAAATGACAACTTCCTGTCTCGCAGGGTGGTCAATGTGTATGTGCACGCTTCAACAGATGGTTCCGCTCTGATGAAGACATTTTTTTTGTTTTGTTTATGGTATTTTGAAGTTTTGGGAAATAAATACATGAACGTAAACAGCAGACTCGTACGTGTTGATGCCCCTGTTGCCTCCAGCTGTAGATGGAGCAGGACAAGTGGCAAGCACCATAGTGTGCATTCAATGTATTAAGTGAGAGCATGCACTGTTCTGTTCTGTTCTCTAATGTCCATTTGTGATAGTCCGTAAATTATAATGAATTAGGCCTTGTTAATTTTAATGTAATAATCTATGGTTCAATGTACAGTGTGACTCTGGGTGAATATTTACACTTTTAGTCATTTATTTGGAATGTGTTTAAATGTGATTAACTGACCCCATATTTTAATGCAGTGGAATAACTAGGGTGGTTTGGAGTAAATCATCGGGTTGCCTCTGTCACAGTAATGGCAAAATATACTGAATTTTCCCAAACAGTAGTGACGGGAGAAATTTGGATATTTTTGTTGCTTTCCCATGCTCGGTCATATTTGTTCACATCTCAGTTTGTAAATAGTTATTGGCAGAAAGGTTGGTGTGTTCTGTAAGAAAATACACAACGCTCGCTTCACAGACGAGCTCTGTGGGTCTCCTGCTTGGCTGCTCGTCATTTCCTACACTTCCCTCTGCGGAACTTGAATTGGGGTGTGGGGGGGCATGAGCAGCCAATTTGTCCCAGTTTTAAATGCCAGCCTTTTCCCCCTGAGGTTTAACGGCGGCTCCTCCCTGCTATTGATTTAGACTAATTGTTTTTCATTAACGGCCAATAAACAGCCAGTGGAGTCTGAGCCAGTGTTAGCTGGCCAGGACTGTGATTTTTACTATTCATTACTGTCACAATGGCAGGATGACAGGAGAGGCCTTTTCTCTGTGTGTCTCGGGTCTTGTCAGATGTAATTTGTGGGTTTTTATGGCCTAATCATTGTCCGTAATATTGTATTTGGTGACAGAATTTATTAGGAAGGAAAATTGCATTGACCTTGCTTTCCTGATGCTTCTGTCAGCATTGCGCTTACACGTGTGTTATCTAAATTAATCCACTCTCAGTACACATAGACCTTTTGGCATTTGTCATGTACGTCACATAAATGTCATATTCCAGTATTAAAAAAAAAAAAAAACTGTAGCTTCCTCTTGACAAATGGCTGACGCTAAACAGGTCTGGACTTGGTTAGCATATAGACCAGAGAAAATACTTCTTACACTGCTGTAGGAGATGCTAATTTTCAAAATAGGCATTAAGTCTTAAGTTTATCTCTCAAATGCAGTTATTTAAAAAAAAAAATGTAAAGGAGGCAGGAGGCTAATTGTGGAATAGACAGTTTTTGTTGAACATTGTCTTGGAGTTTTGGTTTGAGCTGTTCCCGTTTTTTCTTATTTTTTTAAAATGAATAAGATTGTGCTGCACAGCTTTTTTTCATGTTTTTCTACAGCTTATTACAGGTCATGACATTCTCACAGATTTTGACATACCGGTAATTGTTGCCTTCTATTCATTACTGCCTCAAAAGAATTATCTATGTACCAAATCAAGAATTGGTCAATTTGTTTATATGTGGTTTTCCAATGCAACAGTTTTGTTAAATGTTGATGTTAGATATTGATAGATATTTTTTAATGATGGGGGCTATTTCTCACACATGGGCTGGCTTTGGGTTGGGTTAGGGTTTGGCTGTTCTTTGAATAAACCATTTTCAAGAATTTCAGAATGTTGTATAAATACCAGCTGCTAGTGAAAAACTGAACTGTGTGACTCTGGATAAGTTCTGTTCTTCCAAGGTCCATGTCATTGCAAAGCAACAAAAAAGTTCCCTGAAGACCACTGTCTAAAATAAATGTAAAAAAGTTGTACACACTTGATCATGTCTATAAGGAGCTGTCAAATCACATTTATCCAAAAGATAAAAGTTAGACAGACATTGTAAAGTAAACAAGAGACTATACGTCTTACCTTTCTCTTATTTGTTGGGCAGACATACAGGTAACTCATAACTGTCCTTCCGATTTTGTCATTGAGTTTCTCGTAGGTAGTGCCATAGTCTGTCGACCTGTAAAGGCATGAGGAGACTTTGATGAAACCAGATTGATACAGCTCTGTAGAATAAATCTGTTGCTGTTTTGTGACTTCGCAGTCTTTGTCAAAATGATAAGTGCATCTAGGGATTTGCAGTGCACACAGACAACTTCAGAGTGTTCAAGACCAGGCTGTCACAGAGCTATAGAGTGTTGTCAAAATAGCCAGCCAGGGCGGGCAGAATGGCTTGTTATCCTCAGGAAATGTCTTATGGGTGGAGGGATTGTTTTGGTGGAGCATTCCATCTATCTATCTGTCTGAGACTGTTTAATCTTTAGTTGACACATTTTAATCAAAATTGATTTTATTTATGGGAGGAGTTAAAAACTGTATGCTTGTGTACACAGTGGCTGGCATAGTTGCAGTCTCCTTGGAAAAGTTCCTTGTGTCTTTCTAGTGTCACCACCTCCCCTCCTTTTTTAGGTCTAGTGTGGTTATTGTTTTTTTTTAGGAGGCACATATAGATGGATTATTCTTTTTTACGTATGTGAACAGGATGAAATAAACATTTAAAGGAATTCCAACCTGGATCTGCATTTGGTTATATGGGGGGGGGCTAGCAGTGCACTTGATATAATCAAAATATATTTGGAAAATCCCGACAAGATACACTACCTGGCCACAGATGCCAGATAATAAATGTATTGACCTGGCTTTGTTTACTGTATCTGACAAGTAATAACGTTAGCTACCTGGATCGTAACATTCAAGGAACCCTTCAAACTGCATTACTGGTGGGGAAATGAATGGCTATTATCAACACAGACAGCTAAACTAGAATTTTCAGAAATTAAAATCATAAGTTAGCGTATCAACGAAGAACTTTACCACTATTGTGAAATGAAGATTGTTATGCTAGATCACCAGCAAGTTGCAACATTAAACCTTGAGAAAACATGTAAACAAAATAGGGGATTATCTTTTGGAAGTTCAAATACACAGGAGCAGTGAACAAGTCTGTTGTAACTAATTATATGTGTGCATGTGCGTGTGTGTGTGTGTGTGTGTGTAAGACAGATGTTATTAAGCTGGTTAATCCAGCTAAAAGGAAAAAAAAAACCTTTTTAAATATTTATGAAAAAATGTATGCATGATATATTTATGAGAGCATTTATATGTGAATGATGATGCAAATTGAACTGGCATTTGGGAGGAAGGACAGTGAGTATGGATTTGTGGGTGTGAGTGTAGGAAACTCACTGCTGACCACTAAGTCACAGTGACCTTTTTTTCTTGGAAGTTCTACATTTCCCTGTGCTACTAATTCGACTAACCTCCTAAATCTCTCTCAGCGTATGAAAATAAATAAATAAGGAAGAGAAAAAGAAGATGAAGGAAATCAGGCTTTGCCTTAAGGAGAACTCAACAGTTTATCTCACCAGTCTAGGGAGACAAGGGCTAAGAGCCTCAGGCTTAAAACTCGGGGAACGTGAAATGTCTCCTCATTACACAGATAACTAGCCCAAGCAGGTACGGTACAGTATCTGAGAGCTCAGTAGGATTAGACACAGGGGAAAAAAGACCCGCAAATCTCCTGATCCAATGTGGATAGAATGAGACTGCAGAGATTATGGAAATGCTCCAAATAATCATCAGGGAACATATCCAATATCCATTTTTTAAACTGAAACATAGAACCCAAATCAAACCTGTATAAAGTGATTATTTGTCTTATACTCATTTGAATAAAAAAATTTTAAAAAACCAAATATGTGTCTATATGTTGTAAATACAAATATCATTATACTGTTTGTTGATCCATCAGCACTCATGTGTTGGCTCCCAAATAGTTGAGACAGTTAAAGAGCTTGTTCTAAGCATAGTGTGAGTTCTGTGACCCGGGTTTGACCCCAGCTGTGACATCTGTGTAAACTTGTAGAGTAGTTGCAGTAAAAGTGCATGTGTATCAGAGAACTGCGCTTGCCTAACCCTGCCCTTCTGTGCGGGTACAGAGGTTGCTATGCTGGGACAAGCCTAATGTACAGTTGCAGATTCCAAAATGTTTGGGGAAAAGGCAAAAATACAAATTAAAAAAAGTAAAAAACATCCACCAAAAAACCCTGACAATTCTCAGAGGCAATATTCTCTCTTATTCTCCTTCATCTTTGTGCTTTCTAAAACATGTTTACAGACAATGAAGGAAATATTTACAATCAGGACAACAAACTGCAAAAAAAAAAAAAAGGTAGATGCGCAATCAGTTTAAGATGGGCCATTTAACACGGAGTACTCATTTTGTTGCTTTCTCTCTGTTCATTTTTTGTGGCCCCTACTTGTGTGAAGGATTTCTCTGAAATCACAATTTGAATTTCCTCCTGCTGGCTCATTCTCCTTGCAGATGCAACCAAAAATGCCACAGGATTACCAAATGTTGGAGCAAGAAAACCACAAGTTTTTGAGAGGTCAGTTTCCAAATGACATTCAAGGGCAAATGCAGCCAAATCACTGATCAAGCTGAGTGAAAACCACTTGCAGTCCACCGTCCCCGGGGGGTTGTACTATTTTTGCTCAAGTTCTGTAATGTTCACTGCAGGTGATGGCCATCTCTGGGTGTCAAAGCATCAAGCTCTGCCGGGGCCTCACCTGTGAGTACCTGGAAATGGCTACACTTCCTGCGCTCCAATCACACCTCAATTAATACACCTTACACACTACAGTCTAGATGGATTTTGTTTACTTTGAAACAAAAACATGATAATCAAGGAGTTTTCATGGAAGAGATCGCAACCTGCTGCAATACCAGAGTTAAGTTATTCCTTGCAATTAAACAACTCCATTGCCATTGCTGCCAATGGAAACTTCTCATTTAATGGGTTGGTTTTAAATCAATGTAGATCACATTTACAATAGCTGATCCTTTGCTTACCTTGTGCCTGCTATTTTCTTTTGATGTGATCTTGAATGTTTTTTAACAAAACAGATGCATCCTGGAAATATGCATTGCCATTCAGAAGGAGTGTTTTAAGCTGGGGAAACTTTCTATTCATGGCATTTAGTAGTTACAAGTTTCTCAAACTAATGAGATTTCTTCTGCATGTTGAAAGGTGAAGTGAAATGAGTCACCCAGATGTGGTTTGAAATATTTCTTGAAATGTCATGAATTGACTGCTGATGAGTTCCCCGTCAAGGCACGGTTTTATTAGTCTTTTATCAACATTTCATAGCAAAGCCTCAGGAAACTACATGAAAAATGAATGTATAGCTTCATTAAAACACAGCAAGTGAAAGTAACAAGATAGCAAGCTATAATTTGCTCAACAGAGGTTTCTTGGACGCTCAGAATTAAGTTGCAATGCAACCTCTTCCTGTTTCAGAATACGTCACACAACTTTTCTGTGTTTGCCTGTTTTTGCACACAAGTGCACATTTTTGGGGAGGAGGATGGATAAAAATGAGTACCATCGCTATGACCCTGTGAAGGAGGGCCTTCACCTCCCCTACAAACCGAATGCGTGTTAATTGTTAGTTTGTGGTGATCGTAAAAATGTTAAATCTTCAAGGGTCCTTTATCTTCTATCCAATTCAAACCTACCAAACAGATCATATTTCATCAATTGCATCCAAATGTTAATTGTTAATTGTTTGCCTGTTTTCAATGTAATTGTCTGATGTTCATGTGAAGCCAACCAATGGGCTGCACCTGCCTAATTAAAGCCTGTATTAAAGTGTAAGCCTGTAATTGCACTCTTATCAGCATGGGATGCGATACAGAAAAAACACTTATTTCATTAAATGGCTTCTGAATCATTGAATATTTGCAACCAAGGGGGAGTGATTTACTTTTTTGGCTCCTCTGTAGTATTTATCATTGTCTGCTTTGTACTTATTTATAGCTTTTATAGCGTGATCATTGTACGTGCTGATCGTTTAAGTTGTTTTTGTTGTTGTTTTGCTATTTGTAATATTTTCACACGGCTGCCTACTTAGCCAGAGCTCGCCTGAAAAAAGATTTTTAAAGCCCACTCACACCACAGCTTTGTTTTGAAATGAGCATAGTCTTTCTTTAGAAAATAATCTGAATATTTGACTGTAAGAACATAACAATTGTAAAATGTTCTTGGTTTTGTTCCAACAAATAAAAAGCTGTGTGTTTGCGTAGACTTCTGTTATAAAGGAAGCGGGAGGTTATAATGAGCTATGACTGCAGTAACATTACAAAGAGCAGCAGCGCAGCACCTGCAGAATGCACTGAGCATTGCTGGCTGCCACATCAACACATTTGTCACTCTCTGCCAGAACCGTCAGACACCTGTGCCATGTTTCGCTTGTTTCGTTTGTCATAAACAAGAAGAATAGGATGTATAATGCCAATTATCCAGTAATAGCTGGCATCTTGATGAGCTTTTATGGATATCTGATACTTTTCAAATACAGTCTTGTCTCCAAATGTACTGGGCTGTTCACACTTGCAAGCATATCAATGTACCAACAAACTCATACATCCGTATTAATATGTTCATACAAACTGAACTAGACTAAGAAATTTGAAATGAACATGGTGTCAAAAGCTGCTTAATCTCAATGCAACACTCCCCAAGTTAATTACAGATTAAATTAAAATTAATAAGCAATGCCTTTCAAATACTTCATACTACATACACACTGAATACATGCAGCACACCAAACATACAATCTTCCTTTATCTAGATAGTTAAACCATAACAAGCACAAGTGCTGTCTACAAGGACAACAGGTGAATTAGCTGCTTTAAAAAATGTTTTCTGGGGAGAGTATTGTCTGTCATTGTCTAATTGCTCTTCCACTTATTTCTCCTTTGATTGCTTTAGATTTCATACAGTGCATCATGTTTTTTGTCTGTGTATTTGTTTGTTTTTTTTTTTCATAATTGAAAAATGATCTTAATTGAGTGATGTTTTGACTTGCACTACTTGCACTTGATTTGCATTGTACTCTCCACTTAAATCCACTAATACTCTGAAAATCATGTTTGAAAAGATGTCTGCCAAGTAAATATGTAAAGTAAAGTAAAAAAATGAAAGCTTTCACCTTTGTGAATACAGATGTACTTAGATACACGAGCCATGATTATTGAGTGCCTTTAGTGTAGGAGTCTTTGTCTCATGAACATTATTCCTGCTGCAAGCCTAAGGCTGCATTCATAAATCATTCATTTTGTTATTATGGAGGTAATTTACTGCCTTCCTTTTCATACTATTGTAATTCTACCTTTTAATAACATCCTCCGGGGGTTTCTTCACATCCTGAAGCGCTCTGTAATTTCATTTCTGCCACACTTGAAATTCGTGAGATCATGAGTTTCACAATGCATTTGGCATAGCTGAGCTGCAGCCAGTATAATTCAAAAGCTCCCTTTTTAAAGCCCTTATTTTTTCAGAATTGAGTAAAAATCTCATCAACTTGTCAGATGTAACAGAGTTTAATTTAAGTTCAGTCTGCTAAGGTGCATGTGTAATTGATGTTTTTTTTTTCTTTTCCATGCAGAGTACAGTTGTGCAAAAGGCAGAGAATGACACTACAGCTGCTGAATATGACTTTAACATGTAGTGGCATTATGTGACTCTTTAAGGTGCCATATCATTGTACATGTATGCCTTACTGAATACATCACCAAATAAAAACACCTTTTTCAGCAAGGGTTCAACACAATCATTTCTGGTTTAGTTATAGTCACATATCTACTCATGTTTTTAAAAGTAATTACAGCATTGGAAGCATATGGCTCTAACACAGTGTGAAATATTGGATATTTTATACATGTAGTTCCATTCTGTTGTTTCAAATATGGCTATAAAAATGGGCGACAATGAGAATTTTCCCTTGCTACCTTGGGAAAAAAAAGTAAAAATGAGGGCTGTATCACCTTTGAAAACCTTAAATAATCGTGATCAAAGGTGATGTCAAACTGACAGAACAGCCTATAAATAAGTGACATAGAAAAACTGTGTTAAAGAGACTGAGGGCAGACTAGCATGGATTTTAACGTCATTGAGGATTATCAAAATCACGGCTGCTGGAGTGCATTCCCGTGAGCTCTGTGACAGCATAAAGACAGTGACGGCTAGGAATGTAGAATGTGAAGGAGACAGGCACTTCCGTAAACTGTTTTCAGATTGCTATGTATTTCTCTGGGTTAAAAAAAAAAAAGATTTAAAGACTTAGTAGGATGTTTGTGTCACTTTTAGAAGTTTTGAAACTTTCTAAGGTTTCCTCAGATCAACATATTCAATCTATTCATGCACCTGCTACAAGTTACTGATGTCTGGCTCTGAAAATGCTTATTGAGGAGGAAAGACAAATGAGGCAAGAAACAGGCTATACCACTTTTTTATAGCTGCTCCTGTTTAACTTTTTGCTTCCTAGCTTCTGCTTGTGTAATTGGCAGGAAGGTTTTTGTCGTATTTTTATTTTCGGGAAGAATCAGTCTGTCAGACTTTACTTGACATTGTCTTCTGGCTCCCTGTCAAAAGAATACTTTTTGGCACCCAAAACTGTGCACACGCTCACTGTGGATTTACCTGCTTCATAGGTACATGCTTGTAAATGACCCTAATTTTCGTGACCTCCATTTTTATGATTTGAGGTCGTTATGAAGCTTGTGTTCCGAAAATGTCAGAACTTAGGCGTGGGCATAAATGTCAGATCAGGCACAGAGTGTGAGAGGTGATTTGAAATGTTGAGATGCACACTAAAGCAACGATACACAACAGGGTGTGGGTTATCACGAATAATGGTACAACAGCAGTGTATTCACTGGGTACGAGGCAAAGCTGAGTACTGACTGCATCACTAAGTGTCAATAATCACAATAATGCACACCCCACACTCGATTAGTACTTTTGTAAAATGTATCCACTGGCTAATTTTAAATGATCATCAGCTACTTAAGTCCCATACAAGAAGGCCAGAATTTAATATAAACCTTATTAATTAAAATATGTAAATAAAAATGCAGAAAAAGTTAGTCCACTACCTCATCAAGTGCATTGCATCCCTACCTGGCTAATTAAGATATGTGTACCTTAGACTACCAAAACGGATAGCTAGTCAGCCTGCTAACCTTCCCTCTCACTTCAGTCCTTTTGCTGGTTAAACATAACATACTTCAGACATCCAGCAGCTAGATATTGGTGCAGCTTGCTTAGTTAGCTAGGATACTTTTCATTTTTCACACATTGATTTGCACACAAATATTAAAGGTACAGTTTTTGAAATATGAGTCCATTTCTTAGCTATGTTGATCCACTGTTTGCTGTTCTGGAGGAACAGCTTTCAGAAGCTCTTAAGGGAACTCTCTGCCTTGTGTCTACTCACTGACATCCCTGGCACTGGCTCCCTGGTTTGTAATCTGGTGACATAGAGCACTTGCAGGGTTCTGTAAACTGAAAATAACCATGCTTCTCATGTGTAGAAACATTAGTCTTAACTGATGTTTACAAAACACTGAAACAATAGCCTATATAGTTAGCTAAGAGTGACACATTAGCAGACCCAAAGGACTGACTTTCATACCTCTTGTTGGGAGACTATAGACATGCACTTTCATGGTGCACATCCATTGACCTGACAATCCTCAGGCCACACAAGGTGATTTAGTGACCCACACACCCCTGTGAAGTAAAACCGATCTTGACAGAAGTAGTGAGCAGATACGTAATGCCTTTTAACTTAACTTCCAAGCAATGATTCCTTAATTTCAGAAATTTAGTAAGACACTTCATTCGCTAACCACACCTATCACCAGCTTGCTCAGAGCAAAACATGTTCAGCATTTACAGTGAATGCCAACTGCAGTGGGTGAAGTAACTTTGATTTTTTTAATGTGTAGAATCGGTGCTAACTAACTACACCAGACACCAATACGATGTTATAATGAATAACGAGACAGCTAGAATGCCAAATTGAAGGATTTGTTTGCGTGGTCAGAACTGTCCATTTTATAATATCCACAGTACCAGTCAAAAGTTTGGACACACTCTTCTTTATGTATTTTTACTATTTCACACATTTTAGAATAATAAAGCCGTCAAAAGTATGAAATAACACACATAGAATTACACAGTCACTAAAAACATGTTATAAACAAATGACAATTATATTTTCAAAGAGCCAAAAAAACATTTTTGGAAGATTCTTTTTGGAAACAAACTTCATTATTTATAGTTGTCTAAGAAACTAATTTGAAGAATTTAAGCATAGGTCTTTAGATCAAAATGTCTTTGAACGCATGTTTCCCATTATCTTTATCAGGTGTGTCCAAACTTTTTGACTGGTACTGTATTTCTGCCCACTGTGCACATATGACACAGTATCTAATGTAATTTGATCATTAGGATGCCATCTGCAGTATCCTACTTTCAGCCTACCACAGTATATTTAAGTAATGGGGGTGATGCTGAACAAGGCCTGATACTTGGTACGTAGGACTTCAACATAATATTGTCAAAAACAGATGCAGGTATAGGGTGTCCTGTTCCTTGTATTTTTCTGTCTTTGAAAGACAGATGTCACAGCATGATGACAAAACTAAATGACAGCAAGTGCAGTCGCACATCCTGCCACACATCCATCGCACACAGATCGTGTCCCCTTTGAGTGGCTGCAGCCACACACCAATCCTCTACTCTATGCGATGCAAAGCACCATTACTGCTCCTCTTTGATGCATACAGACACAGACCATCAAATGCATTGTCCACGGGAGAGGATGTTTATGCAGTGAAACAAAAAAAAAAGAAGGAGGAAGAGTTAATGTCCTTTCACGAGCAGGGAAACAGCATAATGGGAACTGATGATAACCAATGTGGGTAATGCAATTCACAATGCCGTATGAGAAGAGACCAGCGGGCACCTTGCTATTATATTAACAGATCATTCCCACCTGTGTATCAACATTTAAGTACATTTCATTAAATTTAACATAGCACATTTATTCTGCACTGGTTTAAATGCCACACAGTACCTTATTCAAGGCTGCAATAACAGGTTTTCTCTCAGGTTGTGCACCCATGATTGAGGCCAGTGCATGCTGTTTGATACTGGTTAAATTAATTTAACATCATAGGTACAAAGCAAACATAGAAGCAACCTGTATTATTCTAGAAACTCTGGCTGTTTTGCAGTTCATCAAAGTGTTAAATAAATAAATATGATGTCAACTGCAAAGGTGCACTGTTTCAACACTTGGTCATTAAACGCAGTGATTCAGAATGTAAAATAGTCCTATTGCTGCCTCACAAACACACAAGCAGACAGATCAGAAACTGGGGCAGCTTGCTACCATTTGTGATTAATTAGGCAAAGATAAAGGCTTCATTTTTACCTCCACAAAGAGCTTTCAGTGACACTACCCAAGTTGAAGTCATAAAGCTTCGTCAAGATCAGGATCACCTGAAAAGAAAAAAGAGAAATATTTAGACAACCAGGAAATGACCAAACATGACTAAAGCACTCATTTGTGAACATTATAAGGCTTTTGTAAAGTACATAGTGTTTGCAAAACAGCTCTATGGCTCTTGGTAAAACTCTTTCGTAAAAATGAATTGCTTTTGATTAAGATAACAATAATTAAAGGACCAGCTTGTTGTGTTATAATAAGTAGTACCTGTCAGTTATACTTGTCAGGTTGAATGAGCACTTATAAACACCACAAGCATTATGAAATTCTCTAGAGGTATTATGCAGACTTCTTATGTACACACAATTGCGCTGGCTACATAGCACATTTTCAAAAAAAAAAAAAAAAAAACCTTCAAGTCAGGCTTTACCTGCCTGACTACAACTGGAAGTACCAAAATTCTTTTCAACAGTCTGACAAACAGCAACACAAAGTGTAGCCACCTGTTTTATAATTCATACACAGAGGTGTTTATGAGCTGGTACGATCAGAGCTAAATCAGAGAAGGCACTACCTTAAACCAACCGTCAAACTGCTGCACACCATTCCCAGGTTCCAATAATAAAAACATAATTCTGCTTTGATGAAATTTTAAAATGCGAGCGAAACCAAAATTGGTGTCTTTTCAGGAGCCATTTTTCTTGTTTTGCTCCAGTGGGGACGTTGTGGGGTAAATGTGAAGACAGAGGGCTGCTTCGCTAAGTGTAATCTTCATACTTGTCCCTGGACGTTTACCTGCGAGAGAAAATGGTTATGGACTGAGCGTGCAATAATCCAAAATCCTGTGGAGTCCTTCCGAATACTGAAGGGAATTCAAAACAAAACTGCAAGCCTTTTTTTCCACTGAACCAAAGAGGAAAGCGAGAATTGTTCGGGGTCTGAGCTGAGGTGAATAGCAGCTTCTGGAGTTATAATAGGAGTAAACGTACCACATGCACTTGTGCAGGAGATTTGGCCGTGTTGCTAATATTGCAATAAACATCAATGCCAAATGCCAATCTCCAACTTTGAACTGTGTCACACAGTAATAGAGTGCATGTCTAACCTTTTTAAACAGGGCACATGAAATGCATTTACTGAAATTCTCCTGTTGCATTTGCTGGAATGAAAATGCATTCAGCCATCTCTCCAACCCTCTCCAACCAATCACCCTGTGATGTGCAAAGCTGTGCAAATCTCCCTGCAGGTGATACAGCTGGGTTGAGGGAGCAGAATTCTTTTGATCAGGGGGAGGTGGGAACGGTTTTGGCTGCAACTGGGGGTCTCTGACTATTGAGCTTATCGTAGTGTATCTGTGAGGATAAGAGAGAGGATACAGATACAGGGGGTGTGTTGATTAGTTTGTGGCCAACAGAATGTGTGTGCTTGAGTATGTAGATCAGTTTCCATGAATTATGTTTCCTTGAAGCAAACAACTCTTCTTACTGACATATCCTGAGGGAACCACCAGCCCCCCGTTGGCCTTCCTGTTCTTGGCCTGGGGCTACCGCTTGACCCACTAGTTCAGTGTTTCCCAACCCTACTCCTTGTGGCACACTGTCCTGCATATCTTCTATCTATCCTTGCTGCTTGATTAAATCAGGTGTGCTCAGCTAATCAAGCGTGCCACTGATGAGTTCAGCCAGGTAGGTAGAGCAAGGATAGATAGAAAGATACGCAGCACAGTGTGCCGCCAGGAGTAGGGTTGGGGAACATTGCACTAGTTGGTCCACAAGCTCACAAAAAGTCCTGCACCACACACCTCTGAAACTTCACTGGGGAAGATGAGGTAGCAGCCATGGGCTCATCCGCACAATACTGAGAACAGATGGCCCGGGCCAAGCAAGGCTGCACTGCCAGAGAGGACAATGCAAATAAAAGGGGAGTGAATAAGCAGGAATGGATTGCTGCCAAGCTGAAAAAATGAACAGCGCTACTGTTGCATACTTTACTGCAGGGGGCAAATTGTCAGGCAGAGAGTGTGGTGTTATCAGCTGGGAAGGAGGAAAGAAAGCTGCCGGTTTAAGGATAAGGTCTCTGTGGCCTTAAAAATGTAATTACTGTCTAATAAACAGGCCCACAGATCAGCCACAGCGAGTACGTGTAGGTATTTGATTTAAAAACCATGTGTAATGCACCAAACCAGAACAGATTTATGTCTTTAATTGCCATAGGAGATATTATCACTAGTATTATTATTAGTACCAATAGTAGTAGCAGAGGTACTATTATTGCTGTTGTTTTTATATTGCCACTGTAAGGTATAATGTGAATTATTAAATAATATTATAAATGTTATTGTTTTCTAGTGTTTGCCTCCGTGCTTGAATTACTAGGTAAACTACTGATACTGATATTTTAAATGCATTCATGCTAATGGAAGTAATCAGATCATATAATCAAATTAACTTCAAAGTTCAAAAAGAGGGCCACACTTCAATGATGGCTCTAATATTCAAAACAAAACATTTGACCCTCTAGTCTGGTGAGGATGACTTGCACCTATTATCTCCACTCAATTTCTAATTAACAAACTGTCAAAAAAACGGCATTAGTGTGACAAAATACAGTGTCCACAAAGAGCACTCTTAAGAGCACATATCAATTGTGAATACTGATCTAGTTAATCAGAATTGATGCTGGCCCTAATTGCTTTTTTGAGAGGCTAAAAAAAACCCAGAATCCTCCGGACTGCCAGTGCCCTGAATTGACTTCCTTCAGATTGCTAGTGTCTGTTGCAAAGGGTCAAAGTCATGCAACCTGACAGCGGAAGCACTCAATTAAACCTGCATATAAATTGCAATCACTGGATCTCTGCCCACAGAAAAAGTAACATCAGTGCTTGCTGTGAAAACAAATAAAATGTGACAAAGATATGATTCAGGATTCACCAAAGCCTGTCTGAGCAGAGTACTGCATCCGGTGCATTTATTTTATGTTCAATAAAAGCCACACAAACAACATGTTCATGCTCAGACTACAAATCAAAGGAAATGCATGTATTTGTTTTGGGCTGAGAGATACTGAATAGCAGGAACTCGTTTGAATCCATACAAGCTGATGAGGTTGGAAATAAGGAAACAGACAGCATCACAACAGGAGACGTGTTGATTATTATCCAGAAGTGATGAAGCTTTCAGTGAAGCAGTGATGTGTCAGCTGGAAAGCAATTACTCAGCCAAATCACAGAGACGTGTTTATTAGAAAATTAGATGCTTGATCTCTTTATCTTGACTGATGACTCAACACTGCTAAAGAGTGGCTTTCTGTCCTCTACAGAATCTCTGAGGTTCTGTGTTGAGGGCAGAGGGTACTGGGGGGGAACATCTAGTCTCTATGAGAGTGTGTAAGTATTCATGCACACAGTATGTGAGTTTCTTGTACGTACCTGTTGTACCTATGTACCTGTATGCATATTTACTGGAATTTGTTAATATGAAAGCTGGCACATAGGCACACAGGTACACAGTAAAACTGTGTAGTCAGAAGCATGATTTCCTAACAGCCAATCAGTATTTTTTAAGTAACAATATAAGTGTGTTATACTTTTGCCGCACTATATACTACATTCAGGATTCTAGAAATTCCAGTACTAACTACATCCATCTGGAGGTTTTGTTTTTTTTTTTTGCTTTTTGCAAAACACCATCGAATATGGTGTAGAAAATGGTTGTACAGAAGGAGACATTATACTGTTTACCTTTCACATAGGCCTACTCAGAGAGACAGAGGCCTTTGCTCAGATGAACGAAACACTTACAGTCTAATCGTCATCTGCTGACAAAGTATTATTTAGAAATACTGCATTTTGCATTATCAGGTGAATATCCTGACCAACTACCTAATCACCCTGTCATGGAATTGACTAAAGTACTAAACACCAGAATATATAAATATATTTCTTTAGGAACTGTGGCCAGCAAGTAAGCAAGTCACCACTCATCTCTCCCTTCAAGCAAGATATTTTGAGATTCATGAAGCCCTTAACTTGCTAGCTAGTAACATGGATCAAAGCTCTGAACAATGACATTCTAAATGTACATGCACAAGCAAGCAGCAGTTCCTCAAGCATTACCAGCTTTCACATATAAAGCTGCGAAAGTCCATGTCTTCACAGCAACGTATTTGTCAAAGGAATTTGACTTTTTATATTTATATGCATATATAAATGCCAGGAGAGAGCTTTGATTCCTAAACAATACAGCTAGCTTTATTAAACCAATAAATTCTCCAGATACCCACTGCATTCTTGTGTGTAGATCTTGCATTATTTTGATCTAATTTACTCAATAAAGAGGAACATTACTTTGGAAATAAATACTCCTTTGGTAACATTCAGATATAAAACTAACTTGAAACAGATGGAAATGAGTTAAAAGTCAATTTCACACTAAAACCAGAAAGCGCTTCATCACACATAACATCAGAAACCCATGTAATAATAAGGTACGTAATAATTGGTAATAGTAGTAATAGCAGATCTGAGAGTTTGAGACTTAGATCATTCAGGACCACACTTGACACAATGGTTCACTCTAGATTAAACTGTAGGCAAATAAGCAGATAAGATACTGTAGGCTGAATGGTCCAATTTCAGCATTAAACTTTATCTTATTCTGCCATAGGAACTACACTGCGGAGAGCCTGGAGGGTTCCTAGAGGCAGGTCAATGCTGCACTTACTAAGCCATGAAACAAGGTTGCCAAGACTGAGCACGTACTCGCGCTACAAGGACTGACCACATTTTCATCCGTGTGATTGATGTAAATATCATCCCACTCCTAACACCAATGTAACGAGCCACAGGGGATGCTGGGGGCATGTCTGATCTGGCCGTAATGCGATCCGCTAAGTCACATGCCAGCGGCATTACCGTTCACTCAAACCCTCTGAAAAGGCAGCAGTGTATTGCTATATGCACTCACATACTTTTGCTTTGATAGGTCCATCTGCACATGAGCATCTGCCAAATTAATACATGTAAACATAACTAAAATGTAAACATTTTTTGTTCAAGTTCCTTCCATATGCTCACTTAAAGAGAAACATTTGAGAAATATGTAAATACAACTAATAATGAGCTATAAATAACTGATGACTTAATTAACAGTTTGTCAGTTCTCCAATCAGGCATGTTATTTGAAGGTTTAAATGGCCTTCCACAAATATTCTTCATGTACAAAATGTACGCTGCGGTCTACAGAGTTTCCTGATTTTGGCATACAGCATTATGGGAGTCTTAGTTGTATTTTTAAGTTGGCAAAAAGTTTCTTTTTTTCTGTTTCATACCACAAGTAGTTTGAGAGACTGTCTCGCCAGCATTGTCTCAGTCTATTGCGGAGACAGGTCCTTTATGCTGACTTATTAGAGATAAATAAAGATTTCCAACCTTTCAACCATCATTCTTTTTCTGAGAAGGACCGATTTGCATCTGCTCCTGCTGATGCATATCAATGTACTGTCAGCGATTATGAAATAATGAAATGCTCAGACAAATGTTTCAACAACTCACAGCAATTCACACCATCCAATTGGGAAAGGGAGGAAAAACGGCCTTTTGTGCTTTCAGGTGGAAAACAATCTTCTCTCCAAAGGTGGACCCAGCTGGAATACATTTCCTGATCACTCAAAAGCCCAGCACAACCAAATAACAGCTACAAACACAAAACAATCCCTTCAAGTCATCTCCACAGTTACCGAACGGATGGAGATACTTATTATTTTTTTACGGCCCTTGCACCAGGCACGGACTTCTGCAGACATGCTTTGTTCTGGCCTGCATCTCCTCACTTCCACGCTGTCTTTTCCTTGCACCTTCTGCCGCCACTACCCATCTCTCCTTGATGTCCCCCATGCAGATGTCATTATCTAACTCCATATGCCGTGGTTTTCCCACACACCTCCGAGAATCGCTTTGATTACCCTTCCTCACTTCCACGCCATCTTCTCGCCCTTATCTCTGCAGACAGGTACCAGCTGGTCTATGGTGGTAAGCAGGCCTAGTAGTTATAATATGGATTGGTTATGATTTGTGCTGCTCTTTTCCCATGATAAATAAATACGTGCACACACACGGCTACCAATAAGTTTGTGGCATTTGTTTGCTACCATAATTTTGTTTACATTTACCTCTACATACTATACTTGCCCATACGGCCAAGTACCCTGTGCCATTTGTATTTAACTGGCACAACAAGCTAAACCTACGCACTGCTAGCCACTTTAGCAGATTCCTTGTACAGCCCTGCTCCATGATTCTCTGTTGATTGCAAACCACTTTCTTCCCATTGAAACATGTTATTTGCAGTTCTTGTCCTTGGTAACCTGTATTCTAAATGCCAAGCTTTATTCAGTGAAGACTCAGTCTTTATTTTTATTTTACATACCAGTCATCCATTATTACCCAGGAAATACTGTTTTAATTACCTCATTTATTTTTTGTTCTTTTTTTGGCTCAGTAGTTGATATTTCTCATGACGGTGTTCTCACTATAATGAATCACTGTAGGTTTGTCTGAATAACAGTGCATACTATTTTGTGCTGTTCTCACATGAATTAAATCCAAGCTTTGCAGAAATCACACAAAATGCGTTGTAATACTTCCTAATACACTTTGTTTATGTGTTTGGTTACCAAAAATCCTGATTTAATAATCATATGATGTAACACACTGTTAAATATATACTACCCTATAAAATGTACATGTGACTTATTGTGAAGTCTCTCCAGAGTGGTATTACCCCATTCTTTGGGGAATTTGAATGTGGGAAGCAGTGTGGTGTAGTGGTAAGGAGCAGGACTTGTAACCTAAAATGTTGTTAGTTTGATTCCCATGTAGTGGCACTGCTGTTGAACCCTTGATTAACCCAAACCATGTCATGAAATATTTAGGTTGATAAACTGGTGATATGTAAAGGTGTCTACTAAGCAAACAAATGCTGAAAGAATGATATGCTGAGGTCCAGCTTTAATCACACATCAGAGATGTTAGTAAAAGTTCAAAAAGAACATCAAAAAAAAAAACCTTGGCATGTAAGTGCACCAGTATACTACATAGCATGTGGTAGGAATATTTGATGGATGTAGTTGTATAGGCAGTGCCCAGCCTATGCTCTCTGTGGAATATATTTTGATGTTGATGGCAGTCACTTAAAGGTAATGTGAAGACTTTGTACCAGCAGTGCAGTAAAGCTGCATTAGTCTAGTAACAGTTACCGCTTGACTCTGTCATTTTCTCTTTGGAAAAAAAGGTGGGTGTGCGGGTTAAAACATTATTCACAGGCATGCTGTTATTCAAGGTGTCATTCTTTTTCTGTATGCCATTTGTCAGTGGAAGATGGGGGAAAATGGTATGTTCTGCCAGTCCTTTAATTAATATGTATGTAAAGGTACTGAATGTTCAATAAACTGGAATGGGAGTGCTTGCCAGTTCAGGTCTATATAAAATATTTCCTTTTTACATCATTTGCCTCAAAAAAACAGACATTTTTGCTATTGGTTCTGAGCGATCACATCACTAACATGTAAAGCATGTTTGCTGAACTAATCATTCAGTTGAAAAAATTAATTCAGTGATGCTGACATTCAGGTCATAAACATAGTGCCCTCACAGTTTTGATTGTACATACATATAATTAAAGCATGCAGTAATGCAAAATTAAACACACATGTACCCAGCAACTGTGATGTGGACTTGTTAAAGTCTAATTGCAATCAGATTTATGGAATGTATATTTATGCATTCAACTATATATGTTCCAAAAACTAAAAATGTATTCAAAAATAATTGCAACCTATGGTCAAACTTTATACAAAGTCAGTATTTTTAAAGTCTTCAAAGACTATATGTAAGGCCTTAATTAAGATTCCAAAACATATTCAATGCATTATGAAGGATTAAATGACATTATTATCCAATGTGACAAGTAATGTCACATTCTTAACGAGAATTCCTACAGAAATGCTTATTATTGCTTTATAAAGATGTTATGTTGTGGTAATGAAGTTGTTATACATGCCTTATGAAGTATGTGTGAATATATATTTAATGTAAAGTGGGACCTAGTGGATTCATAGTCAGTGCAGTTTTCTTCTGACCTTTTTTACAGCATAATAGAGGAAACCATGCAAGTTATTCACTTCTCATGCCCACACAGTGCAAGTGTTACATTATTTGGCAGGTTTGAAGAAGAGTGCATTTGCATACTGGAGGAAAATTTTTACGTGTTAATTAAAAAAATAATCCCGCCAAATCACCACTATATGTATGCATGACATCATAATAGCAGGCAGATGCTGTGAAAACACCCATGTAGCTCTTGTGGTGCTAGTGGAAGGGAATCTGCATACACAATCTGAATGTACCTGAATGCTGAATAATGAGTTGGCACTGCACCTGATTTATAATACAAACATTAATAAATAGAACCTATATAATACTTTGTAATAACTACTCAAACTCAAAATATTGTCCACTCTCTCACTGCTCCTGGAACAATTCACTGTTCTCCCAAAGTAAATTTCTATTTACAGTGATTGTGTTACCTATTTTACCAGGTATATGCAGATGAATTTGCATTAAGTTGATCCAAACTGATTTTGGTCTGATACACTTTGTTGCCATGCCACCAGTTTCTTAAGACAGTTAGCAAGTTATGAGGAAATCTTCAGAAATGGAGAATGATTCTAGGGGAATCAGCACCTGCTTTGCTGCCACATTACGCCAAATGTGTGCCAAGCTCATCTTTTCAGGCTGAGTATTTCAGGGGTCCTCATATACAGGCCATTTACTGTATCAAATCTGGGATATGGTGACAGTTACTTTGGAGGACCCATCTGTTGGCATTCACACGGCAGACACCATCCCTCATAGCCTCCATAGAATAACATCATCATCATCATCACCATCATCATCATCATTCACAAAAAATGGTATATGGGCTGAGAAAGCTAAACATACTGTATGTGAATACATACTCTCTCTCCTGTAATGACTCATATTCCCAAACAACATGAAGACAGCTAGCGCAGACGATTATAACTTTGCAGACATACATTTTAGTGCACCATACATAGTCAGCTGGGATAATTAATGGTATCTGGACTCTCATCTTTGTCAAGCTAATTGAAAACCTACAGCCCATACCATGTAGCTGTGACTTCCCCATCCCCCAGTATTGCTGTAATTGACATTCAGATAATTTCACAGCTAAGCACAGGGGAATTGTCTGCTGTATAGGTCAATTCTTCACCATTATGTAATGTGATTGCCTGGGAGGATAATCATAATAATAATAAAATAGCAAGTTTTCCCTTGCAAAATTTTCATGAGGTGACATATCCACTAGACAGTTTAGAAATTACAAACAGTATAAATGGACATTTAAAAATAACCTAAAATTATTTTAGATTGCTTCTTTTATCTGTCTTTATCATTCTTTACATGAATGGTTAGATAACTTAAATGGGAGAATATTACCCCATTATCATGGCTGTTATTGTCAGAAACACTGCAGTTCCTATACTAAGAAACTTTTATGCCTACCTGGCATATAAGCATGTGTGGAACATGCTTATATGCCTACCTGGTTCCTATATTTACTCATTTGATTGCCCCCTAGCCCCTCATTTAAGTCTTGCGTATGTAACAACTTACAAAATAAAACTTAAATTCCTTAGCATTAAAGTTGCTAGATTGAGTATATGGCAAAGAACATATCACATGTTCTTTGCCTCTTTTTGCATGTAGTGAAAGGTTTTGAAAGTATATAATTCTATAGCGTATATTTAAAGGTATGTTTGTCTTTGTAAAATGGAAGGAGAGGAGTTCAAATGTCATTTTTGCTGAAACATTGCTGTGGATTCTTCTTACTCCCAACCAAAAAAAAGAAAAGAAATGAAAGAGAAATATATTGTGTATATATTGCATGTCTGACAGCTTTTTTTAAAGCACTTTTTTTTTGTCTTCAGCCACAGAGCTTATTCATCAAGGCTTCTCAACAAATCTTTGAAACCACAATGTCTCAAGATTTACCAGTTTCTGTCCTGCAGCAAAATATGTTTCATAGTGACATTTTTGAAGTGTATTTTATTCATGTTGCTGTACCACAGGCGGGCCTTCTCCCCCGTGGACATGGCACACAGACTGGCCCTGAAGTGAGTGAAGCGAGAGAAATCTCAGGGCTGAGAGCAGCTGCCGTGTGGCAGGGGCAGTGAAGCCTGGCACGACCAAAACACTTCCTGGCTTTTCATTAAATGGAACAGAAATGTGCTCACAAATGCCTTCAATCCCCCAAAAAAAAAAAAATCACTCAGCATTATTTAAAGGCCCCTCTCCTTTGGGCCCTACATTAAAATGCCTGAGGTGCGCACAAGCACATGCACATACACGCGCACACACACACACACACACACACACACGCGCACACACACTCTGTTTGCACCGTACATATAGTGGATGAACACGTTGATAACATTTGCAGGGAGTTATTTCAAAACTGCTGTTTTGTATAAATGTATGTGCTCTGTTTAGTTTCTGAACTACTCATTTTCACCTATCACGGCTTTTGCTTGCATGGTTATCACGCAAGACAAGACTAATAATGAACTGTACCCACAACACCAAGTTGTGAATAATACAGACTGAATTTTCCTTCCTGTTTTTGGCACCCACACCAGAAACCTGTTTACTGTGCTGAGAGGGAGCAGAGCCATAGTCAATGACTTGTGTGTTTGGTGCATTTTCTGACGTACTATGATGCCAAGGCGTTGGGCCAGATGATTAACACAGAGGAGCGCCTGAACTCGTAATGGGAGTTTAGAGCTCAACTCTGGGTCGAAAGTAGCAGGGAAGGAAAAAATAAACAAAATGGTGCACAGCATAACAGATAATACACCTGGCCCTCTAGCCATCTTCCAAGACACACTGAAGAGCTCACTATCCTGTGATATTAAAGCTGTGTGATATGATTACACTCTGCAGGTGGCTGGAGAAATGCTTTCCTTCAGTGATCTGAGGAATGACTCATTTGCTTTTAAGAGTTTAATTCCATACCGTGTGACTTGTATGCTGTTTCCAGTAATCCCTGAAGACTTGTCAGCATGGTCACTCATTCAGTCATATGAGATTTTTTTTTTTCTGTATGATATTGGAGGCATTGCAATCTTCCATGCATCAGGCATTCTCTCATGCATTGCATGTTTTCCTAGACAGGAGTATTTTCTAAATTACTTATTTATAGTAAACCTAATGTGGATATTTGCATATTTGGTAAATTATTACTCTTAAAAGGTAAGTGTATGTATCTGTTCTCTCTGTATACCCTTTGTTTTATTTTATAGCCAATGGCTGAAATACTCAGGGTACAAATTTAATGCCAATCTTATTACCGAATACATTCATTTAAAATTTAACGACAATCAAGCGTGCATACTGGTTTTGATTCCTAAGAAGGAAACCTGGTCCGACATTTTGGCATTACTTTTTTCACTTTATGGTTTATTTGAGCTTGCATGATCCAGTCACAGGTGAGCAATGAACTATCACCCGAAGTCAAGCCAGGTGAGACGCATAATATTGGCTTTGAATTAAACAAACTGATGAACAAAATGAGTAGACAGTGGTTTGCTGTTTAATTTACACATAGGTGCATGAAGAAGGGAGTTCAGTACAGATATATATCAGTACAGATATATAAAATATATCATAATAAAGCATACATTTATGCACAATTTCTCTGTTTCCTCAAAACAGATCAAGTTAAGAAAATGAAGGACACTTCAGCAGGCAAACAAACATTGCCTCAGGAATAATATATGCTCACAGCTTGAAATATACTGCAGCATTAACCTCAATCCTAGACCTGTCACCTGGCATTACAGTCATAATTGCTACAGTGATAATAATCAACATTTCTGGCTGCCCTAATAATAAAGTAATGAATCACTTCCATGATCCACAATGAGCGTGCAGGCTGGAGACGGCTTAAGTAGTGTATTATCACAGCGGTCAAGAACGCAGCAACACCGCCGTATGTTTGCGCCAGATTCACGGCCGGGGCTCCGAGATAAAATTAGTCATTGGCGACAAGTTAACTTATTTACATAGCGCTGAGTGTTAGTCTTATTAGGGCACTCTCTGCGGAATGCTCATAGCAGTGGCTTGTCTCCACCCCCCCCCGAAGCCAAACTACCTTGCACTATAAACAGACAGGGGTTAATAAAGCTGTCCGGGATTCCGATGAAGACTGACAGGTATAATTATGTGTGTATCCACTGAAACAAAGCGCCGTCCCGGGGTGAGGGCTCATTATCACAAAGGGATTACACCGGCCGGCGCTCTCGGTGGAAATACCTTTAGGTCAGGTGTGATTCAGCTATGCGCGATGCGCAGCCTGCCCAATTAGGGCACCGCCACTCCTGCGGAATTTCAATGCCTGTCGCCCCCGGAGACCGAGCACGCCGGCACGCTAACGGCCCCTCCGCTGTCACGCCGACGCCTTCCCGCCACTCACATTTCCCCAGACGCGCACCTCTGACAACGCGCGGCGCAAACCGCAATCAGGCCACCGACAAATTGAGGTAACGCATAACCAGGGGGTTTGATTTACTTTGGTTACACTCTCACCACTTTCGAGTGGGTTAGATCGATCACCACGTGGATGTCATAGCTCTGTCATTACGCACTTCCATTACATTCACCCTGTGCGATTCTCCCTGCAAGTCAGACACAGTGCTCAGCTCCACATTTCCAAGCTAAAAGCTTAAGAGAAACTTTTTCTGCATAACATTTAATGAAAACATTTCTGTGCTTAACAATGCTTTTGATATCGCTCACTCATTACTCATTTGTGTGTAACCTTCTCTGCTTTTAGGTGCACTATTCAGGGATCACACTTAAATAAATCTTTCAAAAATCATGATGATGATGATGATGATGATGCATTGAGGAACAATTTGACTTTTTATTTCAGCATATTTACTCAGTTTTGTCCTAACTGAACTGTACCCCTGATGGATTGTTGAGGCCTCTTGGAAGATGCATGCATGACAAACATGGCACATTTACATCCAAATGTTAAATTCTTCATACCTTTTTAACAAAAAAGGGCAGAAATAATGTGCATTGCGGATCTTTGATATCTGTTATCTGAGACATCTGGGGCACAACTTAGGGCCAAGTTTGTCTGGGACATCTTTACATGCTATAGTTCCAAGAATGACTAACTGCATTATTATCGTTAAATCGATACCTTATCGTTACCTTAGTAACCAAATACTTTCATAAACACATTAATGTGGCTGAAAAGAAGACACCTTAACAGTGTGTCACTTTCGATTTAATTGTACTGTGTGTGCAAAGCCAAAAAAGCTGCTGACAGCTTCGACTGAGGGAAATGTGGAATCCTGTTCTCATATGCATGCAGACTCATGTTTATTTGAAAGCACTGAATCAGTGAAGCCAAGCACAGTTTAAAATAATACAGCCGTGGCAATTTCATTTATATTTATGGTTTCTTAAAATACTACCTCAATATTTCCCTGGTTGCTTCCCAGAAAGCAATGTATCACAGCACTTCAGATTATTATTCCAGAAAATGCATTCCAGCGGAAGCACATCTGAGAAAAAATTACAATATCAATTCTGTTCCACCACAACATGGTTCAATAAAAAAGGAACTCTTTTTTTTCCATACTTTCCCAAGCACAAAGCCCTGCCCCATTGTAAATGAAAAAAGCTATGGTAGTCCCTCCATTTTTGGTTTTGGGTCCAAAAAGCTTCATTGTACTGCAACTGTGTGAAGATGACAATCATCCCAAACATGAACTTACATTCCTTCCCGTCTTTAGCATGAATGCAATTTTGTATAATTGCTTTCAGGGCCCCATATTTCATAATTTTACAAGCGTTGCCATAATAAAGCTGTTCCATCACTTTCATGACTGCCATGTATTGTGTGCACGACATTGTGTGTGTCCAGGGAGGTGATTGGTTGGTTGGTTCATTGGAATGGACACCCAGTGGCTGTCCATTGGGTGATTTGTTAATCAGGTGATTGGCCACAGAACCAGATGATAAAAATGAGTGCAGGCTGGGAGAAGAGGGAGAGCAAGGGTCTAAAAGGGCGTCTGTGTGGCATGTTTATATTCCTGGTTTATTCTGTTTTAATCCTTGTTGTACCCTTCTTATCCCTTTTACCTGTGGCTGTTTCGCCGATTTTAACTTGCGATATTTATCTGGAATAACCACATCATTTTTTTCTGATATATCCGCCTCTGTGTTTTAAAGAAATTTTTTAATGCGTGAAGCAATTGGTCATCTTAGTCACACATTGCATTGAAACATCTACGTTTTTTTATGAAAAAAAGGAAAAAAATGAAATGGGGTCCATTTAACAGTTTTAATTTATATAAATACACTTCCACTTGCCTTCCACAATTAATTTTATACACTGCTGACAAAATCAGGTTTTGAGTTGTCTGTCCATTGTTAAAGTGGTCCCTGATCTCTTTTTCATCCAAATATACATGAATCTTAAATAAACCTGACTAAAATGATTTGGATTAGCTATGCTGTATTGTCAGAGTTCTGTCATTTATCAGGTCACAAGGTCACAGAGCAACTCAGAAAGGCTTTTGTTTTTTTGCATTTCCAGCCTCTGACTTGGCCATATGTGAAAGATTTTATGCCTATTTTTTGAGATGCATTATACAGAAGTTCCACACAGTCTTTCCCAGGTCCATACTAATGCTCAACTGATTCCTCCAACTGGTGTTATGCCAGTTCATCCTCAGGTCACAAAAAGGTCAAAAGGTCACACAGAAAGTTTAATAGCTACTGACAAAATGCTCCATCACAATGTTTTGGCTCATACTGTCCTTCAGATAATACCCATACTGCTCCATTATGCTAACAAAGAAATACCTAGCAAAGTGTTGTTTTCCATTACGATGCCACTGTCAGAGCAGCATGGTCATTACACATGTAAGAGTTGGCCAACAGAAAGCAAAAATATCCTCTGAAAAGGCTAGCAGTGTGACCTGAGTAATATACAAAAGAATGTTCCTTGCATGTCTCAGGCACAGTGACTGATTTGAAATGTGTTATACATAAACACAATTCAGCATGAACACCTTCTTTTAAATAATAGACGTCACTCCTGTTAAACTTGGTAGGACTGAAATTTTCTCTCATAAATACTACTTTTTTGCTCAGGAGAGGTCATTTGGCCCCAGAGGACAAAAAAGCAATGCATTTAAGTTGGACATTTTTCAGGTTTTAAGCAAGCTGATCAGCAGGAAGCCCATTAGCCTTAGTTTTAGTTTTTCCCAGTCACATTTGTGAAATGGCACTCTGGAGAGCAACTCTTTTTTAAAAAAATATTCTTACATAATCAGATTAGTTATTAACAAATTTTCAGGGAGAGTCCATGAATGCATCCTTTTTACAGACAGCCCCTAAATTTGCACGTCTGCAACGAACTGTCTGAAACAAAAATAAATAACACTGATCGCTATTCACAGCAATTATGTCGTCAAATTTTATATAATTATCACGATTAGTAGCTTAACAGCTTAATGGAATTTACAAATCAGTCTTTCATTGAATGACAGTAATTTGCTGCCATTGCACTAAAATAACACACTTGAGAAACACCTCAAAAGAGAGCTGTCAAGGAATCTCTGACCTTTGACGGCTCACAAAATGTAACAGTTTTGGTAAACACATAATTTCAGGAATATCATCATGGAGAAAACAACATTTTAGAGTCCTTAGTGATGTTAAAATGCTTTAAAAAAACACACACACAGACACTAGCAGCTTACAGGTACTGTGTAAAGTTCCAGACCCTAACACAGTAACTGCAGACAGAATAATAGCATTAGTTCATCTTATTTTGACTTGTATATTAACAGATCCCATTGAAATCAACTCGAAGACACTGCTACACTGTTGTACTTTTTTGTCTCCCTTCATGGTAAAGTAGGTGGCGACAATTACAAGCAAAATAGATCTATTGGAGAAGACTGTGTGTGCGTGCGTGTGTGTGTGCACATGCGTGTGTGTGTGTATGCGTGTGTCTATGCTACAGCCATGCCACAGTCAATGATCATGATGAACAGCAATCTCACCTTGGTGAGGGTGAAGGAATAAGAGACACCCTGCCTGATTGCGCAGGGAAAGAAAGGACCCACGGACAGCGGAGAGGTGAGCCTGGGTCAGCTCAGTCGATCAAGAGGACAGGCTGGGGGACTGTGGCTCAATCATTACTGTCTCACAAAATTTGTTGAAACCAGGTGCAGAGAATGCCAAATACTAATATGGATTTTAGCTACCTAGCATAGATAGATATATTCTGTGCAGATGGTGTATTTTTTACCCTTGAGAATTAAGTAAAAGGGTCAGTCTGTCAGGTTCTGCGCTGTACCTGTAAACTATTAATTGACTACTTATTGACTATTAATCAGAGTTGGATTCAGAACCCTAACTGAAACAAACTACAAAAGAATCGTAATGATTAAAACAGACAATTTAGTGCTAACAGGCTCCTACTTTTGCCCGCAGTCTACAGTGTATTTAGCGCCAAGTTAATCCTGGTTTTGGGCATCTGCTTCTATTATGAATCCTGGTAATTCATCTTGGTAATTAACCCAGGGTGAATTAACTCTATGTGAAAAATGTATACTGTTCATGAAATTTACCTTTAATTCCCACCTATGTCCCATAAAATTGACATGAAAAATAGCATGGATCATTAACAGTAACATCCTCTGCCTTCTGCTTACCACATGGACAGTATGAAAATCGGGTCTGAAGTTAATTCTCAGCTCTTGAAGTTCGTACTGTGCCTCTCATAGCATGACACACCATTCACATACACCCAAAGGACGCATTCATTAGTGAACAAAAATGTCTCCTTTTTCCACCAATGAAATAGTGACAAAGGCCAGTTCCTTGATGAGATACCAAGAGACAGCTTCATCAAGGCAAGAGCAGTTTTATAACTCATTTTCTTAGTTCAGACCTAGCTGACTAGACTTCCATCTCTATGCTGAAATATTCACAACTTCCATGGTCTCAGAACCAGATGTTAATACAACTCAGTGTCAGGGACAGGACACCATACTTAAATTCTGTATATACCACATAATTGTGGTGGACTTATTCAGCACTATCAGCCCCACAGTGAAACCTCTCCATTTGACCATATATTACTTTAAGTTAAAGATACTACAAAACATTTCTCTCCGATGGGTTATTCAATCCTTATTCAGAAACACGTTCCACTCTCTCACTTAAACTGGACGGGATATTGTTCAACCACCCACTAAACATTAATGCTTTAATGTGCTCATAAATAAACAATTTTACTTGAACATTCATGGTGTTGTAAAGTTTCTTAAAGATCTTCAGCTTGACCAATTGTTTGGAATGGACATGAAATGTTTCTCTATCAAAAGAAGGGAAAAGAGGAAAAGTTATAACATTTATCAGGGACCATGCAAATCAAATAATGATGGCTTTGAATATAAATTAGGTCTTGTGTACTTAAGAGGTTCTCATTTGTGACTGTTTATATATTCATTAAATTACAACACGAACAGCCATTATCGTTATGCTGTTTAATCAAGAGTTATTCAAACTTAGCGGTTTGTGCGGTTTCCCCTGATTTGCTTAACGGTCATTTATGAATGTTGACCCAGAAAATCGTGTTTATGGCAACTCACCACTGGGACAGATAGGTGTGGAAGCAAATTATTGCAAGGATGAGCTGCCGCTTAAAGCAGTTGTCAGAGAGCGCATTATCCGAGACAGAGCGTCTGCTGATGTCGGCACTCATTTGCTCTCCCTGTGGCGGGCCTGCATCCGCAAACAGTACAACCGGAGAGTGGCTCATAAGGTATGGACGTTTGGTAGACAAGATCTATCTTACCGTTAACTCATTTGAAATTCCATCCTGTCGAGATTGTGTGCAGGGTCAAGTATGGTCAGTGGTCTGTGGGTGGGGAGGGGGTGGGGGGAGGGGAGGGGAGGGGAGGGGAGGGCGGGGTGCTGAAGTAGTAACTTTTTAGTCAGAGGCAGGGGTTAGGTCCTGTGGGAAGCTTATTGTGAGCCAGTGTTTACAATGGATTATTGTGCTGAATTGTTAAGTGTAGAGGGCACTAATCTAAAAAGGGGCACCCTGAAATCTGTCAATTACCATACCATTAGCCAATAGCCAGCTATTAGCCAGACCTTTACAGCAGTAATTGGCAACATTATCCTGTTCTGTTAACCTGTGTCATATTGAGGCATGTGAGCAGGTATGTCTTTTTCTGTCATTTGGATGTCTCTTGTGAGGGTCAGCTGTCTGCCATCCTTTATTAGTACTGTAATAAAGATCATTCAACTACTTTCTGTGATAGTGTGTGTTTGTGGCTGATTCAGTCATAGGCATCTGGGCAAGTCCACTGGCCTGTGAGAGTCAGTATGTTTACTTAGGTTATTCCATAAAAATCCAGCATAGCAAACCTTTTAACAGATCTGTGGGATCATCTGCCAAAAATTGTAAACGAGACCCCAAAATGACCAACTCTGGTGGGCTGAATGCCCGGTTTTAATCATTAAACCTCTTGCATTCTTATGTTCTCTTTGCACTGTTATTCATCCTCTTCAACACAGAGGTTAGCCAATGACCGTGAGTTTTCTTCCTGAATGTAAAAAAACAGGTTTTCATTCAGTGATCGATTATGGTTTAATTTAGTGTGGCACCTGTGTTAAACTCACATTACTTAAGGACAAAGAGCTTTCAAAAATGACCCCTATCAGTTCATAGAACTGGTCTCTTAATGAAGGCATGTATGGAGGCACTTAGTGATGTGAAATCACACTCTACAAGCCTTTAAAATCTGGTGTGTTGTGTACAGAAAATACAATGTGTAGCTGGCAAGGACTTAGTTCACTTGATGATAAGGCAGAGAGCAGTGAGTTAGCCAGTGGAGCGGTGTCTACTTGAAGTGTGTCTGTGAGTCTAGACTGATACACAATGCAGAGGTGGCAAATCAGTGATGTTATCAGAGATATATCCAATCATAGTGTATTGATTTGCTGCTGTGGTATCAATTACAAACTTTGTAGGCTCATACGTAAGACTTGAGTGCTGCCAAACTACCCCCTTCATCTAGCTACGTCGGACAGCCCACCAGCAATTCGTTACCACGAGCCTGAACTTTCCGTCAATCAGGGCGAAATATTCGTCTTCCCCATCAGAACTTCACCAGCAGCAGAGTGAAGAAGACATGCGCCATCGGCAGCTGCAGTTAGTCAAGAAACTCACGTCTAGTTATTTAGTTTAATGTTGGGAGTTGTCTTTGAGTGTTGCTTGTGCATTCATCTACCAAACCACACACCCACAATCACTCAATAAAGAAAACTTGAGAGAAGATCACGTTGTGGTGTTTGGCAACCCCTCATAAGGAAACGGACATCACGTTCTAACCGGACACCCAACAGCGATTCAAACGATCCAAACCCAGCAAGTCCACATCCATGAGTGACCTTTACCTTACTCCAAACTCCGCATAATTTACAAACTTATTAGATTAAGCGGTTACAACAACGATCTAGCACTTCAAATTCATAAGGTCACTTTTTGGGATAAAAATAAATAATGTTGGGTTTAAAAAAAAAAAGAATACTTTATCATCAGTTTACAGTTGTTTTTCTTCATTTTGTTGTTTGTCAAGATCAGAAACCATACAACACAAAATGATTGCCGAAATTTCTTGATCGGTGTAATTTGGTTTCCCTGGGGGAACTGGGCACCGTTAATGTCAAATCTTGTTCAGGTTTTGAACTTGCTTTCCTCAGGCTATTAGATGCTGCAAAATGAATTTGCTTCCTGACACAGAAAAAGATCCAACAAAACATGGAAATCAAAAATTTCTGATGAAGTTTAATTTACAAAATAACAGTTGCTACTGTACAATTTGTATATTTCTAGCAAACTGTGAAACCTTAAAGTGAGTAGGCGTTGAGCAGGATCTGCAACACTTTGCTATCCTTTTGCCCTGTAGTGGAAAACCATAGTTACTGTGGGAACAGCTAAATCACCAGTGCATGAGAGAGTGAAGGAGAAACACATTGCTATAAACACTTCCTCCTGTCAATGAAAAAAAAAACTGTAAAACGGCAACAACCTTATCTTATGGACAAATGCTGTCCCTTCTTTGGATCTCAAGCTCCCAAGTACAAAGGGAAAATTACAAAAGCAATACACTGCAATTGTCAAGTTTGTGTGGAAATTGTTTTCACTGCATTCCACTTTAAACAATAGGAACAGGTCTCCTTGCTGGCTATTCCTGGTTGATTTTTTGCAAGCCTAAAATCACACAGTGGTAACATCAGGCCATTTTTTTTCTGAATCCCCCCCGCCCCCCTGCAATGTGACATTTGCCTATATGATCAACTGTATGTAAATATCACTGGTAAAACACACTCACACCCATGGACACTTTAGAAAATGTTCTTTTGGTTGGGCTCATGTAAAGAGACTTGCTTTTGTGTTATCTGCTGTTGTTTTGCATGATGCAGACTCAAAAACATGGGATTTTGGACATGTTCAAGGGCGAAGGCTTACTGCTTGGTTGGACACTTTAGGATTTTATGTTCAGAGTTTTGCACTTCTGCAATATTTTGGAAGAAAAATGCATGAAGGAAATTAACAAAATATACACGATATGATGATTAACAGTGCTTGCAAATGATAGTGAGGAAGTTCATATAATATTGTTGGTAATATTCTGAACAGAAGAAACTGCTCAGTGCTTCACTACCAATTATGGATCCACGTCTGTGGTAACTATAGCAACAGATGACAGAGGTGGGGGGGTGCTGCACTTGAACTTCCATATCATCACCACCTGCTGAGAAGTTAGATCCAGGTCTTTTCTCAGCTTTTATTTTTCATGGTTAATTTTTATAATTGTGGACACATTTAAAAAGTATAAATTTATAGATATACATTTCTGTTGACGTCACTGCCTGAAAGATTTTTTTTTCATTTCTAACAAAAATAAATAATCTGATTTGCCAGAGTTATACAAATATACACAGTTAATTTCAGGCACATTTAAAGTGAGGAAACTGCAAGTTGAATTAACAAAAAAGATACATCGACAGCTTTGTTTTTCCCAAGATATAGCCTTTGTTCTGTGTGTGTGTGTGTGTGTGAGAAAGTGTGCTATAAAGATATATATATATATATATATTTTTTTTTTTTTTGAGAGCTCCACAGGGTGCTGAAAGAAATGCATTCACTCTGTCTTATTAATGCAGTTTCCCTGAGGCTAAACTATACAAATCATTTAATCTTGGTGCTCACTTGCTGCAATACCCATCAGTCTTCAAACTAATGGCACATTAACAACAGTCTAACTGAATCTGGTCCTCAGTGCTTTTGTTGTGCTTATACAGAGCTCCATTCCAAAGCCTTATTAAAAGAGGAAGATACCGACTAAATGCATGAATACTTTTTGTTTTGACATTTAAACATCTCAGCTTTACCTATCCTTTCTGCATTTCAGTATTATACCATAGTGTTTCAGGATTCAGCTCCTCTAGACTGCTGTGTTATGACGAATCCAATTAAATGGCTAACTTGTTTCTGACAGAAAGAAAGTCTCACAAGTCTTTGAACCTGAGGCTTTCCACTCTTCTGAAAAATTTGCCTTGAGCTGGAATTGAAATTTTAATACAGTACTTTATTACACTTTGCCATGACCTTTGAACACAGTCATTCAAAAGGGGACTCATAACTAATCCAGCATGAATGAAGCATTTACCAGACAATTACTAAACAAACTTGCATGGAGGGACGGTTTGGCACAGTGAATTTGGTACATCTATTCAGACTCTTCCAGTGTTTGCACCATGCACCTTAGATGTTCAGAGTTAATGAAACAGTAAAATATATGTTTTTATTTGTTTAAAAATGTACCCTTTACTGCTTTACATTTTCCAGGACTATTACATTTATTCATTACATTTATTCATTTGGCAAATGCCAATTATTAGATTTAAAAAGGAACAAAATATGCATGTATACAAAGATGTCTGAATAAAATGAAAGTAGTTACAAACCTCTTTGTATACAAAGAAGTTTGAAGAAAATGAAAGTAGTTACTGTTTTTTTTTTTCTCCAGGGCCATTCCCCCATCTGCTTAAAAACACATTCCTGCTACAGATGATGTATGGTAGCACCAGTGATGGCTGAAGTGATTTTATTCTACCAATGTGTCACTATGCTGGGATGAGTAGATGCCATGGCAACAGATGTATTCTGGTCCTTTATGTCAGTGTGAAATCCAGCCTGATACAATCCAGGCACACACAGATTTCAGACTGAATCAATTCCCCCATCCCCACGACTCTGCTACTACTGAGCATGCTCAGTCTGCGCTGCTGAACCAGGCTATTAAAGCAGGACAAGACCAAGGCGCCAACCTTGACATATTAAGTCAACAGAAGACAACGGAATAAGGCGTGGGGGCGAGAGGTGTAAGAGGCTGCGGACCCCCCACTCCTCCATCTCCACCCCCGCCATCTCTGCACCTCTACCCCAGCCCCCATCTTTTATAAACAGATCATTCTTTCTCTGTTCTACCTACAGCAAAGCACGGGGTTTTGAAACAACAGCTCACACCATCACAGCACGGCATGCTCGACTACGTCTGGGGAAACAGAGGACCCTAAAGGCTGTCATTTCCACAGCCCCTGCCTCCCCCCCGCCTCCCTCCTGCCTCCTGGGCAATCCATCATGTTCTGCTGCTCTCTGTTCCCTACGCTAGAACCCGCGTGAGATGCCCCAAGGAGTCAGCTGGAGACAAGGGCTTCTTTCCTGCATCGCTTTGGCTAGACTGTGCCTACCTCGTATCAACTGTGGACAGCACTTGTGAAGCAAGCTAGAATGCTAAGGCTGCTGTAACCTGTACAATAAAAAAACTTGCATGTACACTGTATGCATGCCTGAAAACTGACCTGAATGGCATAAATGTACATAAAATGTATACAGGAATGTTCATTAAAAGGGAGGTTGTGTAAAACACAAGTAACCTTGTCCTTACGTCCGAATGTGGTGGATATCCAGGTGGCTACATACATCTGAATCTTTGGATGCCCAGGAAGTAGGAAGGCAAATTACACATTAAATACAAAAGCATTACATTTCAGTTGTCAGATTTATGTGTTATCTAACCTAATGCACACCCTGCTCACAGTGTGAATGCATAGTATGCATGCAGACAGCCACTGTTTACATGTAATGTAACACAAGGGGTTAAATTCAGTGGATGATGTTCTTGGGTTTTAGTTGTAACAAAGAATATTTCAGATCACAGGATATAGCTCTTTGGTTAAACTGCAGAAACCTATGAGTAATTTTTCACATTTAAGGGATAATATTTCATGTAGATTCGCCAGTAATTTTTTAGAGGAGGAGAACACTAGTGGCATTTTATTCTATCTAGGCTGTTAAATGAATGCTGAACAAGCTGAATAATCTTTTATGGTGTCCTTAAATCACATTTGCTTTTCTTATCCTATGTTGTACTAGAGTTATTTTGTAACCAAATATATTTGCTTTTAACCATCGTCTGTTGTTTGTACTCATGTAATTGATGTCCAACGACACAAGTGCAGTGAGTTTATCTGTACTCTGTGTGTGTGTGTGTGTGTGTGTGTGTGTGTGTGTGTGTGTGTGTGTGTGTGTGTCAAACCTGATCACCTGAAACCCTACAAAGGTAAAAATCACTAGCGCAAAAACAATGCATTCAAGTAAGGTTTTAAAAATTATGTCATATTCATTGACACATTGGTTATTGTTCATTGTCCAGACAAATATTCCCAGGATCAAATGATCAACCAGAAAACTAACCAGATCAAGTAAGAAACTGAAGATCTCTCTCAAGAAGTATAATCTCAGTTACAAAATCTGATCAAACAGCTACATGCGATTTATTCACATCATGGTCAGGATCAAAACTCCATTATGGCTCAACCATGTTTTCTAATCGTAGGAAAAAAATCTTTAAAAATGTGTAAAAAAGTTTAAAATCTCATTCAAAGTTTCAAACAACCCCACTATATCAAGTTTTATGTCATATATTTGTCTTAGATTTCTCAGTAAATAAATTGGCAGATCTCAAACTATCCAATTATATTTAGATATTTGATGAAAAACATGAAACTTTTTCAACTCAGGTGTATTAATATGCCTCTCCATAAACATATTTTAGTAGCTAGTTATTTTGTATAATTAATAAATTTTAGGTTTATTTTGCTCTTCTGTTTGTTTTGAACTTCAGATAAGCAATCAGGGGCATCTGTGGGTGGATTTTAACGAACATGCAAAAATTCACGGTCATTGATAATCAAACTATTGTTACTATAATTAAAGTTGACTAATTAACAGAAATGAAATAAAGGTAAAATAAGGACAACAGAATTTTCAAAGCAACATATTTATGATAGAGGAATATCATATCACTTATGTCTTCATTAATAATACAAAGCAAAGTGGATTCTTTGGGATCTAACTGAGAAATGCGTACTGTACAATACTGGAGATAATAATGGGATACTGAAAAAAAAACACTGCGCTGGAAGATTCATTTTTGTATATAAAAATGCTTCATTAAAATAAACTACTGGAGCTTAGCACAATGCTTGTTTTGACTTCAAAAACAGATGCTAATCTTATTGTAGATGGCCCCTGTTATTTTGGTGAGCTCAGAGTGAGAAGCCTGCTGTTAATCTCCCCCTCAGAATGAGCCGATAAACAGTGTGAAATATGGAAGACATCTCCAACTCCGAGGAGAAAAAGGTCAAACTTGGCTCTTGGCAAAGCCGTGGCTACAGAGCTTCACACTTCAACAGCTCCCTACCTATTTTGCACAGGATGATAAAGGTTATATATATCAAAAAAACGACACATGTTTTCTCTCTGCCTGTTTATTGCTGTCAGATCTAAATTCTGAAAACGTGCGAAGCAGTAAATTAGGACATTTGGTTCTTTTGGGGGCTTTGCGCTGGACCTCTCCGAATCCTTTTGTGCCCCAAACCTAGCATAATATAGCAGACGAGAAACACAAAATAGAATTTAGGGTTCAGGCTTAAAACACTGCACCAAAGAGGAAACCCTTTATCCTCTATTACAGCTGAAATCATGAAATCAAACGCTGGACCACTAAACCCACTGTGGGTTTGGTGATGAAATACAGAGGAAATGCCAAAATGAAAAAGACTTGCTCATGGGGGCAAAATACAGTACACTGGGCAACACAGAACCTCAGCAGAGCTTGAATCTGTGCATCCACCACCAGACCTGGGTATTTTGGATTGACCCCTGCTTAGCACCCAGACACTGACCGCTGGAACGGCGCTGATGTCACTGCCTGAGGCCTCGCTCGATTCCACCAGACACTGGCAATCAGTGTCCATTATGGTGGAAATGCAGCAAACGCGATGGATTGTCTGGAAGGAGAACGCGTTCCCCCGGCGGAGAGCCTGCCGCCAGGCAGAGTGGCGAACGCGGCACAGTAAGCCTCTACGCGAGTAGCTGGCAGGCAACAGTCAAGCAGACAGCTGCGCGTTCGGGCGAGACGGCCAAATGATGCCGTCGCTGGGTCTGCGGCGGACTCGCCGGGCTGCGGCTGCCAGGAGAGGTTCGCCAGAGCTCAAAGGCGTCGCCCGTGCGGCTGCCAGGCACATCGTGGGACACAGGGTGACCCGAGAACACAGGGCGCCCGCAGCCCTGGGTCACCACAGACCCAGCACCCTCTGCCGCCACTGAAGGAGGGATGAGAGGACCTGCTTACTCACCGACCACCTGGGCGACTGTCAGTGTGACAATATTTGATTGGGATCGGGAGATCTTACAGTTGCATCTTACGGCACAGAAACAGCTGGTCCGCTCTCACACAGGGTAAGTAAAGCAGAGGCAAGGACCTATGTTTTGTTTTAACATCAGAGGGGGGGCAAAAACAGTCAATTTTCTTTATGGTGATTCTGGCGAGGGACGCCGATACTGCTACCAGCCAGCCGATCTCAACATTAGGGTAATATTGGTTTTAAAAAATTTTCAGGTGAACAGATAAACACTCATATGGAACAGTCGTATTTACATGGATAGGTGGTCAGGTCTCATGGAGGGGCTGCAACATTGCTCTCCTTTTTTTTAAAAATTTTTTCCCTAATTTGGAATGGCCAATTCCCCACATTTTGGAATTCCCAATTTGTCATCGATGTTCGGTCCCATTGCACAGCCCCCACTGTCAATCCGGGAGAGCGTAGACAAGCACGTGCCCTCCTCCGAGACACGTGATGTCAGCCGCTGCTTCTTTTCGCTCTGCAGTCCACAAGCTAAGCTAGCACAGAGATGAGTCGGAGGAAGACATTTCGTATGCAGCTTTGGCACGTGGACCACAGGCGCCCGATCGACCAGCAGGGGTCGCTGTTGCTAATGGGACCGAAGCCCCTGCCGACGTACCCACCCCTATCCCCGGCGGAATGAAGCCAATGTATTCCGCCTGTGAGCTCCCGGTCACTGTCAGCCAGTGACACAGCCGGGATTGAACAACATTGCTCTCCTAACATTGTAAAGGACACGTCCCTTCTGTTCCTTAGTAATCCTGTGTCCTCGAAAAACAGGAACTGCTCAGACTGCCAAAGGTGCAGCCTGTGATGCTCAGCTTTGGGGTCCCATAGAAGAAAAAGATGATGATTGGCTGGTAATGAGCATGATGTGGCAATAGTATATAAGGCAGACCCACCTGGCCGGTGTGTAACATAAAGCCAAATTCATGCTTTGGGCCAAGAGCTGTCCATATCAGCCAATGAATCATGCAGCTTTTTGAAAACGTTCAGAAAACGATGAACAGCATTCATAAATACAATAAGTCTTTCTTTGTCAGTTCTGTCTGAACAACTATGAGACAACAGTGCAGCATAGCAGTAAGGAACAGGGCTCGTAACTGAAAGGTTGCTGGTTTGATTCTCCGCTGGGTTAAGTGCCTTGCCCAAGGGTTGCTGTACCCTTGGGCAAAGCACTTAAACTAGAATTTCCTCAGTAAATATACAGCTGTATAAATGGCTAACATGTAAAAACTGTAACCTATGCATGTCCCTCTGGATAAGAGCACCTGTTAAATGATGATAATGTAAAATAAAGTTAGCAGTTTCAGTTTCATGATGAATACAGACACTAGAAGAAACCTGATAGCAAGTACAATTTATACAAATGTGTACACAACTGTGCATAATGGTCTACCGGGAGGCGAACTCAGTTCCTTTTAATCATGAAACGTCTGTATACGCAGACGTTGCCTTTGATTGGTGGGAAAAGTGAGAGTCCTGCGGACCTCTGCGTGATTTGAGCACATCACCTGCAGCGTACCCATTTCAGCGTCCACCCCCCGCCCCCAGTTCAAACGCCGCAGCTGTGTGGCTCTGCCCGCGCGTCCTCTCTCTGTGATGCCAGACAGGAACAAACAGAGGTGGCTGCAAGAGCAGCTTCTGGTGACAAGCTGCAGTCATGGCATTTCAGCACGCTTCTCCCTGAAAGCCAATCCATTGGATTTGGGGAACAGATGGTGAGGGCTTTTAACACGGGCTGCGAATATCAATAAATTCCATTTTATGTTGTAAAATATGACTTACGGATTCCACAAAGCAGTTGGTATTGTTGTTTTTTTTTTTCTTTTTGAATTTAGGGAAAGTACTTATTGCGATTCCAGAAGCTTTTAAATGTATGAAATTCCAACACAGACATGTCTGAAACCATAATTCAGCTGGTATTAGTCCTTTGTGTCCTTCTGTGCAATATGGACTTGTAAAGTTTGATGCCTTGCTAGCATGTCATTAAAATATAAGCACTTACAGTTGTGTAGATGTCCAGAGGATATGATCACAGCACAGAAAAAGGTACTACTCACTGTTATGGAGAGGGCAGACCTGCTAAGAGGCTGTACCATATCAAAAGCCCTCCTATAATTTGTGATGCAGTGGAGTGCATCAGCTTTGAAAATCATACAACCTTTTTACACAGAATAGAGTTTCCTTCTATTTAATGAAAGTAGCAAAATAATTAATAAATTGATTTGGACTGGCACATGAATAGAGCAATAATCAATCCTTGATATTTAGAAAAATACCTTTACTACACAGAACCCCTTTAATTCTTAACATATTCTGCAAACTAAGGTTGCAAGCTGACCAAAATTAATCAACTAAACATATACCAGATGTTAAGCATTCACCTTGTGTGAAAATACATAATATTATTATAATATAATTATTATTATGGGAGCACTAATGAGCAATTACTTGGTGACACTAAAACAGCTACTTATACATTTACTAGGAAACTACCTGGTAACAATCAATACTTATCCCAATTAATTCTCATGAAACTAATGAGTAATTATATGGTAAGATCATCATCATTACCAGTAATTACTGTTTACATGAAAAGCGAAGAATCTGTACCTGATTTCCATTCTTACCAAGTAATTACCCATAATTCAGCAGGAAAGTTGCATGCTAAAACTAATGTGTACTTAAATTGTAATATTATTTCTGTTACCAGCAATTGCTCACCATTTCTACACAATATAGTGTAATTATCCCCATAAAATGTTACTAATTCTGTATTATCAAGTAATTAAAAATAATTACAAAGTTCTAGCTAGTTCTAGCAGAATTTCTAGCTACTACTAAATTAGCTTTATCTCCAGGAAGCTTTATGGAACGTGTTATCTTGTATGAAGGAAGATGTGTGCCAAATGAACACTCTCGTAAAATGCTTAAAATCTAAACTGCCCTTTCCCCTTGCTGAGACAGCTATGCAATTGCTTCTTTCTTCAGCCCATAAATTGATTGTTTAGAGTTTGAAATATTAAAGTTGTTCTTCACACCACACATTCATTCATTCATTCATTCATTTTCATTTTTTACATGCCATCGCTACATTTCTGCATTGCTCCAATATGGCCAACAGGTGATCAGTCAATAATAATAATAATTTATGCCAGCAAGCCCCTCTTCATCCACCACCTAAGATAATTGGGTCCATCTGAGCCCTATGAAATTGCAAGACTGTCTGTTGGGGATCTAGTCCTCTTCATACAACAGTCAGATTCACTTGCAAATTTTTTGGCTGCAGGATTCCTTGGAGCCTGCAGTCCCAAAGCTGATTGTGTGTTATTTCAGAGCCCTCATGTTTGAGTGCAAGAACTGGCATACCGATGGAATGTTTGACCTTATTTGGGCTCAGTAATTAGAGCACAGTTCATTTCCTTGCTTAATTATGTAATTATTGGCGATAGATAAAGTCACAAAACTGTCCATCTCTGCATTTTTTTCAGGTTTTACAAACAATTCACAGTTTAGATAAATACAATTGTGATACTGCACACCCAACAGCAGAATAAAGAGAGGTACTGCAGTTATTTAAACTTGCATGATATCTACTGAAGTTTCATATTGAAAGACAGTAAACTATTGTTTTGCTTGAAAGTCATTTTCCCTTTTTTGTCTCATTTTCAGGAGAGGGGTTGAGGGGTGAAGGAGGAGTTTAGGACAAAGCGACACAACTGCCATTATCTCCCTGTGAAAGATTCCCAATGGATGACTGGAATATAATTATTTCTTTCTCTCTCCTTTGTACTGCCCTGCTTTGTGGATTTGTTTTTTTTCAAAGGCAAAATGCAGATGGTATCTGAAATTATGTGTGTATATCTAAAGTGATTTTGGCTTTACCACCTACAAAAGTTCATATATTCTTGAGGATAAAAAACACCCAGAAAATCATTCTAATTTCCGTTTTTACATGGAGCACAGCTGGATACCTGTACTGAATATTCCCTTTGACAAGCCACTTTCCAAGATCCCACCACAATGCAACAACTTTAGTTGTAAAAACATACAGTAATTGTGGCATGCTAACATACAGCTTCCTGTATGTTCATTGCATTTAACTTTTTATTGTTTTCTTAGCTTCCCTATAGTGTCATGTTCCTGACAACTAGCCATCCATATTATGCATTATATGTTATAGTCTTACAGGCTTACTATTCATTGGGTCAGTATTCTTATTAAATAGGACATGTTTAAAAAAAAACACCACCATTGGAATATAGGGATGCTCTCTTGACCCTGAAAATGAACATATTTCCAGTTCAGCATGTGTTCAGAGTATGACATTACTGAGGTGTCGCTAAGGCTGGCCAGAGTCCTCGTTTTTAGCTGTTTGCTCCAAATTGTGTTCCTCCTTTTTATTCTGCACGTCTCCCCATTGCTCTTTACCAATTAAATGCAACTGTAGGCAACTCCTCTAAAAAAAAAAAAAAAACAAAAATCTGCAGTTTCTCTGAGTGACCCCCGTGAGCCGTAGTAGCGGTTCATGAAATGCTCAATCAAGAGAAGAGAAAGTGCTCTTTATCAAGAAATGGAAGCCGCTGCTCTACCCACTGTAATGGTGACATATTACAGCTATTACCGCACAATAGAGAGAGTACATTTCCACCCCACTTGGCAATTAAAGATGCGGGTGTGTGCAGGATAGCATGCCACTCTGCTGCGCTGGCCAATCTCTGACAGCGCGCTTTTAGTTATAGCGCAAGATCGATGAACGGCCTTGATTGTTGATAATGCATCAATGTTCTGCAAGTAACACGCAACCTATTACAGGGCCCCTATCCGTTTGTGCATGACATAAGCAACGCTCATGTACACACAGCTCTATCACTATCAGCGGCTCAGTGTTCAAGTAGCTTTATACAATTGGCAGTTGTCTGCTACCCACACCAATGACATTTCCATTCAGTACAGTTTCAGCAATCAAATATAATAAAACTACAAACTGATTCATAGCAACAGGTTACTCAGTTTCACATTTGCATGGTGCTTTTGGATTTGCTGGGCCCAGGCATTTTTTAATAAATCATCTCTATTGATTACTACTGCAGTGTTTCGAAACCACAGTAAACAGAGTTCAGACACTAAAATAAAATACACTTAACTTTATGTCCTGCAGCTGGGTAATTGCAAATTATAATGCATGTAATTTCAGTAATGACACAATGTGTAAGTGGTGTGATATAAAACCTGTACAAAAGAAAAGGAAGTAAAGCACAAAAAGGAAAGGTTTTATTTTCAGGTATCCGTTCTTTGTCATCATCTTTTGTTTGTTTATTGATTATAGTAGGCACCAGTTTGATGTGACACTGACTTTGTGCCCACTGAGATAGATTATCACCTAGTTATTTCTTACTGAATAGTTTCTCCAAAGTTCAAGAGCTAAGCTGAGACGCTGAGAGCAAGTTGTACAGAAATAGTGCAGGGGTGGGTGGGGAAGGGGGGTGCGGGGGTGTGGTTTTTGGAATTTAAAATGTTTAAATTGATCCTCTCAGCGCCCTGTTTGTTCAACATCCTTTTATTCAACTTAACCAGCACATAGACTAATGCCAGCACTGATGTAGAGCAGACATGCTATTAGGCAGACTTCATTTTAGTCTCGTCTGCCCTAAAAGCTCTAGACTGTAGCACCACTGACTCTAAAAGTAACTTTAGTTCTCAGTCCCTTATTTTTCCCCCTCAAAGTGCAAAACTAGATCAAGGACTCAGACTTATCCATTATTTAGAAGCCCTTGTGCCCCAATTGTCATCAAAGTTCAATGCTGCCCTCACATCTGAGGTTTGTCCTTAAGTTTGGCAAACGATTTCAGCGGGTTTAGCCACTGCCATGAGCAAAAATGCAAAGGAGGAAGACTGCAGAGATGAAACTGTGGATGAGTTAGCCTGACATGCTAGGAGCTGAGGAGCATTACCTTACATGACACTTGTGGCTACCACTTTAATGCTGTGAGCACGTCACAAACAAACAGACAATAAAACGTTAAGAATTTTCTTTTGCCAGTGACTGCAATTCTCTGAAAGGAAATGTTTGAATGACCATGAGACCACAACCAGATACGTCTTGGAAGAAAAATAAAAATAAGTCAGCTTTGTTTGGCTACGACTGAAATTACTACAACTTATTACAGTTCAACTTATACTGCATTGAGGTGATTCAATCGACCCTCTGACCTAAACACATTCAGTGTAAAAACATGCCAGCTTACATGCAGGTGCAAATCATATCTCCATGTCAGTATATGTGGGTTTCTGAGAGTAGCTCAGCCACTCAACATATTGATATCAATACTACATTAGCTTACAGCTATCGAGTTTGCCCACGCTAACTATCTCACACTAAAGAGTTGCCCAAGAGGCACCCTTCAAAATGAATGCTACCCAGTGTTTCTCCTATTATTTAAAGTAGTTCTGTCTGGTCAGATTAATGGTGAGGAGTGTTTTTAGGGGCACTGGAGGATTTGGGATGATGTAATGCAGCAGGAGCACTGAGAGGGAAAAGAAGGAGGGCCAGCAGTAGAAGAAGAAGCACTAGAAGTCATCCTTAAGATACTGACGCTAATTCATGCTAAATATAAGAAGACATGACTGTTACACCATAAAAAAAAGACATATATTCCTAATGGAATATATACATCTGATTTCAGATGGAGGCGCCTGGTTTATGCACTAGATGCTTATGTTGAATTCAACCTTTGAATTATTTTTGATGTTGAAAAATAATTTGGAAGCAAATTGGTGTTACATTGAGGCTGGCGTTCCATCCTAAAATTAGAGGTGTAAATAATTAATTCGTTTTTTTATAGTTCTGCGTATGGGAATGCTCTCTTTGTTAATTATTTTCATGAATAATAAATAGCACTTGGTGATAAATGTATTGCATTGTAAGAGACATAATCTCAAAGGCAATTATAAACAAAATATGTGATTTGCCTTGATTAAAATGGCAGTACTTTATCTAATTGTGCATATATGATCGTGTCATTATAATTAACAACAGTATAAATCACCTTTTTCATTACTGTTAACAAAGTAATTGTTAATATTCAAGCGTTGTGTTCTCTAAAAATATTTTACATCTGTATGTGTGTTATAGAAAATGAAATAATGAGGTAGAAAAAAATCTAATCTAATTCTAAATGCAATTGATGGTGGGTGGAAAGGAATATTTTGAAATATTTCTTGGTGATTACTTCTGCATTCTATAAGACCTGGAAGAAGCATTGTCTTAGCATAGTCATTAGCACATTTATAAAGACATGGTGGTGGCAACAATCTTGCACATTGATTTTGCCCATGTTTTGATGTGCAATATGCTTTTTTTAAAGTACGTTAGAATGCTGAATAGCATTACATTATTATTCAAATAAGGAGGACATTATACTCTGAAAACACTCACCTATTTTTATTAGTTTGGTTACGACTGCAGCACAAATAAATGCAAAAATCCATGCATACTTCTTTGCCTTCTTCAGTGTGTGAAAGAAGCAGAGGAGAAAATATTTCAATAATCAATAAGAAATACGTAAACTCATATCAACAAATTCCTGATTGTCACCCATGACATAACCATAAATTCATTATTCAATTAATGATGCAAACATACTGTAGTAATTGCTTTATTGTTGCGATTGTTTGCTTGTTTGTTGGCGCTGTTACACTGAGGCAAAGACACATTCATTAGCAGTGGAATGAGTTCAGCCCCTCAATTCATCTTTTCCAATTTTTAATTAGTTGTCTGGATTCAAAGTACGAGCACATGCGTACAGCAACAAAGCAAAGAACTTTCCATTCAACTCCAGGGAGAAGCGAGTTCTCGTTTCACTTTTGTTTCAGAGTGGAAGAATGCCCTGTGAGTAAGGAGGAAGGCCTATACCCATTCTCTCTAAGTCTCTAATTACGGCCTTGTGAGACTTCAGCAGTAGTTACTCAAAGGAGCTCTTTCAAGAATCCTCCCTGTTATAGTATGAAACCTTCCAGCGATTCAATCATACTGAGAGGAAGTATTAGCTTCTGGCTGAGAACAAAGGTAACAAAACAACACCACAGTACGCCAAAAAATGTGTACCCGAACAGGATGAAGTAAATTACTTTACAGTGGTGTCAATATATCTCTAAATGTGAGTCCAGTCCTGATATGTTTGTCTATAGACCACAATGGGGAATAGCTGTTATCACAGTTCCTGTATGGCAACAACATTGCCCATTGTTAAGGTTTGGCACAAACAAAATCAAAGACAATTGCTGCATTCCACTCAGACACACAGTACCCTTGTCCCTCACTTTCTTTGTAAAAGCCTGTCACTGACATCCCTGAAAATCACACACAAAGAAGTTATGTGTTCTTCCTTTCAGTCCCCAGCGTGCTAACTAATCTCGCGTTAGTGTGAGAAACTTAGTATGTAAATATACATAAAATGTATATTTGTATCATGTTGATTCTACAGCTAACTGAAGATGTGCGGAGTACACACTAGGAGGCGCTAAGGCTGATAAGGCTTGATGGGTGTTTTTTGGATAGTTTGCTGAAGAAGAAGAGTAGTGGAAAGCACCAGTGTCACACAGCTAATTACCGACATTGTAATGTCCTGTTTTTCTAAAGTTTTGCCAAAACAAACCCCTAATTAGCCATACATGCTTGTTCTTCTTCAAGCATGCAACAATAGCAACAGTAGACACGGCCAACTGGATGGTTGAACTTATGGCCAATTAATATTCTCCTCTTCACATTTTCCATGTAGTGCTTCTGTGCACCATCTGCTTGGCCCCACAATGCAGCACAATGTCATCTTTTATGTCTGTTTTTGAGATTAGGCTGTGTGACTTACACTGTAATACAGTAATACTGTTGACCTGGTCGCTGTGCAGTCCCAAACACTCATAGCATCTCATTATCACATTCCATAGCTGATCATGACTTTGTAGTTTACTGAACAGCTGTGTTTGTTTGAGGATGTTTATCTTGTTCATTAAAAATATTTTCAATCACGCTTTAAAATGATTATGTCAGTCAATGTATTTGGCTACTGCAATGTTATGGTATTTATTTTGTAGTCAAGTATGCAAAGGCAGCACATGCACTCACACACACACACACACACACACACACACACACACACACACACACACACACACACACACACACACTCAAATACATGGATGATCTAAGGTCAGGGGAAATTAATCATCCAGTCAGACCTGTGTGATTTATGTTGAAAATGTAAATGTCTGAGAAGAAATTCAAATGAATACATGAAATAATCCAGTACTCCTTGGGCTTCAGAATAATTTAGAATACATTATTACAGCTGGCCAACTTTTCAGATGAAATATTTTTCAAACGGAGAGATACATTAGACAGCGAGTGACTACAGTAGCAGGGCCAGAGAGACTGAAGTGACTCCAACAATTTGCAATCAACCAGTGTTTCTGCATCTGACCCTTAGAGAATGTGTTACTGTAGCGTACTATTATCAAATTATCACAGCCCTCCTAATACACAATACAGCCTTTAAGAGTCTGAAGGGCCTCCATTTTAAGAAAAACTGACAATTTCCTTAATAATACAACAGATGTCCTTAATGCCATTTCCAAAGATTTTAAATAACTAAATACACTTGTAAAGTCATCTTTTTTTTTTGTAATGTCTTCTTTTTTTTCCCCACACATCACCTTGGTATGGTCAAAATTATGTCTAGTAGTCATACCTTGCTTGTTTCAATCACAATATGTATCCATAGCTACAGTCATGTTATATCGTTATGCTGGAGTAATGTAAGAATGAAACTGAACAGAGCTGGAAAGAAGCCACAGAATTCCAGGGAGAAGTTCGACTAGGATACAGTGTACGTTTTGTTTACATAACGACAATTATCTAATTATTTGGCAATAAAAGCAAAACGAATGATGGCTTTAAATGCTGAAAAGCAAGCACAATATCTAATGGTGAGATGGATTAGAAGTACTGGCACACCACGTCAGACTGAGGTGGGTTTCTCAAATATGATCAACATCCCTGTGGTACAAATGTGGCCTTGGAACAAGGGCCAGAATTTCAGCAGCTGCCATCTTCCAACCAATGACTAATGAGTGAAGGAGAGAGGACATTTCCTCCACTGCTCCTTTCAGCAGTTCAGTGGGATAGTTTTTATGCTCATCTCCTGGAATTCTTAGCACCGAATGCCAATGACAGCTCCAGGAAAGATGTTTTCTTTCTTTACAGTGCATGCTTCTTGCGGCTTTGGCTGACAAAAATATACAATACACGACATAAAATATAATACAATTTGACAGTATTTTGTTGAATTTTGGTCCTCCGCACACAATTAGGCTGCTGCTTACTTTAAAATATACCGCCAGGTACATTAGCAAGCCAGACCGCTAGCCTGCCGTACCATTTGGTAGCAGCATTTCTGTAAATGCCCACACTGCAGAGCGGTTGTTTGCATTACGTGACATTTGCATCAAACAAGTAAGTGTATTGCTAAAAGTGACATGAGGAATCTCCGTTTGGGGCTGAACAGGTGATGCTGACTCACTCACCATGCCCAGGCGGGGTGTGGGGGGGTGTGGGGGTGTGGGGGTGACAGCATGCTAGCCACATGATGAGGCTGAAACATGACCCCAAATCCAACTCTTGTTGCCCTCTCCCTAACTTCTCACTTTCCATGTAGGAGCTTGTGTAATGCCTGTGAAAGAGCCATGTAGCTCCTATTCTCGTACAGAGGCAGATCAAGGCTATAGTGAAATGGAGAGCTGAATATTTATATATTCCTCTCCACCCTGTGGCTTTGTTGAAAGGCAGCTCCTTGGGCCCAGCCCCTACCAGGCCGTAGACCTGATTAGTTAATTAGTTGCTTGGCAACTCCTGGGGCCTTGGCCCCCTGCCGAACTGATTAACAAATTAAAGGAAGGCAGAAACCACCTGCGGGAGGGGGCAGTAAAACCTAGGGGAGAAATTTTAAGGCAATTTTAAAAAATGATGCCTTTTATTAATAAATGTTTCACATTGGAACACTTGAACCAACCTTTACATTTGAAAACTTAGCATAATATTCTCCATAATATCCTCAGTGTGCTTCATGGTGTTTAACTGCCTACATTGTAGAGAAGGTACAGCGTGCCCAGATGTGACATCAGAGAGAGTTAAATAAGGCTACCATCTTGAACACATTGGCAGCCACCAGTTATACAAACAGACAAAAACTGGAACACCCTACAGCAATGCCATAACTTTGATGTACCTAGGAGACACTTGCAGCTGAATTATCCCCATCACCCCCTGAAAGCAATCTGTCATTTTCACACCTCAGGTACATTTTATTTTGGAAACGTGTTTAAAAGCATCTTTACCAGCAGTATGTTTATAAGGCTCTCAGTAAATATTCAGAATTAAATATTGCATTCAGAATGGATCTCACATGTTCAGCCCTTTGACTCAACTACATCGTACAGTAGATGCACTCTTTCTTGTCTGCTAGGTTTCATACATGGATAATAAAACAAGCATTCATCCAAGGAACATGTCTGTGCACGCTGGTGTTTCATTTCAATATATCTTATCAGGTAGCAGTGCGGTATAATGGTTCATGTACTGGGCTTGTAGCCTTACAGTTGCAGATATCAGATAGCACTGTTGTATAATGGTTCATGCACTGGGCTTGTAACCTTGAGGTTGCAGATATATCAGGTAGTAGTGTAATATAATGGTTCATATACTGAGCTTGTAACCTTAAGGTTGCAGATATCATATCAGGTAACAGTGTTGTATAACGGTTCATATACTGGCCTTGTAACCAGGTGGTTGCAGGTTAGGGACCCAGGTGGTGAGGTGCAGTAACTTCAATGCTTCATTAAAAGAACATGGTTGTGTGAATTCATATTATGCAGAAATGTATAGTGTGTAAGTGTACTTGTATAGTGGATAGTGTGTTTATTTGTGTGCACTTGTGTGTACCAGTGTGTGTGTGTGTGTGTGTGTGTGTGTGTTTGTGTTTGTGTGCATATGTACTGACTGCTCCAAATTCAAATATGACAAAGGAGCATTTAAAATCCCTGTGCCACCAGATGTCTGGCAATCTGAACAAAACAAAATTTCTTAGGAAAAATTCTCTAAAGCAGTTAAATTAGTCCATCGAGGCACCAGCTCTAAGTCAGTAAACAGCTGAACTTGTTAAAAGGGACAAGTTGCTCTGACACACAGCCAGATTGAATCATTGCTGTGAAATGTAGCCAGTCAATACTTGCAATGGACCAAGAGGGGAAATGGATACCCCTGCTTATTGGGTTTATACGAGCAGTTTCCATAATGCAAGATTTCTTTTTTCAAAGATAATTTACTGAATATGCTTTCTGAATCTGCAGCTCGCAATATCATTCTTTCATGCTATGCATGCTCCAGTCTGATGAAAAATATGAAAAATTGGACAGTATACTATATGTGGAGGAGTAAAAACACCCAGCATTAAAAAATGGTATGCAATCAGACATGTAGGAGAACAGTAACATCAGAAATCATTGTGGCTTATCAGATGTGCCTTTCCACAGTCATTATGTATTATATATATATAAAGGGTAGATTTGTGATGCAGTGTGTCCTTGTGGGTAATTGCAGTGTTGTTCTTTTCACAGAAAACCCATCAAAATCCCATCACATTCAATACGACACAATGCTGGGTAGTGAGAGCTTCCTGACACCATTATGTAAGTGGCCATATTTATATTCACATTAGACTCTGCAATTAGCCAGTCAGTTAGCATAACCTCAATAACCTCAGGTGTTGGATTATGCAGAAGTAAGCTCTCACTTTGCAGCAGTCTTTGCTACAGTCAATAATGTGACGAATTTATAAACTTATTTAGAGCTCATTATTATTCAGCCCCTGAGGTTTTCCATCTTGTCTTGCTGGGCCACTCAGGGGAACGTTTGAATACATTTTGTTTAGTCTAGACAGAGAAAGAATCAACAGTGACTGGAGGCTTTAAAACACTCCACGGGTACGTTTCAATGGGAAATGTAAACACAGGGGTAAATGTTTATCAGACAAATAAATGCGTGCCATGCCTTTTGTCTCTGCATTAGGTGAGTGTGTGTGTCTGTTTATTTAGTTTCTTTCATTCCTAAAAGATTGTAATGAGATGCATGGAACATTGTTTTTTTTCCCTTTACAAAAGAGCCTTACACCTTGCATTGAAATACAAATGAATGTTCATTTAAATACAATTAAATGAAAGGTGTCCATCACGTTAGTGCTTTTAAGTGCATGTAAATAAACAGGGAGCTAGAAGCACACTGTTTCCACACTAGAGCACTTACTACACCATATTATTCTTCACCTGATCCCTCAGGAATGCTTTATTTTAATGCTTTTGTAGTTTTTAAAAAACAGGATTGGTTTCTGTCATGCTATTATGAAAAGGTGATAATTAAAAGGCATTTTAGTTTAGTTACTTGCTATACATGTATATAAATATTTATATAAAAGCTTTGCACATTCTGCTCTTCATGGTGTTATGGGGACATTGAGGAATTGAGCAGTGAAAGTGTTGTGCACGGTGGCACAGAGCTACCACCCTATGCTGATTTCAAAGAGAATCAAAGGCGTACGCTATGTCCCAAATCACATACCACAGTGTGTAGTACACTTATCAAGCACGGGTGGCTGTCCAGTACATTCACACCTGATAGATGGTGTACTACGTCTCAAAGTACCCAGATTTTATAGTACAATCAATCAAATTTTATTTGTTATAGCGCATTTTTACAATTGAAATTCCCTGCAGGCAAGAGACTCCTGGAAAACTGCAGAAACTTTAACAGTGGGGTAGCATGAAAGAGTTATCAGTTCATTGCATCAGTTCCAATGTGAGGCCAGTGTGGGGGACAGGGAATGGCACAGTGGCCTCAGGCAGACTATGAATAGGGACCCTCCATCCAAAAGTAGACAGCAATGGTCCAGGCATCTTGTTTATTGCAGCCAGTAAACTGCCAAAAAAGGATACACTGGCTGCGTACCATTCAGGTAGTCTGCCATATTTCCATTTCCCAGAATCCCTAGCCAAATAAACAGGCAAAACTTATTGGTGGAGTTCATGAGGAAAATTTGCATGCTGCTGTGGAGTCACTGTTCAAACATAAGCAGCTTGGTAGCGAATAACCGTTACTGTTTATCACATATCACATTTCTTTTCAACTGGTTTCAAGTGTTAGGCCACCACTGCATTGATCCGCATTTTAATTTTCCTTTCCCCCAAACAACCGCACAATGAAAGATTCCTCATAGGCTGACCTGGAGTGCCATCCGCCTGGAGTGCCATTACCTCATTGGCTGATCCAGGATGAACTTATGTAGCATCAACTTTTACTTACATTCTGAATACTTAAGAGCAGAGACATCCATAAAAACATAGGGTTCATGTTCATGTTAAGTAATGTAACCTTAAAGTTTTACTAAACATGATTGTAGATGCAAGACTAAAACTTGTGCAATCTTGTAAAAAGATACAGCATTTGAATAAGTTCAGTTATCCACATAGCAAGCATGTAATGTATAAACATAAACAATGGGTAAACATTTATACACATTTTATTTTTTAATGAATGCGATTATTGCCCAAAAGGTCAAGCTTTGTATAATGAAAGTGGGGTTATACATAAATACATGAAATATTGTGGGAAGACCTGGAGGTCATGTATGCTTTACAGGTTAATCCTCTGAATCTACTTATCTTTAGAACTGCTAGTCAGAGACATGAGCAAAGACATCATATGATATTGAAAAAATATGTCTGACAGGACATTAAAAAAACATCTGACAACCAGAAATCTCTCACTTCTGAGGGAGCTCTTCCAAATGAACAATGGGTCATAATTATTATGACAAAATGGCTGAAAAAATTTGACTGAGAGACAGGAAAAGGTGGGCAGTCTCTGCTGGAGTTGACTGAATGACTGAATTGTGTCACAGTTGTCCTGGAGCAAAAGGGTGTTACTTTGGTGTATCAGTCTGCCTTTGACCTCACAGGAACCTTCTGCTAGCTAGCTGGAGGAGAGAATGATGCCTTTCTGTCACTGCTTCCAATGGGATTTTTCTCCTCCTTTTAAGATGCTGTTAAAGTTTCTGGGTGCCAGTGGGGAAGGGCAGCATCAAAGTTGGGGAACAAGTCTGATCTCAATAAATTCCGCTCTCCCCGTCCCCATCCCCAGAAAATATTGAATCATTGTATCTTGTTATTTAGTGTGACCTGAAAATGACCCGTTCTACTGTACTACCCCTGAAAGTACTGAAATGTACCCACAGGCAACCTCTGTGTTGCAGAATTGCATTGTTATTAATAAAACGAAGCAAACAGTGTCATTATTTGTGATGATGTCACGTTCTACTGACTCCTATGTATATTTGAAAGAGTGAGAAAGACACCATGGAAGCCTACAGGTCTTATTAATTAAACTGAGGCTGGTCATATTTTAGTTTGGCCTCTTTTCTGTGAAAATGAAACCTCCAAGGAGGCGGATTGGAGGCAGGCTCACTCAGTGCTGTGTTGAGCCAGTTACTCTGATTAATTACATGGACAGTTCCAAACCAATCTCGCTCTCCTGCAGAGAAGCCCCCCGGAGCGACAAGACTCACCTTTGTGATCATGTGCACAGTGTGACTGGAATTCCAGGGAGATTTCTTCACCTCAACCGTGTGTGTGTGTGTGTGTGCATCTGAGTTTGTGTGTGTGTGTGTGTGTGTGTGTGTGTGTGTGTGTGTGTGTGTGTGTGTGTGGTGTGTGTGTGTGTGTCTGTGTGTGTGTGTGTGTGTGTGTGTGTGTGTGTGTGTGTGTGTGTGTGTGTGTGTGTGTGAGAGAGAGAGAGAGAGAGAGCATGCAAGCGTTCCTGTGTGTGTGAGCATTCATGCATATGTGTGTATGAGTGTGAGCGTTTGTGTGTGTGTGTGTGTGTGTGTGTGTGTGTGCATACATACATCTATGCATGAATATGCCTGTGTGAGTGTCTTTGCTTCCAAAATGAACGGAATTAGTCATGTAAATTAATTTTCTCTTTACTGAGAGAGCTGCTGAATGCCTTAATAAAACTGGACATGAAAGGCAAGAGTGTTTGTGTGAGTGTGCAAAGCAACTAAATTTTAGTTTTCAGATTATTTAATTTCTTTTAATTTTATTTTCCTCTCTGCTGATTTTAAGCAAAAAAAAAAAAAGAAGACAGGACCGCTGTCTCAGATCTGTAGCCATTGACTTTAAGCACTACTGCAGCTGCCAGTTCAAAGTTTTGTCATGAGAAGAAGGAATTATTCCTTTCTCAAGGTCAAAATGTGAAAAAAGCACTTTTTTGATGTCTCATACAGAGAAGAGGACTTACAGAGAAGAGAAAATGAAGGGAGACTAAGACATGTTCAATTCTGGCTAGTCCTGCCAGAGGTGAAAACTGAAAAGGGAGAAGGAACCTGTTATTGTCATTTTGCCATTGGATTAATAACTTGCACACATCCAATTAAAACCTAATGCAAATACTGCCTCTCAGACTTGCTTCATAATCCTACAGATAAAAATATATGCATATTTTAAATGGACCAGGGGATGTAGGGCTCAGGTTCATGCACATTCAGAACACTAAAGCCCAGCAATAATTCTGTTGGGTTTCCATCATACACATTATTCATATTCCAGGAAATATGATGACAAATTTGTGTAGTTGAAACATTTTATAGTTCATCTGAGAAGGCCACATAAACTGAACTGAGTGAACTGTCTTCTCAGTTCATACAAAAAATAATAATAATGAATACATTTGTGTAAAGTGCTATGATATGTTTCTAAAATCTTATTGTGTGTGCATGCATCTCCAACAGCCACACACTTGCTGTTGGTAGCAAAGCAACAGCTTTCAAAGACAGCTTGAATAAGATGTTATTCAGTTACGAGCAATCAATCAGCAGAATCCAATGCTCTCTTGTTGATCATGAGAGTATTATGTAACATTTAAGCCAGGCAGACACTTGCTATGTGTAACAGCTAAAGAATTACACAGTGACTGGAACAAAGTTATGTAATACTCAGATGACAGGTTTATGACAGGTTTTCTCACTTTGGCGCGATGCTTTAGACAAACAGTTATACATTCAGATATGCAAGTTGTGATCCTCTGAAAATGTCAGAGACCTATTTTTGTTTGAGGACATGATTTGATGAAACACAGACATATGCATGCAAGTGTATTTCTGGACTAATAACGGTTGTTTATTTCTGTAATACTGCAACAAATGGGATTCTTCTTTAGACACAGCAGACAGACAGCAGACAGATGTGGATGCAGCTGGACACAGGTTGAGCAGACAGGACGAGATGGAGATGAACATGGACATCACCCGCAGGTTACTGTTAGGGTCCCATCAGTCTCCCAGCTCTTATTATTTAGATTAAGGAGGGAATGAAGGACAGCCTGAGTTCGTGCACTTTGTCTACATGCTGAAAGCAGACATTCTGCCTCTTCTGATTACCTCTTCTGTACTTGCGAAGTCCATGAAGAGATGTGAACTACAAACACTGCTGCACTCTCCTGATTAAATTATAGTGATGCATTTTTGTGCATGACCCAGTATTTCTGGGATATGTCTTATTTGGATTCAAACCACTGGCTCCAGGATAGCTACTGGATGAGCATCTCTGTTCTGTGGCAGTACATATTTGGCAAAGAATTTTATTCATGTTTCAGGGAATACATCTATTGTAATACCATTTTTTCCCAACATTAAACAAATACGACTGTGTGTGTTTCATGGTCAGTCTTTCCAAGAGGTTGATCATCAGTTTCATCACAAAAAAACAAAAAAATAAATCCACACCTAATCCAGTTGTCCAATTGCCTTTTTTTGCTTCAGTGTGATTCTCCTTAATAAAATTATTATTAAACTGGAGAATCTGGGGGTGTTATCAGAGGAAAGCGGTGGCGGTATTCATCCGCGAAGCCCCAAGGCTGTCCTCCTTAGAGCAGAGAGTGAGTGGAAGGGAGGGGAGCTTGACAGAATGTATGTTTCCCAAAACCCCTCAGTCAGCAAACGCGAGCTCTGTGAGCTAAGACGCCTGTCACGCCAACACAAGTGCTTCTATCATTCTCCTTCTCAAAATGTCAAAGTCATCATTGCCTTCAGTTCTCTAAAAATATGAATACATTCAAGGTAGGAATAAGAATGAGGACGGGGGAAAAAAAAGGACAAAAAGAGGGGAGGAATATTCAGAAATTGATGATGATTTGAAGTGAATTTGCATTTCTGTACATTTAATTTTCAAAAAAAAAATGGTTCATGACATTGTATACCTATGGCCAGCAGGGAAGTTGAAGAGAGAAAGACTTAATTATTTTGACCACAAACAGTGGATTCTTTATCAGAAGGTACAACTCACATGAAGTAGTATTTCTGGGAGATTTTTTTCCAATGGCAGACTGATCTCTGATATCTGGTGTAGAGTGACTCTACTGACACTGTCCATTGTTCATTATTTATAATTCCTGATGTTTAATATTCTGCTTCAAAAAAGTGATTTTGTAACAGAGCAATGGCATATTATTTCAAGTGGAGGGAAGTCAGTAACACTTGAAATCTGAACTGTTGCACAATGTACTGTTAATCTCTTCATATAGATCCTTGGAACATAAAGCTCTACTGTCTGCATTTCATTTCAACTTATTTTATCCTTTTATTTTTCTTATTTTCTGCTCTGACACTAGTGCTCATCAATGTTCTTTGAAACGAATGAATTTGGAACACATTTACCTTATCTTGTGAAGGAATATAACGCTTTTCTGTAAATGCAATCTTGTTTGACATCTCAGGTTATTTCAAACTTTTTGTTTTGAATACAGTTCAATGGGCATGGATTGTGGAGTATTTTCATCGCATCAGCCAGGCACCACTTAGCTGGGAGAGATAAACTTCCTTTTGACACACTGAAAACAGATAGTCCAAGATGGTGGATATTGCCCAAGCAGTATTGTTACTGACATTTTTGGTAAACCCTCAAATCGCATACAGGTGTCATTTAGCTATCATTTTAGCTTCATTGTACATGTATTGGAACCCATTATTATGACATATTTTAGCTGAATGCATGCCAGTTATTGAATAGCCAGAGCATATTACCGCACCGTCGTTTATTGCACTAAAATGAAAAGTATGCATGCAACAACCTTTTTCCTCCACTCCACTTACCTTGCAAATCAGACTCTCTTTATTGCCTGAAAAAAGCTGTTGTTGCAGTTGTGTGTGAGAGTGCTGTGCCCACAGTTTCATTGGGTCAAAATCAATTCTGTTACGAGCTTGAGTCTTTTTTAAAATTATTTTTCCCCCTTTTGACATGTTGTATTGCTTTTTTTCAGTTGTCTCCACACTTTTTGATATTCTGATGTCCATGCAGTGACCAACCACATCTCCCATCTCTCCCAGTAGGGTTTGAGGTCTTGTTGTATCACACAAAATACAAAACAGAATTAATTACTAATTATTGTTTGAATGGAAGGTCGGCCTTTGACTGTGCTGTCAGCCTCTCAGAATAAAGACGGAGAGAGAAATAGATGGTAGTGAGGTAGTAATAGTGTTGTCATAGTGCTGTCAATATCACTTTTATACCTGTACTACTGTACAGATGATGCCGGAATAGAAGTGCTATTTTTAAAGATTTTAGTTCATCATGCTTCATCTACCTCCCTCATTTGCCTCAACATCTCTTATCTTATCAGAAAGAACTGACTCTGTCTGGGCTGTATTGCACTTGTACACTGAGTTCCAGCACAGAATGTAAATTTGGAAAGAGTACAAAATGGCACTACAGGAGTAGAGGGTAAAGGTAGCATTTTACATGTGCTGACAGCTTCGTTGAGTTTTCCTTCCTTAACTCCTATCTAGCATCCTGTGTTTACGGTGTGTCATATAATCTAATTACTCCCTCTAGTGTTGGCATGAGGCGCTGCCTCAGGACGTTCCTCTGAGCAATAAAAACAACAACATCCAGGGACAGGCTGCACCCAGTCCTCAAAACATCAATTATGCATGATCAAGTACCTGTAGGAAAGCACAGTGCCTCATTATCATCTTAGTCTATTCAGAACTGTAATAAACAGGAACAGTTTTGTTTTATGAAAAAAAAAAAAAACAAACATTTACTCACTTTTATTTTGGAAAACATTAAGGGCACAGATTGAAATGCAGCTATTTGTATTAACACTTAAACATCACTCTGCTCGGGGTGAACTCCTAATTGAATGGCAATAAAGCTTGTTTTCATCCCGTTTCATTTTGATGTTTGCAAGGGTTTACTAAACCTGTTCACTTTAATGGCTCTGGAGAATCAATCTAAAATTGACCAAAATTGAAACCTAGAGGGTCCAACTAACAATTCAGACTCTGTATATTAACACATTGTGTGAGACTGAGGGCCATTTAAATGCAATCAAACTTTCACAAAACATGTCAGAATCCAATTAGAACGAGAGGTCTACACAGGGGAGGAACAGCGGGAGAATGCACAGTGAGGTGAGCTGGCTTGCTGAACCAAGGTGAACTGCAGAAAAAGATCAGACAAAGAGCTGCCTTCTTCTGCTACCCATCATAATTGTGACTTGAGCAGTCTTACTTTAAACCCATTAAGGGCTTGTATTGACAGAATGTAATATCTACATGAGATTTGCGCAGGAGATAATTCATATCTCCATAGTTACTTCTCGGCTTTCAGCAAAAGCACGCATTCATAATTCATGTCTAAAATAACTGATTTCCTGTCCTTTTAGGAAGGGGCAATAATGTATTCACTGTTTAGCAGTAAGTAAGAATACACCACTGACCTCATTGCCTCTGCTGTGTTAATATGTACATAATGAATCTGAATAATGACTTTTTTTTGCATTGCCATTAACAGTAATAGGATTAATGGGATTATTATTAATAGGGTCTTTAGACCAGTGGTCCATCAATTTTCATGTAGCTTCAATATGACCAATGCGTACAAAGGGAAAATCTATGGTTTCATTGTTCAATTACAGCAAATGAAAGAGTTATGGCTGTATAAAGACACACAGTATAGAGAAATAATCCAATTAAACCACATAATACAATGGAATGAAATACACACAAAATGTCTTTGAACAGATCTCTACACAGTTGCCCTGCATAAGCCAGTTGACTAAATCACTCACTCTAAGGATGGTACTAATGACTGCTAAAATAGCATTTTCTTTCATTTCTCACTCAAATTTTGAGTGACTGTGTGAAGATGCAGTCTTTGTCCTGGAAGTATGTTCCCTTTCTGTTTTTATATTTGTGTCAAAGGTATATATATTTGTGTTCAGGGTCTTGTGTGTTTTCTGACACAAATTTTGCAACAGAAAATCTTTATCTTATCACTTTCACCTTTGTCTGCTTAAAGGCATGAGAATGTGTGTGTAGCTGGTAAGGCATTGGACAATTGGTTAATAGTTTTATTGATTAGCCACACCCACCAGGTGATAAAATGAGATGTTGGCTATGGAAAGGAAAAGAACCGACCTAGACAGGGTCCTGTGTCTTTTACCCAAATTTTTAGATGCATTTTAGTTCTTAGGTTAACTATTTTATTTCTGAATTTAACTTGCCTTATTTATTTGCAAATACATTATGCATTTCTGAAATTCTCCAAATCTATTTTTAAACAAAACTTTGAAGTATCAGCCAGCTTCTTCCCAGACTGATTGTAACAGGGAGTAGTATTTTGTCTGCTGTTCAAAGAAATGTCCAGACAAATACTTCAGCTGTGTCAAACTTCAAAAATACAAAAATATCAAATGCATTACAACAGTCTCACCATGAGTGGTTTTTTTTTTTTTTTTTTTTTGATTCCTGAAAGTCATGTAGGCTGCTATCTTAGGAAAAAAAGCCTCATTCAAAAATATCAGAATGGATGTGACACAACTCCAACATCTACTGACACATGTTGGCAAGTTGTTGTGTGCATTAATACTGCATGCTTTGTGGCCGCAGACTATAAAGGAGCATCCCATATCAAAACAACTATTCTAATTCCACAAGTTTCCTTAAATAGAAATCTGTACACACTAATGGGGCCCAATATAAAACTAGGAAATGGAACACAAAGCCAGCATAATCTGCTGTGATCAGCTGTAGAGTGCATTACGGAAGACTATTTTAATACTCATGCACAAAGAAAGCAGTGAACAAGCTAAATTTTTTGCAAATGTGTCCAACTGTTTATTTACCCTGCCTTTCTGCAGAGTTTCTCTCTCCCGCATTGTATGCCCACTGGGCCCATGGTCAGACCTCTATTCAGCTGTGAAAGCTGCATTCTCCTGAGCAAACAGAACTTGTCAAAATGGGGCTCACAACTGATTACTGTTAACTATGATGATTAATCAAAGGAAACGGAGATCAAGTACATGGATTAATTTGAATTTGTCTGGAAAAAAAAACTGCTTCAGGAGTGAAAAGACTCTCAAATATACTGATGTTGTGAAGTGAAAATACCCCATTGCTTTCTCGGGGTGTGTATGTATGTGATTGTGTGTGAAACAGTTTAAGCTTGAGAATCTCCCTTTGTCTTTCATTCTGCCTCCCATGTAAATAATTCTGTACCTCATGTAAGAATGTATGACATGAAAGACACTGTACTGTTAGCTGATACATCAATCTGAAACTTAATTGCATTTATATTACTTTTTTCTGGCACCAGGCAGGCCAAACTGATTTTAGTGTTTAACTGGAACTTTATTATGATAACTGCACGCGTGTATATAGTGTCTCTTGTTTCAAGGGTTTCGAAGCACTTTGCAGTGATGGGATCACTCATCTCATTCACCACCTAGGTGACACAATACTGCCATTTTGCATCAAAAGCCTCACCATACACCAATTACAGGAGCAAGGCCAGAATTCAAGCAGCAAGTCAGACTGAGGGATGAGTATATAGCCTGACAGAGTTAATTTGGCAAGGACAGCAGGGACCACTGCTACCATTTACTGTAACAGCCAGATGACGTCTAATGATTGAGGTTAAATCACAGTTTACCATCTCATTTGAAAGACAACACCTCCTGTAGCACAGTGTCTCCATCAATAATGCTATAGTATTCATATCTGCTTGGTTGAGAGGGAAGAGTGCCCCTTCCACTCAAATCAACCTCAGTATTATTAGCATTTCTTTCTCAAGGAGATCTCACATCCAGATACTAATGAAGTCTGGTCTTCCATAATACTAGAAATTATGTAATTATGCATTTTCTTAGTGATTCTGACCAAACAAAATGCTTTATTGTAAATCATTTTTGAATTCAAATCATTATAGCTTTTGAAAGGTGCTTTGTAAAGCATGCATAAGAGTGTGGAGGGAATTGTCAATATGAATACATTAATGCATCTCTATTGCATGCATAAGACATATGAAACAAGTGGTGTGGCAGTAAACATTTTTTTCATATTCAAGAACAACCTTATCTAACTAAAATAAGATTATACTGTATATGCAATAGCACTGAATGTGTTGGCTGCTATCTGTGGAGACCTGGAAATCATCCAGCCTAATATCAGGAGAGGCATAAATGTCAAACTGTGAGACAAGGGCACTGACCCACACACTTCTGCTCTCTCTTGCCTCCCAGGTAATTACCTACTGCTCATTTTGTGTGGCACCTCTGCAAAGATATGCCCTCAGTGGATGGTGAACCACAAACATCATGTAGTTTGGAAGGGAAATTTGAATGGATTCCTACAGCAATCTCTACTTTCCTAGCATACTGTGGTGAGGCTGGCATTTTTGAAGTGTCAGGTCTGTTTGGTGCACCAAAAAGGGTGTCTGTCTTAAAAATAGTGATGTGAAAGCAGGTGTATCACAGTACCCCCCTGGGAGAACTTCACATTAACAGAGACCCACACAAAGGTGTGCTTCATGTCCGCAGACCTCACCCTTGAGGAAAGTGACAGATCCTCTTTGCTCCCAAGTGGAGGGTGAATTTCTCTGGCATTCTTATTTGAGGCAAGAACAGAATTTTGGCATTCTAATTTGAGGCGGGAACAGAATTTTCTGCATTGTAGTTTTGCCAACAACTGTACAATGGAGTGACATTTTAGCACAATGCCTGATGCTGGGTAAAATATCAGCAGTCAACCTGTGATGGCTGCCACAGGGTTTTTTGCCAGCACAGGATCGTCATACTGCACATGAAACATCTGGAGTGTGGTGGTTGGGAGATGAAACGCTGTGACAGTCAGTCGCCGGGAAAAACCCACGGCAACCAGTACTGGATTGAACCCTCGGATTCATGGCTGGATGAGCTGTCCTAGCAACGATGAAGTAAAGTAAATATAGGGACAGACATTGGCCGGGGGACTCAGATACAGACTTTATTTTTTACGGACAAGACCAGTCTGACCTTTCAGTCAGCCCGACTCCTCAACCAATCTAACCTCAGAACACTGAGGGTAAGGTGATGTCACAAGTTGACCATCACCATCGCAAACTCTACTGTCCACAGACCGTGATTAGCGTTAGAACAGAGAGATTGGACAAAAGTATTGTTTACTTTAAGTCAGGGCTATGGAAAAAATCAAACTGTCACATTAGCTGTTCATATTTGTTTTTATTATATGTATAACTAGCATGGTATAATACACAGTCTAAAATGATCTACTGTGTAAGTGTCTATCAAAAAAGGTGGTTGTTTCTAAGGTTTCAATGACAAACTGTCACAGGATTTGTGTCACTCATCATTGAATTTTCTGTGTTTTTTTTCCAGTACTTTCACAAACAAAAGGAAGAAAATTTCAAACCAAGCCAAAATGTATTGTGGGTGGGGAAAAAAATGAAGTTACTCTTTGGTTAACTGCATGCAAGGATACAAAGGCAAAATCCACTGAAGCAAAACCTTGGTGAATCTGTGCCAGGCAAAACTGGAAATGAAAAATATAGGATTACTTCCCTCTTACCAGGCGTTCATTGACTGAAGACCTTACCGACATAGTAAAAGGCTGTTTACACACACACTCAAAAAGCTGGTAATTTGACATTAAATACAATATTATGTGAATTGTTTGACATTCACAACAGACTTTGTTTTTCCTGCTGTGAACCACAGGGGAGAATTAAGAGTCTGAAAATGGCTCACCCTCCCACTTTCGTCTGAGAACTACAGCACCGCACAGTGACCATTACCTCCTAACCACACGTTCCACGCTGTGCTGTTGCTCATTTTAAGACAATAGCCTATAATAATGCAGAAATATCCATGAAAGCTCATCTCTCTTTGACCATGCTGTGGTGTAATGCCATGGTTTCAGCGGAGCATTTATTTAATTTCTGGTAATAACAAATGCTGTAAAGAAAAAGTAATAACTTTTTTTTTTTTTTTTTTTTTATAAATGACAAGTGTGATCACAACAGTTTCAAGTTCAAGGCATCAATGAAGTACTTTCATTATAGTTTATCTATTACAGTGTGCAGTGTTGCTGTTAACATTTTTTTCCATTTACTCTGAAGTCTCCTTCACTTGAGTTATTTACCTAGCAGGCAGCACTACACTTCATCAATTTATACATCTATATATTTGCTAAAACAATTTAGTTTTTAGTATTACTGTCTGCCATCATCTTAACGACATGTGATACTCTGTATGGATTCCTAATTTAGCACTCACTGGTCATAATGCACCTACAGTGCCTTAACCTATAATTACTGTAAAAGTTCCTTGTTAACTTTGCCACATCTGGTTTATTGTATGATACATCGCTTGACTGTAGTCACAGCCTATACAGTGCTGCTTAGCCCTCCCTATTGAAAGTAATAGCATGCATAGTCATTTTGCACAACTGCATTTGCCATCTGATTTCTACCTAATGACCAAGATAGCTCTATTTAGATGACACAATGGAGGCCAAGCATCTGCAACATTACATTGCATTACATGACATTTATTTGAAGGACCCTCTTCCTCTGCCTTCAGTGATTTACTGAAAAACAAGCTATTAGGCTGTGATCATGGACATTTAACTGCGCAGGCCTGAAAAGTGGAGTGGGTGGTCCAAATAATATGTCCACATATCCTACAATTTATTTATTGCAATACACAACAAATAACATTCACAACACAATGTGTGAGTAAGCCTTTCCCTTCTTGGGAACTTGCTCCTAACATAGTTTCTCACTTTTTTTCAAGCTAGGTGGAAAGATGGCATTAGTCTTCTACCTCTGGGATGTCCCTTTTTTATTCATTTATGTTATGATATTTCATATCATGAGTAGCAAAAGATAATGTTTTTCCTCACTAAAGAAAAGTTTAATGTGAGGTAGCTGCTGCTGCATGTACTTAAGCTGCTTAATTGACTCTGCTGTGTTAGGAGTCTAGACAGTGTGCTCCACAGAGTAATTAAATGCAGCTCTGAGAGACTGCATGTAAAGTAGGCTGTAACAACTTACTGTATCAATTCTCTGAATTTCATTACAATCAGAATGCCCACGCAGAAGTAGGAACTACAGTCACCGAGGACGAAATGCAAGTGATTTCCACGATTTGTACTAGTGTAACTGGTTCATTATGCTTCTAGTTACACTAGTGCGACTCTACAGTTACTCATACCCTTGCAGTTAACACAGCCTGGACTGTACTATACTATGCATGTATTCTGACATACATACACAATAAACAAGGACAGTCTACAGTACATGCATTTATGGTCCATGTCCTGTTTCCTTAATTAATCCAATGAATAATTCAAGTTTTGGCCTACATGTATTGTAGTATTTACATCTTTGCAGTTATTCTGTTTCTCTCTTTGCCTGATAAGGTCTTCATCAAATTCAGGCATTTCGTATATTTCCCTGGACCCTTTGGATAGCAAATCTCACAGCTGCCCAAAGGGTCCAGCTTGCAATGACCATGCAGGAGATGGGATAGCAGCCAATAGGAATGTTCTGATTTTTGATTAAATACACTTGGTTCCACACTGAATTCATAATGATTTCAACTGATTTCGAATTCTAGAGTGGGTACCAAAATATATTTTATTCAGCTTGTTTAATTATGACAAAACGGGGAAAGAAAATCATTAAATTAAACTGGTATTACTCTTTTGGGAGCTTCTTCTACACTAATGTGAAATTAATTATAAGACTTTAATGAATAAATAATGAATTTAGGACAGCATTACTTTATTGTATGTCGTCTGCTGAACAAACTGAGAGGTATGTAATCTGTTGCACAGGGCAGACCTCTTGGCTTCAAACATGTTGGAAAAAAAACACCGATTCATGTCACTTGGTGTTGAGCAAAGTTTATGCTTGGCTATCTGAGACACTGGGTAGAAACGGTCTGGTGGAGGCATTGAGCCAGGAAACACAACTTCCATTGCAAAGGAAAAAAAGTCTGAGGAACTCATTTGTAAACACTAATTAGAGGGGAAAAATGAACCCTCTGGATGTGTAAATAATTGATTACACTCATTTCCTCTTCCATCACGTTTGGGATGAGACAGAGGGTAAATAAAAGGTTTCTTTAATTGAGGACAGCTAATGACTTATAAAGAACAGTATCCAGGGTTTGGGAATGAGGGAGGACACAGCAAGCCCTTAGTGTGCATGCTTGAGTAAGATCTGTTTGGGTTTATGCCTGGCACATATTATCTTCTTCCATATTAGTGTTTTCACAGCAAAATTTAAATATTTCAGATAAACAGCATATTATTCATGATGGGCCAAATATATTTTGGCTCTTACTTGCAAAGGTTTGTGTCATGTTGTACAATGTTAATGAGTTCCAATGTTGAGCCAAAATTAGTGGCACAAATTCCAAAACACACATCTTTCCACGCTGCATTCATGATATGAAAACACAGTCCAACATTTCCTTGAGAGGAAAATTGTTGCATTTATTGTTACATGGAAATGGCTCATTTTATTATTCACTCACTGTACAGAATGTGAAAGTGGAATGGTTGACTACATGAGCTGAATTAGGTGCTAAACACCTAATTTCTTCACATTTCTTCAGTTCCAGAGGATTGTGTGCCCCTCTCCCTTTTGACCGTGATGTCATAGTGCAATGTAGCTGTGTGACATTCTACATCATCAAGACAAACTCCACGTGCAAAAATTCTGCCTGGTGCAGTATGCTCAGGACAATATGTATATTATTTTTTTTTTCATTCATTTTTCTTTTGTTTTTTGAATATCTAATGACACAGCCAGCTGGAATCTAAACAGCCCAGTTTGACTCAGGCTAGTACAACAGAGCAAAATGTGTATGCACATCATGTATGCTTTCTTTAAATGATGATCAATATAAATGTATTAATCTGAAAGTGGGGGGAAAAAACACTTGAAATCATACAGGACTGATCATTTTGCAGAGCATTCATATTTCAGTCTCACATCTTACCAGTTTATGTGGCTGCAAACTAGTCACCACCCCTCACTCCTCATCCCCACACCTGTCTCAACAATAGTGCATCATTGGTGAGAGTGCCAAAAACATTATGTGGGAAAAAAAAGTAGTTCTAGGCTATCCAGCATGAGGTTTGCAGAGCAGTCTGTTCTAAGACTTCACCATAGTAAATAAAGGGCTTCAGGTTCCAGCACAGTACCTAGATGTACTTGATTAATCACAGTCAGAGGCTGGGTCATTCCAATGAAGACAAAGCACTCCATCAGGAGAGCAGAAGAAAAGAGGGGGAAAAGCATTCCACTGCCGGGGAACAGAAACTCAAAAGGGTGGTGTCAGTCCCGTGCCTCAAGGGTTAACAACAGTCCACGGTCATTAGGGACGGCATAATGACCTGCCAATCTGCAACAATCACCACTGCATACACACAACAAAACACGGTAAAATTTTCAGAAATGAATTCATTTGAATACAGCAAAAGGAATAAAACAAAATAAACAGCACATTCAGCTTCTGAACTGTACAGAACTGGGCTGTGAAATTCCTGGGTAATCATGATGTTTCTATGGAGACCTCCTTTTATGGCAAGTGATTCATGCTTGGGGTTAATGCAAAATTCTATTCACACAAGTAATGGCCAATTTTCAAAATAAATGACAAACCTAAACATGCATGTTAATTGCTGTCACTTTTTTGAGATACCATAATAGGTTTCCATGGCTAACTGGAATCATGCATTATGGTATTATGTCTGTAAGAAATGAACTGGAGAGAAAAATAAAACCCATGTCCAAAGGTACAGCCAGAGTGCAGAGTTAAAAGGCAATCATTATTATCATGACAACAAACACATAACACAAAGACACGTAATTACTGGATATACCATAGCTAGATAGTTATTTTTATTGCAGTTATGTTTTTCCTCTCCATTATCTAACACTATTCTTCTCCATTCATTCTATGGTTTTCTTGGAAATAGCTGGCAATATTGGTCAGTCAACCAGAGCTTCCATATACAACATATCCAACAACACCACATATCTTCGTCAGCATAAAGCTGAGTGAGTCTTCTTGTAAGATCGATCAGTTTATTAAACTTGAAATGAAACATAAATTAGAGACACAGCTCAGCTATACATTTGAACAGCAAATGTTCCATGTTGTCCCTCTTATTTGCATTAATAAATTCTGCTATCTTTACCATAATGACTAACAATAGCCGAGTAGCAGTTTCTAGATTTATCAAATACAAACAAGCACTGCTTCCATTCACTACTGGGGCCTGATATCACCCACTGGGCTTCTGATTTATGGAACTCATTAGCCTGTTATCAAATGGCATTGAATGAATTGAATAGAATGAACAAACAATTGCATATATTAATGATTTAATGAAAAATGCATAAATAAATAAATGAACAGAACATACTTTTATTTCTAACCTTTTTTTGCTCTCTTGTTTTGGCCACACACAATTCAGTCCTCCATAATTCAGATCATCTCCAGGGGTATGGAATTGCCGCTTGATAAAGCATTTAAAAACAACCAACATGCTTTATAACAGACAGGCAGAATCACATGGTGAGTGTTTTATTGAAACTAACATGCACACAATGAGGGTTTACAATGAAATAACTGAGGCTCCACAAATAAATTACATAGCAAACAGCACACAGCGAATATAGTTGTTTATGAACAATTTCAGCAAGTTTTTTTTTTTTTAATTTCAAGTTGAAATGTATTATTTGGGGTTGGATGGGCAGATTTAATTCTCAGTAAATGTTTCATTTCCCCTGGTTTGAAATGCAAACGTTTAATACAAAGTCCCTTCAACTTCACTATAGCATGTCAGTTTTAGACTAGACTACTGCAATGTCTCCTGTTGAGACCCTCAAACTGTACTTCACAGCCACCTCAGTTTCTACAGAACAATGGTGCTGTTCTCTCACTAGAGCAGGGAATCCTGGCTCCCTGTTAGATTCAAGATGATATATTAATATTCTATTAATATGGTGATGTATGACAATATTGAAATCTAGATGAAGTAAGAACTTTTTCACCTTGCGTACTCTGAGGCCTTTTCTTGAAACCAGGGAGCTTTATGACAAGCTGGCTGACTTGATGCTGACATATGTATACAGATCAGGGTAGGATATACTTCACAGGCCAGTCTGCAGCAGATATATCTATTATGTTTGTGTCTGAAGCTGCGGAATGATAAGGAAAGCACACCCAAGTGGAGCTGGTATGTCCCTCCCTCATATAGATTTCCTAACACTGATGATCTTGCTTTTCCCTTCATCTGAGATGTTATCATTTCCATCCCTATAAAAATACATTAAAATTTTCATCTAATATCATCACATTATTGTTCTTCTTTTATTTAATTTCTTACTTAAAGTGTACAATTTCTAATGCCTCTCCTTCATCCTGTCCCCATCTCAGGAACATAAATTAGATCACTTCCTCCCCAGAACATTCCAGACTTTTTCACATACCCATCAATGACCTTACGTATCCCCTTGCAGACTCATTGGAGACCTGACTATCCCTCCTCTTTCACCCCAGAGACTGGATCAACTAGACTTGATCAACCCAGCCTGCTTTAATGTGTTTCTCCTGAACATAACACAGGATGTTCTAAGCTAGAACATCATGCACAACTCTCCAGATGGCCCACAGGAAATGTTCACTCCACAGACCCTTGGTTCCCTCATGGCTTCTCCTTGACTGAAACCAGCCAAAAAGGAATCGTTTTTTTCCTTGCCATGGGAAGCCTTAACTTGCTCTCAGGGGGCCAGTCGGGTTTTGCCCTCTCAAAGGAAAATTTGAAACTGCCTTATTATCAAATCATGTAACTTGTTGGTATATCATGCAACTGTATGCTTATCCTGTACCTTTAAGGCAGTGTGAAAAATGTATTTGTGAAGTATACTATATTAAATAGAACAGAACTTTGTTTTTCCCATAGAAACTTCATTTGGGGCATGTTGATTTGCAGCATACATACAGTACATGTTAAACCACAGATACACGATGGCACAGATACAGTGTTAAGAACACATATTGCACACAGCATAGTGGCATAGGCAGTCATGTATGCACAAAAAAATTACAAACAAACACAAGAGACTGCAGATAGACAACACCCACCTGTCGCCATTACAATACCATAAAGTCTTTCATTGGTTGGTTCATTGACTGAGGGGAAAAAAATTCATCCAACAACTTCTTTCCACCTTGGTGTGGGAATGTGAGCCTCATAAAGGTCATTAAAATGCAGATATTTTTGTCACTGATACCCTTTCTACTCAAGATGATGCAAATTCTACACAAAGATTTGAGCTGGATGTCATGAAATAAATATGTGAATCAAGTCAAATACAGTGCCTCATGAATTCTAGCATTTTCTCAAGCATCAACATCTAAACACAGGCCTACAGAAATGGCACTTATTTTACATGTATTAAACAGCAGATCTAAAGTTTCATATTAACATATGCCCTTATGGGGTAATTGGTAAAAAAATATTTAGGCTTTCTGGAGAATAAGGTATAAAAAGTATTTAACACCTACCACTACTGAGCAATGTGAATTTAAATGCTTGCCACATTAAATTATTCCACTCCACAAAAATATTTTTGCTATGAAACCCTTTTCAAATCCTCAATAATTGTAGTCACTCTGAGAAAACTGTTGCATAATAATTTGAGAAGAATGTCCCACCAAAAGATTTCTGGGGGCAAGAACCTGCAGGCACAACATCATTAGCCCCCCACCATCATCAGAAACCTCAAGTACCATCAACCAGCAATAAATATAAAGTTTTCTGTATGCTGTCTGTATAGAGAACTTGGGTAACACTGGAAAAAGACAGATACAGAGATGCTCTGAAAGTATGTATAGTTACAAGCTATCGTCTCCCCTTTTATATAGCAGTAGTGCCACTCACCCCTCTCTCTCTCTCTCTCTCACTCTCTCTCTCACTCACTCTCTGTCACTCACGCACGCTCACGCACACGCACACACAGGTGAGCAGAATACTGTCTCTTTATGTTAAAATATGCATTTAATTGAAAACCCACAAATCAACACCACATGCACCACTGTAAATTCCAGTATAAAATGTATACTGTTGAAAGAGTTTTGCCATTATAACGTAATATTTACCTTTCACAATAACTTATACTTTATGGGTATTCTTCAATGTGATGACGTTTAATAAATTTATTCACACATGTATTCAAACGTATTATATCAATCGTATCGTTATTTTTTTATCATGCACCATCATTACGGCGCAAGCATATATTGCAAATTTCATCTGGCTGAAAGAAGCGTTGAGCCTTTTTCAGTTCTCTTGGACAATTGCATTATAAACAGCATCTGTGCGGTGTTTCTTCCGTTGCGTATTTCGTTTAGAGGGGAGCGCGGAAGCTGCAGCAAACCGTTGCGAGTGCGCATCTAGATAATTTGTCCAAAAAAATCTATTTTGCAAATGCAGAAAAAATAACACCGAGAGAATTGATATTTACTAGTAATTTCAGCAAGGTGAAATCAGATTTTATGGGATATGAACCGCAACCGAATATGTGCACCTGTTACAGTTGTGAAAAGGTACGCAGTACACATGTAAGCACATTCTGGGCGTTTAGCTCTGCAGTTTAACCGCGTGTGAAATTACACATGGGTATTTCGGTATCTAGACACACGTGGACGGCGTTGATATTTAAGTTGTTATGCCGAAATTCACATGAACTAGAACGCAAAGAACTTACGCTGCTGTTGTGTCCAGACCAGTGCACCATCGCCTGGTTGTGAGCGGAATCCCCCGACAAGGCGAAAGTGGTGCTGATTAGTTTGGGCTCCTCTTTCCTGGGGTTTATCGCTCGGTCATCATCCCTGTTCCAGTTAAATTCGGACCTCATTCTGAGCCCGTCCAACGCGATACCAGCGCTCTTCCTGTCTCCCAGCAGCGCTCCGTCCAGAGGATGGTTGCTGGTTTTTACGCCTTTTGTGGTTTCGGACAGTTCTATTTCACTTCGCTTCACCCTCGCAAACTTTACGTCTTTGAGGTCATTGTGTACAAGATTAGACGCACCTTGAGTAACTTCATCGCTCGAATTCCTTACAATTCCCCCCTCTTCCTCATTTTGCCGAAGGGTGAGTAGTTCTTCGGTTTCAGTAGCCTGTGGTGAACGATCAAGTGACACTTTGGTATAAACTCCATCCACTCTCAAATCTTCAACCAATTTCTTCGCATCCTCTGCCACATTCTTAACTGCCACGGGACCGTCTGGTACTCCCATCTTAAGGTCTGCTGATAGGTGAGATTCTTTACGGACCTGTTTAGGAAATGTCATCTTCTCTGCCGGGTTCATGCGCCGTCCCTGCGGTAATTCCTCCGGCTTTAGTTTAACTGGCGATGGGCACGACGCGCAGGTTATCGCCCCCTCAGCCACTGCCGGAATTTGAGCACAGATCAAAAGCCAGGTCCACAGAGCTAAAAACAAGCCTGGGCACAGTGCAGCCCTCGTCTCCATCGCAGGTTAAGATTCGTGTGGAATTCCCTTCAAGCTTTTTTTTTTTTTTTTTTTTTATATATGTAATAACTGGGGAAACAGAAAACACCTCCTAAATTGCGAGGTTATCAAATTCGTCGCTGCTGTCTTGGTTGTCGGAAAAGTGCTTTTCAGCCAAACAATTCACGTTGAAGAATTTCACCAAATGAACCGCCACACGGGAAGGCGCAGAATTAAAGCCAAGGCGCCGAAGCTGCACCAGTAAGAAAGTGAGAGTGAGAGAGAGAGACAAAGTGAGAGAGGGAAAGAGAGAGAGGCAGACAGAGCGAGAGAGAGGGAGCTATACACGAGGAGTCAGGATAGCATCTGTGTGAGAGACGATTCTATAGGTGTTTCTCGGCGTGGTGTCAAAATTGCGGTTGTTTCGGTATTACCTCAATTATAATTAAATGGCATCACCATCCATAAGCGCGCTATTTTAAGACTTAAACTAAAACGCTCAGCACTTAACATCGACCTGCTGAAATGTCATTACGCTAGCCAAATAGTGCAATTAGACGAGGGAAAATGATTTCTATAGACATCATGTGTTCTCAGTTACACACGCCATTACTTGGATAAATAAACATGTTCAACTCGGGTTTCCGAAAGAAATCTTTTCGACTCATATATTTCATTTGTTTTCTATCATGCTTGCTCTGTTTAGTGCGACAGCGTCAAAAATACTCCCGACAGGCTTATTCATTTTCTGTCTGAAACAAAGTCTTTTGACGGGTAAAATAGTCAGAGCATTAGTGTGACAGCACTTGACACCCTCAAAGAAAGGAGATCTTTTACACCTCGGAATTCCATTGTCCTTTAAATTTCAGAGGTCAGCATTCGTGACAAGGAGAGTTCTTCTGAGTCATTTTCGTATTTAGTGTCTTCAGATAGCACAAAATGTACATCATTCCAGCACAGAGCGTTAACCTTGGTATTCCTGTGGAGGAAAAATAAAAAAGAGTATCTCTTGTTAAGTTGTTAAAACTTCCCAGATCAGCGCATTAACACTTCTTAATTGCACTGACTGAAACCAATGATATTAGGTGGATAAGTACTGGCAACAGGTCCAAGACATCCATATCATTTATGTATTGAATAATATTTGATGCCAGCTTAAAAGATTGAATGCTGAAATTGATTTGGTGTGGGTCTGGTTGGCATCTGCATCTACAGCTGAAGTGGCTGGGAGTCTCAAATCCCCAGATGTCCTGAATTAATTATCTATTAATTGATCTATTAACCTATACTAGGCTCAAGGAGTTCTCAGCATCATCAGTTTTAGTAATCATTTAAAGGATACATTTAATGATTTACAAAGAGGTGGTTAACCAGTGAAGTCTATCAGATTTGGATAATTCAGTGACGCTATATTTGACCCAGAATTTCTTAAAAAAAAATAAGACTTTAATAAATCCCTAACTGAAATGGCTACAACCCTAGGGTTCGTTGATATCACATTAGATAACAACTGATGTGCAGTAATTACAACCCACCTCTATATCAACAATGGAGAAAAAAGGTGGTGTACAATGAAAATGGCTAACCATTCAAATATATAGCCATAATTTGCATTTAATCACACCTTTGCTTTCGTTGGTTTGTGTTTGCATTTAATATATGCATGGGCAAAGACAGAGAAAGAGAGAGAGAGAGAGAGAGAGAGAGAGAGAAACCAAAAGAAGAAAGAATAAAATAGTGTCAGCATGTGGGATGTGGCTGGCTAGCTCTGCTCAGACCCCTCTAACAGGCTGCTGTCTGGATATTCCTTTTATGGAGGCTGCTCCAATCACCTGTAGTGCGGATCAGTTTAGCTGCATAAGGAGGTGAGAGCGAGTGCAGCCAGAGGTGCATTTCAGCACTGGACAGCTCCGCTCTGCGCCGAAAGCGATGCTCTGCCGTTTGTAACCCTCTGCTGTCATTAATGACTCTGGGCTACTCACAAGCCGATGTGTTTCCCCAGCTTACGTCGGGCACTACAGAACGCTGAAACTCAGCGTTAGTGAAATACCCAGGCGGCTACATTCTCATGGGGAAAAAAACAACACCCTGCTGCTGTGTGGACTCTAAATGCACTGCAGCAGAGTGAAGTGACACCTTGTTATCTTGTAGATTAGAAGAACTGGATATGAGTGCTGTGATGAACGTTTGCAGTTTTAATACTTTTTAAACAATTTATGATTGAACACCATAACAGCACAGAGTTCCTTTAAAAAAAAAAAATTGAATCATGGCGATCACCGCTGAGTTACTGCATACTCAATTTGCTCAGACGTTGCTAAGACTCATTCTCTCACCATGTACCCAGTGTGTGTCATCAAAAGGTGATTGGTTTTATGTCATTTGCTCACATTGGCATTTTATTAAGAAGTTTTATCTGGTTCATTCACATACTGCAGATGTAGTTTTAATTATTGTATTGCCCCAGGAGGTGATGGAAAGTAAAACTGAATTTTAAGCTAATGAAGATAGCCAGCAGGCTAACATGTGGCTAGCATATTGCTGAAATGAATGTGCAGGAAGCTATGATGGACAGCAGGCAGCAGGGTTGATGGGCATTCCTACTGTGTTTTGTTCAGCTGACAACAGTGGAGGTAGTTTTTTCTGTGTCAGCATCACCTTTTTCTCACTGGGGACAATGCAGAGCTGGAGAATTCATCATTGGGCTTGGTTACCATTCTACCCTGTACTGATTCACTCATTCAACTGTGACATCTAACTTTAATGGACTACTTTAACCTACTGAACAGGCTGAAGAATGGGATCAAACTCAATAATATGAAACTAAGATCATAATGCAATTCTATATAATTATTCCTTTTTGGGCTGACATTGTCAAAGGTTACACAGCATCAAGATTTTTGTATGTATTTTGTTTTAAGATAGTTAGTGTAGTTAGGTTTTTGTTTGGCTCTGCCACCCTTTTGTTTAGTAGTTAGTTGTATGACTTGGGTGAAGGTATTTAGGGTTGGTTTTGTTCTGTTAAGTTCTTTTCGCTGGCACCGTATGTCGTCCTCTCCCCTTTTCCCCTGTATGTTTGTTCCTGTAAATATTGTAAATATATTGCACATCCTTGTACATTGCTCCCGTGTCTGTGTGTTTCGTCTCTGCACCGTCCAAGCCGGCATTGGTGGTGGGTTTTCTTTTTGTGTTGCGTCCCTCATCCATACCCCTGGATGCCATTACACATCTGGGACGTAACACTGTCTTAGGTAACTCTGGAAACAAAACTGGCCACTGATGTAAAACGACACTACAAAAAACAAAACCAAACCAAAAAGGCCACTCCACCCATACAAAGGTGCTCCATGTCCTGTTAATATGGACTACAATTACATTACACATTTTATATTTCTGTACATTTGACCTTCTCTACTACCAGTTCATACTGCTGTTAGTGTTATATGTAAATGGGTGTGGAAAGGACCATAATGTCCTGTATTTTAACATGAGACATATGTAACATGAATATGTTTGTGAATACATCTTTTATCTATTTTTTTTTTTACAGATTTCCATTTTGCTAACATCCTCTGTTTCTACTAACAGAAGGAAGAATCAGGAGATAATCAGAAATGTTCCCATATTTTACAATGAGAGCATTACACTCTTTGTTTTGTTTTGACTCACCAAATGCAAACCCATTTATTATGTTTTGCACATTCCAAAATAAAAAGGGCATATTTATCACTGAGGAAGCTTGATTAATATTGCTACAAGCCAAAATTAATCCCATCTGAAAAAAAACACATTTGCTGTTTATCCCCAATCTTTTGTCGCCATTACAAGTGAGAACATATCTGTTATTTTAGTCATCAAACAACAGACAACCAGTGGGAACAGAGGCTTGACCGGACAGCCATTAATTACGTTTTTCTCTTATCAAAATAAACACAGCAGGGGTAAAAAAAATAAATAAATAAATAAGGAAAGAACCAATATGCACTGCTGTGTGTTGAGAAATGCACACATTTAACAGTTTTCCCTAGCTTGTCTCTCCGTGTATCTCTCATAAATCAGCAGTACCTTTGTGGTGGAATGTAACCTCGTTTGTACACACGCACACAGATTCAGAGTCTTTGGAGGTTTCTGTGATGGCCTACCACTGCTGCACTGGTATATGCCATTTTTGATAAGGATCATTGGCTTCACCTTTTGTCATTCATAAATGAATTTTCCTAATATTACATTTTCCCCAAAGCAGTAGACGACAGCCTGTTCACTAAATAAATGTTCTGTTGGTACTGTAGCTCCAAGCGAAGAGTCCTGTAGTTTGCGGACCACTGAACTTAAATAAAGACACTGCAGGCTAGCCAGACAAGCATATGGGCTGGTCTAGACTTAACTGTAGATTCTGAGCAATCCCTGTGGAAAAAATAGTGATTACAGCTACAAAAATAAATTAAAAAAAAAAATGAATGCAGCCGGGTTTCGGGACACTTACAAATGGACTGCAAAATAAAATAAAAAATATACACCCTAAAAACCTTTTAACCTCTGTGTAAACAGAAAGTTATAATATCAGCTTCTAAACATATGAGTCCCATGTAATGGAAACCATCTCTCTTTCTCATGCAGAGAATAAGATGAAGTAGTGCAATTCAGAACTTCATGGTAAATAAAACTGGTTTTATGGAATGAAAATTTTATAATAATGAAATAATGAAAAGTGCTGTGCGTATGTGCACTAATACTGTCACACTCAGATGGTCAAATTGACCTACTACATTAATAATATGCTCGATATGTTAACACAAAATGTGTATAGTTAATGAATGAAATCTCCTTTTCAACGCTTCAACTGGAATGATTGAATGTCTCTTTGCTGAACAAATTCACCTAGATTGACAGTTTCCCCCAGCTGAATTGCACTCCCAAAAATAATGCATTTGCATCAGTTGGTTCTTGGAACTGAGTGACAGCAAACTGGATTAAAAGAACTCCTGCCTGTGCACTCTGTCTGTGTACAATGACACTCTCGTCAATGATTCATTCACTTTCACTGAGAACTTTATTTACCCACCCACACCAGTACCAAGTGCACAGCCTGTAAGGCAGGAGGATGTGGAGACTGGAAGCATAACTTAGTCTGTTATAAATATGTCCATTATGAACATCTACATATTTGGAAAATTCAGCATGTGCCTCCCATAGTCTCACATACAGCAGCTCAGCTCAGGGATTTAAAATTAATAAACTGAAAAGCTTGCACAAAAGTATTTATGAACAGTTTTAACAGGATAGGGAGGGGGAAAACCTTTTTTCTTATCTTATAAATGTTCCTTTTTTGACTTTTTGACCCAATACGTGTTCCTTGTTCTGTCTCTAATTCCTGAATTATATCAACATTAAGCCTTATCTTTGACTCGGCATTAAATATCCAACATTTGCATTCAGTTCAAAAAAATTAAGACCAAATGTTGATTAATCCACCAGTAGGCCTCCTGACATCCTGGTGCTTTAAAAGTAACTTTATCTGCATTATTATTTTTGACTTTATTGTAACCATTTTCCTCACTCAAGAAATAGAAAAAAAGCACACAAACCTGGCCAGAACTGTGTCTGAAAAGCACACAAGTGCATGCTAAAAATGCAACTTTCAGGAGATCTTCAACTGCATACACCATATTTTGCAAGTACAAATTAACCAATATGCAAAAACACACAACAAATAATGACTCACAAGCTAATGCAATTACTTTACTACAAGGTCTTTTGCAGTCATAATGCTGCTGTAATTGCATACTGAAATGAGCCCAGAAATGAAAGGAAAACTGATTTAACTTTGAGTATGTATCTGCCCTGCAGGACTTCACTCTTTCAGAGTTTATACTGCCTTTAACCATCTGGCAGCTAGAACACTGCTGGGGGGGTGTGGCGTAGCATAATAGGAAGGAGCAGGGCTTGTGACCAAAAGGTTGCTGGTTCAATTCCCTGCTGGAAAATGCTGTTGTACCCTTGGGCAAGGTGCTTAACCCACAGTTGCCTCAGTAAATATCCAACTATAGAAGATAACATGTAAAAAAAAAAAAAACTGACCCAAGTAAGTCACTCTGGATAAGAATGTTTGCAAAGTGACAATAATGTAATGTAAATATGTGGAACAACATGGAACCACTGATGTAGCTTCCTAGAATCTCTCTGATCACTCTTTCTGCCTCTTCCAAATACCATAAGAAAGGAATAGTCTGAATCTATTTGTAAAAGCTGGCTTCTGCTACCTCCCGCAAGGGATTCTTGAGTTGTCCCTGATTTCATCGAGACCTTCTACAGAGCAGTCTCCATTGCCAAAAAGAGACAGAGACCATCTGTTATTGTTGTTCCCTTATTTCAAGATAGGAGATTTGTGAGACCAGTTTTTCAATGTGTATTATCTTAGACAAAACTGAAAGAAACAAAAATATGCAAAACCGGTTTTAAATGGCTGAACTGTTGTTTCAGGGATGCTTCCAATACCCCGTGGGTTATTAAATGTTCCCTTCAATATCATACATAAACCACAATGTCATGTTTTAGATGGACATTTTTAACATTTAAGCAATCGCACTATGATTCTCTTTAGTGACAGTGTGTATAACCCATGAGAGTGAATGTGGCCAGTCTTGTGCTCTGCACTACCAAACTTCACTCCCAGATGCACATTGCACTCGCTGGGGAAGTAGGTGGCAGCAATGATTCATGGAAAGTCGTTTTGTTTTTGTGAGAGACCAAAAGTTCAGCTGTGGTTCAGTAATGGTTATGATTTCCTCCCAGTTAAACAATAACTGTTGTCCCATTTATACAGAGGACTTAAAGTTTTACCTGAGGAAACACTGATGCAGCTAGCATTTATTGTAGGTGTGGTTCCAAAGTCATGGACAAGCAAGGCTGTAAAAGCAATATCATAATTAATGCTCTCTTAAATTAAACCCATTTCCCAGAGGAAAAGGAAGCAGAGTAATGCAAGTAGAAGCCCTATTGATTATTGTATGAATTCTGAATACAGGCCATCTAAAAAGCTGTTGGATTCCCTCCAAGCTGAGTCGAAACTTTTTGTACTCTAAGCAGGCTTTCTCGCCAGTGGCAGGTTTGCATCCTTACATTCCAGATAGGGATATCCATCTTCACACCTCTCAGTCGCCTGTTTCCATTGCTCGATAGAATGTAACAGCAAGCATAACTGAATTAAATGCTAATTTCTAAGCACCAGCAAGAAGCAAAATCTAGCATGCAATAATTATAATATTACACACACACACACACACACACAGTAGTGATGGCATATAAACCAGTTTTGAGCAACAGAGAGTTGCTGCAGCTCCATAAAGTCATGTTTGTGTGAAACATGACAAGTAGTTTGAAATTAGCACTTTGCATTTGTTGTGAAAGGGCCTCAATTCTGACATGAATGGTTACAATCTAGTATTTTAATCTGATTGAGGAGCAGACTCAGCTAGAGAAGGTCATCTGCACTTTGAAAATTATGATGGGAAAATATGATGAGGTGGAACAACAGTGGAATATAGTGAGTTATTGTGAGATATATACTGTACAGCGAAATGTGCTTTATGCACATTTTTTGTTATTTTCCTGTTGGGGGGACAAGCCTTTCAATTTGATTAGACAGTGTAAATACAGCTGAATTACCACCCTTGCATCAAAATAAGTAATTCTGTGTTTATTGATAGATTAGGCCCCATTTTGAAACTATCTCTCAGTTTTATTTCATGCACAGCTTTCTGTTTCTGTAGTTCAGGATGCAAGAAACTAAACAGGCTTATTTCAGAGCATGCTGAATAATTCATCATCCTCATAGTGAGAGAGACACACCACTTAGTTCAGCAGGAACGACATGATATTTTTGTTGCTTATTTTTCATATCAACCCCCCCCCCCCCAAACCAAGAGACAAAAGAATACTGGATTGTAAAATACACCGATAAGCCATGTTCGGCTGCTTACTTTCACACTGGGTCAGATTAAAAAAAAAAAAAAAACCAGCAGGAAAGTGTATCTCTGAACAGCCCATCTGAACAACACTCTTAGTCCCAAAAGAACAGTCCCCATTCTCTTGTCCAAGGCTTATCTAACCAAAGCTAGCATCTGTGTAGGGGACAGCCCAGCCTCTAGTCGCCCTGACAGGATGTCAAAGGCTTAGACGCAGATAAAAAAAATGTGTCATTCAAAGTTTGACAACTTGAGTTCAAATGTTTATGCACAATTTACAATTCATGTATTTTAGAGAATACCAAAGCCAACAAAGTCATTTACAGGACAATATTCTCAACTCTCAGCGACGGGGAAACAAGAAATAGTCATCAAAACAGATGCTGTACCTAAAAATAGTTTAGTTTCGATAGTTCTGATAAAAATCAAGCTGTCAATAGGTGTCTAGGAAAATACATTCTGTATGAGATATGTATTGGCATTATATGTAATTCACCTGTTTGGGTGCAGACTCATCAATTTTGGGAGCTTTGGCTATAATCTTTGTGTTTAATATAAGTTCACTGTCAGCTTTGGACCATTAATCGTTTCAGACTGATCGGTCCTTGGTGATGGAAATATCTGCACAGAGTTAGTACATGGAGTTTTGCATATTATTATTATATCATATTGTAGGAGACTAGGAATTCAAAATTAATAATAATAAAACTTGTATATGCAATGGAACACTTTTCAAAACAGAATTAAGGCCAAATGTTGATTAATCCACTGGTAGCCTCCTAACATCCTGGTGGTTTAAAAGTAACTTTGTTTGCATTATTATTTTCAAGTTTTACCTTTTACTGTAACTGTTTTGCTCATGCCTAAAACAGAAAAAACACATCCTGGCCAGAACTGTGTCTGAAAAGCACACAAGTGCATGCTAAAAGTGCATGTAACTTTATTGATAGCTATTAGACAGCAGCTGGGGCAAAACTGGACTTCTCGCTTACCTGTCTACCAGGAGATATTCAACTACACTCGCCATACACCATATTTTATAAGTACAAATAAATCAATATGCAATATGAGTTTTGCATATTATAGTCAGAGGGCACTCAACAGGAGTTCATTGTAGGTGACAACTTCACAAGTGGTTTATGATTCCAAAGTCAGGATATGACCCTATCCCATAGTGGACTGTCATTAACTTTAAATAATAAATTCCTGACCTTGTGTTTGAAAAAGAGTCATTTCAAAGCTCATTCTTCAATTCATGAGCATAAACAGTTTTCATCTCCATACATAAATGTATGTCTCTGTCATTTAAAGAAAACGGTTTGTCCATTATGCTCAGAGGAGCTTATATACTGACTTCAATAAATCATTTGTTACTAGTCACAAAATCTCTTGTTCTGTTTTACAACTTACAACTTTGCATGGCAGTCTGGCATTTCCTATTGTTCTGTATATGAACTACTTTTTTGGGATTTTTTTTTGGACAAGCACCATTTTGTATGACTTGTTTCGAAATGTCAAAGCTGATTCTGAATTGTAGTCAGAACCTTGAATGGACTCACGTTTAAGTTTGCAGATCCTATTTTCTCCATGAAAGTGATTCACATTGGTATGCATGGTTAAGCTAGCTATGGTGGCTGTTCTACATAGCGTTTAAATCTTTAAAGCAGAAGTATAGTTGTATTTACATGTATGATGCCAAGACATACAGTGCCAGTCAAAAGTTTAGACATACTTTTCTTTATTTTTGCTGTTTTCCACATGGCAGAATAAAAAGAATAATATTCAATAGACATCAAAACTGCAACAGTTTTGTGGTCACTGCAAAGTTCCATTTCTGTTGCTTCAAACACATCAAACCTGTTTTTTTTTTTGTTTGTTAAGAAATGCATACATAGGCATCAACTTCACTATTTATATTCCTCTAAAACAAATTTTAAGCATTTTAAGAGTCGTTAGATCAAAATGTCTTTGAATGCATGTTCCATTATCTTTACTCAGGTGTGTCCAAACTTTTGACTGGTACTGTAAGTTTATACTTTGCATTCCTTGATTTTTTTGGTTAATTATCACAAAAGAAAATTAAGGCTTGTTGTTTGAATTTATTTCTGGGGGAACATGCTTGTTTCTGGAATTTTATTTTTCATGCGCAATTACTTCAAAATTAAGCTTTTTTTTTTTTGCAGCATACATTATCTGATAAAAGTTCCCAAAGGTAAAACTGTCACACAGATCATTCAGATAGTTTCAGTGAACCATAGTTAAGAATTCTACTGGATCATTTATTACATTTTCCTAAAATACATTAATACTTCATAAAGTGGAATGTTAAAAAAGTGGTTAATTGGGGAAATTTTCATTTATCTCAGGTGCTGGCCTTTGATCTAGAATTTCAAATGTGACACCTCAAGGAGCCCATTGTGGAAAGCAAAATTTTCGGATGACACAGGGAGAGACGAGGCTTTGCTCGTTTTAGCAACGTCTCTGGAGAAACCGTAATCTTCATACACAATGACTTATTCATAGAACTTCAGCTACCTTAATGCTCAGTTTTTCAAAGGCTTATATGTAAAATATACTTTGTAGAAAAGTTTTAGTAAAATGTATTTATAGAAATCTGAGAAAGTAATTGGATATAGTGGTGGACTGCAGGCAGTAGGGTCATCTGCAAGAAGCATGATTTGAATTCTGTTGTTAAAAAAAGTCACCAATCAAACACAAACTTAAGGATATTTGTTCAATCAATCAAAAAAGCAGAATGAGTCATGTTGTTCCAATACAGCAGATAACACAGAAAGGATGAGACTGAACTGATTGAAAAGGCCTAGCTAAATAACTGACCTGTACAGTGCATGTTGACCAATAAGAGCTTCCTTGTAAAGTGTTTGGAGAATGTCTAATCAATCTCTCAGATTTTATTAGATATAGCACATTTTTACAATCAAGATTGTCACAAAGCACTGAACATGAAGCAAATTGCATTTTCCAGAAGGAAAAAAAACAGAAAATTCAGAGCCAATTGGAAAAAAAATAATTCCCTGACTATGGATGAAGACAGTCAAGAGAATCCTAGAAAACCATGTATTGTGATAACATGAAAAAGGCATCAGTTGACTGCATCAGTTCCAGTCTGTAGCCAGGGTGGTAATTATTTAGTGGCAAGTATGGATTCAAGAACCCCTTCTGCAGAAATCACAGTATTACCACAACCTAATAAATGCAACACCAAAATAGACCCATTTTTACAACCAAAAACACATTAAACCAAATCATAAATGGGCGAAATAAGGTTTTTATCACGAATGAAATGGTGAAGGGCCCCTGTCATCTTTAATAATAGCTAGAACATGCACATGAGAAATAAGCATTTTGTTACAGGGAGAACAGTTTCACAAATCATTAGGGAAATCACCTTGCCGCCACTAATAAAGAGCATGAGATGTTCAGGTCTCTGCTTTCATGGCTAGAAGCTAGGTAATAAAAAATACCACTTCTTTATGTGAGGATTTACATCACATGAGGACAACAGACTACCAATAGCAGGTACAAGCAGGAAATCAACAGAATCGTTGTAGGCAATGATTTCTGAGTCTCTTAGTTCATAAATGAAGAAAACAAGGAAATGGATGGGAACTAGAGTAAAGAGAGAGTCAGAAGTGTGGCTTGTTCACATAGAGCATTAAATGCAGTTTCAATTAACTGCATATACATGGATGTACTCTTAAATGTTATTCATCTGGGAGAAAGAGCAGATGTCCCATAAATTCTCTCAAAAGCTATGAACCTATGTGTTCTCTCTTCAAAAGCCCCATGGGTCTTCTGAGTTTTCTGTGAATTATGTAAATTGGTGATGCTACACTAAAATCCTCTTCATGCACCACATGCAGATATGTTCATTTTAGAATTGCTAACCATGAAAACATCAAAATGAACAGCTATTTATACACTTCAGAGATAAATGAGCTCTTACTAGAGTTTACTGAAACACTAGAGACATGAGCCCCATTTGATAGGCTCAAAATAAAATATTTAAAAAGCATTCAACCACTTCAACTCTGTTATTCTAAGACTATCCAGTGGTTTTCATTCCTACTTGCAGATTTCAGAAATGAGACGATTATAGCATTACACGGAAGGTCTGAATGTGTGTGAACATGTTTTAAAAAAAGAAACCCTCTCTTTGTTTTTTTTTCTGTAAGGTCAAACATACTTTTCCAGGTAACACTTTCACACAATCATATATTTCTAATGTCTTTAATTATAAGGGCATTATAAATGTGTTTCACTTATGCATTTGTATGGTTTATGATAGCTTGCATGATACATAGTGGCAGTCCACACAATTTGTTGGGTCAAGAGTATATACTGCATTATAAACTCCTTAGACATAATGAATTGTGGCATTAACTTGAGAAAACTATGCTGCGAGTGACATAATGCATTATGTAACAGTACATTAAATCATAAATATCAGTGCCGCACTTTGAGGAATGAGTGGCATATGGCTTTAGGCCTTGCATTCATAAAAGTTATGCATTCCTAAAAGAAAACACGTGACCATCGCTTCATGTCTACGTCTTTGACGTCAAAATTAATATTTGCCAACATGCACAGCTCTTGCATCTTCATAGGAATACCATTTCAGAGAGAGTTGCTTCCTCATGGTGGTGTGGGTGGGTGGAGACTATGTGGAGTTGTCTCAGAGTAGGCATACATTAGACAGCCCCTCATAAACCAGAAAATGATTGAACTCCATTTAACCGTACACACATAGAAGAACCACACATTCTGTCTGGGGAATGAAACATGTATGCAAGTATCAGCGCAATAATTATGCTGTCAGCCCCGCAAGAATCAGGCCTCAATCTCATGCAGAACGCTGAGGGAAAATTGCTAGTTAAACCGCTCTCATAATGCATCAAATTAATCAAATCTATGAGAGCTTTATCAGACAAGAAATCTGTGGGAAATATCTAGAGTTAATTTGTCACGATAGCCAGGATGGTGGAACTGCTATAATATTACAGTGCATTACTTAAATTGATTGAAAGAAGAAGGTATCATATTTTCTTGCAAATCCATTATGGGACAGTCCAGCCTGCTGATTTTAGAATACAGGACTTTTGCTGGGGAGCTTCAGGGAGAAACTCATAAGCAGACAACACAAACGCTGCAGAACCATAGGGAAGCATTCAAGTGGGGTTTACAGGATTGTTTCTCAGTCTGAATCTGCCCCTGGTAACAAAGGCAATGTTTTAAAATCCTATCAAAAAAGCTACAACAGTGAACACATTTTACAATGTTCCCTTGTGTGTGACAACAGGTGATATGTTTTCCCAATTCTATTCATCATAGGTGACATTATCTGAATGAACTTATTCTTGACTCTCCTGGTATTCCAACATTAGTGTTTAGCTGCGGTGTGGATGTCATGGATACCATTATCACAAATCAGTAAGCACTGCTGTGAGTTTAGGTAAGATCAATTTCCAATAAAATGCTTTAGCCTACTGACAGAAAGTATGAAAACTGCATGTTTGCACCTGATTATCTTACACCAGATATAGGAAATGAGTTTGAATGAAAAATGTTTTACTTTTGAAATGTGAATTTAACAAAGCTCATGGTTCAAACCGTTGTTTATTTTCCAAAAGAACTGTAAACGCAGTGTCCTCTTCCGTCCTTTGATTTGTTTTTTTTTTTTTTTTTTTGTGGTTTCAGTATCCGGTAACGGGGAGCTGAGAGATGTCCGCTTTTAATTCTGCCTGTTGTTTTCCGGGGGCCAGAGTTTCATCTCATTTGGATTCAGGCACCTCAGCAGCCTGGGGGGCAGCAGGTGCTCCTGTTCTCAGCTCTGCGGATAGATTTTCCACTCGCGCTCTCTGCGGGCTCTTCCCCATTAAAGCTCGGGCATCGGTGACATCCATGGAATTGGAGTGAGCAAATTCTGTCTTCCGACAATGGACGAACTATCATCATCTTTAATTGAGGGAACGGTGGCAAACAAACCATGGCACTGCTTGGAAATACACCCCGTAACGTACTATTTTAATCTCCAGCAACATTTAAAATAAGTCTTTTCAACAGGGGAAATGGAATAATGTGTGTGTGCATGTCTGTGTATGTGCCAGTGTGTGTGTAAGCATGCTTAAAAACTGCAAGTGAAAGCAATGTTTAAAATAAGTGTCTTCAACAGGGAAGATGGAATTCTGATCATAACGTATGTGAGTGTGTGTGCATGGGTAAGTGTGTATGCACATGCTTAAAAACCACAAGTAAAAGTAACATTTACAACAACTCTTTTTAGCAGGGAAGATGCAATCCAGATCATTGTGTGTGTGTGTGTGTGTGTGTGTGTACATGCATGCGTAAGTATGCGCATGCATAAAAAACTGCCTGTAAAAACTGTTCATTTCTTTCCCAGGTTGTACGTTAGTTACACTATCTGAAGCGTCATCTGATTGCCAGAGGACATGTCACTCCCAATGGCTCACAGAGCCAGTTCTTCCCACTGAACCCCGCCAACCTGCTCCCAGATGTTGGAGCCGCTTCCAGGCCTTTCGCTTCACCACTAAATCTCATTTGTACTATCAGCTGTCTGAGACTGGAGGTTGTTAGCTGCCACACTCCAGTGATCCTTCCAGAGAAGACCCACTGGTGCCAAGTTTTTTAATGGCCGTCATGTAGACGGCGCTAATCAGCCAGGAAGAGCAAGGTGTATTCCTAACGTCATTACCCATGTCCATTCCAGCTGCTTCGGCTGATGAAGACCCCGGAATAGAATGTCATGTTCATGTTACTGAAATGTTATTCAGACGATGGATACTTTCAACAGGTTCAAAAGAACACAGATGGGTTTAACCTCATTACAGCATACATAAATTTGTAATTCATGGACGTGGACATTTTTTTTTTTTTTTTTTTTTTTTTTTTACAGATCGTGGTTTGCAATCGTCAATTTCTGACATTAACACAAGATATTGTGGAAGAGTGCTCATGATTCTGCTATGGACTGATTTACACAACATTTTATGTTGTTGAAGAAACAGAGCAGTGTACTATAACTACATTCTAGCATTTATCTGAATTGTCATTTGAATCTATATATCAGACAAGTGGATGTTTGTACACATACTTGCCTGTGTTGCTTCTCCTTTTTGCATGATCACCACTGAAGTGTCTTACAGTGTCTGCTTTAAAAGTTTTGGGCATTTGTAATTGTGTTCAAATCCCCATTAGCATTATGAGAAGAAATTGGGTCATGGTAGATGATAGATGGTAGATGAAACGGTTTCAGGTATCAGTTTGTTTGGTTTGTCAGTGAACAACAACAAAAACAGCCAATCAACGCTGATGAACCCTTGTTTTTTTTTCCCCGTTCCGTTTTGAATCTTTGGCAATCGTCCCAGCGTGTAGCCACAGTGAGTGTAAGATATCTTCTCTCCACTCTCCTGCTCTCCGGAATGAGGGAAAGGCCGGAAATTCCACAGTGCTGGCAGTCACCATCTCTTACCGAAAGGACAAAAATCACGCTTTTTAATTGCCTGCCAATGCCTTGGCTGCAGAGTCTCTCTCACGGGAGTCGTCTCTGGCGTCTTTTTTCTTTTTTTACTCGAAAGTCCGTTGCAGTTGCAGCCTTAATCATTATTTGCATCACATAAAGGTACAATTCTGGTCATGGATGAGGTCTTGGATCTCATGGAATTAAGAGATGCCTGCTGAATCTTGAAAATTACAAAAACAAGCATAAAATGTGACAGAGAGAAAAAGGCTCTCCTTGTTTCATTGTAAGTACACTGTAAAAACTATGCAAATTAAGATTTCTCACCTTGCTTAGCCCATTTGGGGATGTTCATTATTGGTTTGCCTGACTGCTAAGCCAATAAGAATCTCGTAATTTGGGGAAGGTAATGTGAGGTCCATGTATTTCACATGACTTACTACATTCTAAAAAGCATTGCAAAGTGGCTGACAACATGAAAAAGAGCAGTTCCTGTTAAAATACTCAACACATTTTACGAAAGTGGATGATTGCTGTTTTGTAGAACATGCAATGTTCTTATAGATTGCAAGCAAAAGGGAAGTTGCAACACACAAAGGAACAAAAGTGCTTTGTGTAAACAAGAGCCCATGAGGCAGCCTCCTCTTTCAGGGACATGAATTTAAAGCTGTTAAGAAGACTTTCATAACAATTGGTGCTAAAATAAAAAATTGTACAAATATTTTGATGTCTTGATGATGGCCATGCTTTGCCAGCTAATTCTGTAAGGGGAAAAAGGTATGAATACACTGTGGGATATTAGGTCAACTCACACTTCACTCTCGTAAACAATAATGTCAGAGTTAGATTAAAATATATATATGTATATATATGTGTGTGTGTGTGAAACACATCATTTGTATATAGTTGCTTGTAGCAGTAATTGAACTTAATTCCTCTCCTTAGCTTTTGGTGAATGCCAGATAAAAGCTTGTTGACACTGTGTGGAGGATGTCTGTACTCTAAACACTCAGAGGATTAAAAATCTTTAAACAGAATACATCGAATTGTACTCTACTTTGTCAAATCAAGACAACAGATTAGTAATTGCCTGCAGCGCAACTAATCTACTCTTGTTCTGGAGCGCTCTATGAATATGTGAACTTAGTCTAGCGTCTTTGAAGCTTTGGCTGCAGATTATGCAAACATCAAATCTTTGTAATGTTTAAGCATTACTGTATTGTCAAAGTAATTGAAACTAATGGGGTACATAATTCTGAGGTAACAGTTTTCCATTTGAAAAAAATATTGCAGTTATTGCAGTGAAATCCTTTGCAGGAGTAAATTTCAGTTTCAGATTAGAGATTATGCATTGCATGGTCTGTGTCTGTCCTTGAAAGCAGGGGAAGAACAGGGCTGGACAGTGACATGTACAAACAAGGCATGAATAAATGGCTGAATAAACAAGGGGGAGGAGAGAGGAGAAATGGAAATACTGCAGAAAAGGAAGGAGAAAAACCAGAGAGAAGAAAAGGAGGAGAAAACAGAGGGAAGAGAGGAAAAGGGGAGAGAGGAGAGAAGAGAGGGGAGAGGAAGACAGAAAATAGAGAGAGGGAAAAGGATATGGGAGTAGGAACAAACTAGGCATTAGCATAACTTAATTGTGCAGGGAGAAAATACATAAGGTTTATAAAAGTAGGCTCTAATGCTGCAAACAATTCAGAGGTTATTGTGTTAAATAGTCTGATTCCAACCTGTCTCTTATCAATGTCAGTAGAGTAAAAGAAAACCTTCATCATTGTTCCTGACCAGTGTTATGAATTAAAATTCATATTCCAAAACACAACAGCTGCTTTCTTTACCAATATTATTACCATTATCTATATAGTTATCTTATTTCTATTGTATTTATGTATTATTAGAAACATGCACAGTATTTAATGTAACTGAATTAGTTCTGCGCAGCACTTACCCTGATAAAAATGTCAAGAAATACAATTATTAATGGTGAGAAGCTTTTAGGTTCAGAGGCAAAGGGCCACCATATGGAAAAGGTTCATTCTAACTGCTGCCTGTGTCTGTTTCAATGTGGAATGAGGAGGAGGAGGATCACTTAAAATTACTTCAAAATTACCAGCAATTACAGTCTCTTGTGAGGATGTTCCCTGTACATTTTGAACACTTTGTCCTGTTTTTCTTAGAATCAAACATCTCTGCCAGTCACTGTAGCAAGAGTTGTATCCCTTGTGCCATTTAAGGACAAAACCAGCGTGATGAAAGACCCGTCCATCGGGAAAAAAAGAGAGATGCCATATCAACAAGAACATGGACCAAAAAGAGATCTAGCATCAACAACAATGAGGAAAAAAAGCTATTCACAGCAATTTGTTTGTTGCTGCAATGGTGATAGATTTAATATGACAGAGCAGCATGAGACAGGAGGGGTGGGGCTGGCTGAATGTGGTGTTATTTGATGCCCCCCCTTTTTTTTTCTGCAGGGGAAAAAAGCAGGGGCTGGCCATCCAATGGCTGGAGTGAACGGCACCACATCTGAGCTGGGCTCCTGGTTCCGTGTTCTGTGCCATGGAATAAGACGGGAAAAGCTGCAGCGGCTTCTCACTGTGTTTGCAACAGCTGGTGAGGCTGAACGCTCATCACCCATTCCGTGAGGCTCCATCCCCGAGGCCGCTCTGGTTTTTTTTTTTTTTTTCTTTGTTTTGGAATCCTTTCACTTAATATTCTCTGTCTGTGTAATTCTATCTCATGAAATTGGTTGATAAAGCCATTTGGCAGCTACCGAAAAAGGGAAAAAAAAATCCCTCCCCAAAAAAAAAAAAAAAAAAACACAAACCGCTTTGTTCCAGAAAGCAAACACAACAAAATTAACAATATGCATGAGGTCTAAAATACACTGCCTCTTAGATCTTCAGCCAGCCATCTGTGGAACATGCTTTGATCTCCTTCCATCTAGGTGACTTTTGACATCACCATCATCTGCAGCTAATGCCTTCTGACAATCTAGGGATCAGCTGGTAATTACATTTTCAAGGTTCTACAAGTCGTTTTTTTTTCTCTCTCTAACTCCACACTCTAATAAAGACAGAAGTTATACTTTGTTAACTGAAGCAATACCCAGGATGGTGGGTGTAGGGTATAAAGGGTCCGTGACTGGCCGACCCCAAAATTCACCTGAGAAGGTCTTATGAAAAATGATGTGATCCAATCTGTCTGAAAGAGCAAATAGGCAGACAGTCATAATGCATTACTTATTTGTGGTGAAATATCTTCTAAATAATACAATGGAGGTCCCTGGTATGAATTTATGGCTTTCTCGAAAAGGATTTTGATTTGTAAATACACATGAGGATCAATGTTATAGGCTAGGGAAAACACTAGAATATGCTAGGCAAACAGTCAGTACATTGTATTTTTTCACAATGTCTCTGCCAGCCCCTGCAGTCTCTCTACATGTTTATCATATTGGATCCCAACATTTCACGAACGTTCACGGACATTTCACGGAAAGTATTTGAAAATTAACCCTAGGGAAAGTGTTGTGTGGATAAGCTGAGTCATTACATGGCCCACTTTGGAATTTTTGCCACAAACAGACACAAATAAATAAATAAATAAATAAATAAATAAAGCCTGACAGTTTAATCTGAGAACAACCCTACATGACCTTTCAGCTAAAAGTCTTCAAATACGGGTAGACTTACTTTATTACTAAGTATAAATGAACTTTAACAGCAGACCATTGATAATATTGCTGGTGGGTAATTTGATTATCTTTTTATGTGCCTTTATCTCTTTGATAGGCATCAGCAATGCATGCATCACTATTATCACCATCGTCAACGTTATTACACCCCCACCTCATTTCACACACTAAATTTTGAGTTGTCAGTTAGCCGTGCCACACTCATCACACCGTAGTGACCCCCATGCACAGCTCTGAGAACCCCCCACCCACATCCATATCACTGAATCAGCAGAGATGCACATCCCTCACATACAACAACCCACTAACTTGCTCCATAGACCACTGGTGACTTACTAATACTCATCATTAACTACATTACATTATTGTCATTTAGCAGATGCTCTTATCCAGAGGGACTTGCATAGGTTACAGAAACAGCAGTGTAGCATGGTGGTTAAGGAGCAGGACTTGTAACAGAAAGGTTGCTGGTTCAATTCCCCACGGGGGCTCTGTTGCTGTACCCATGGGCAAGGTACTTAACCCACAATTTCCTTAGTAAATATGCAGCTGTATAAATGGATAACATTGTAAAAACTTGTACTTGATGTGAGTCGCTCTGGATAAGAGCGTCTGCTAAATACCAATAATGTACATGTTACCCATTTATACAGCTAGATATTTATTCAGGCAATTCTGGGGTATGCACCTTGCCTAAAGGTACAGCACCACTGCCTGAGCGGAGAACTAAACCAGCAACCTTTCAGTTACAAGCCATGCTCCTTACCACTGTGCCACACTGTCACTTGTACTAGTACAACTAATGCATACGAATACACTCCAAACATTCATTCATAGTCATTTAATGATGCAGCATAGAACATTTGGTGAAAAACAGACTGTCTGCTTTGTGTGACATTTACTATGCTCTATCATTCTTCAGGAAGGTAATTCCTAATTGTCACTTGTGCCATCATCTGCTGTCCACAGATATATATTATTTGCAGCACTTACCCTACTTTATGTAGCTTTTTTTTTCCAGATGCACATTGAGAACCGTCTCCCGCTTTGTAATGCAAATTGCTTTATGTGCCATTTTTCTGCAACATTTTCAGACACACCTAGAGTGTGGAGAAGAAATTTAGGTTGACTGTGGGTAGTCATTGAACTGTATCCCTCACTTGAATGCAAGGACAAACTCAAAAAGATAAATCGCAAACGCAGAGCAAAACATGGCACAGAACGCTGTCCCGACACCGCACCACAGGCAGTGTAGATCAATGAACGGGCAGGCCAACGGTCAGTAAATAAGCACACTTCGACACGGCCTGTAATCCCGTAACCTTAAATTTACTGCGTAAACTGTGCTTACAGCCGCTAATGGCCAGGGATCCCTGCTGCGAAACAACCTTTCGCATTCACTTACCAAAGGGACACATGCCCCTTACAAAGGATCAGCAACTGATCTGCCAATTATCTGTAACAGAGGGTTGCACTGAACCTTTAAGCTCTAATTACATTTTCTGTAAGAGAGCATTGGAAGATAAAACGCGCTGTTGTACGGACTGCTTCACAGAGTTAGACATGTAAGCCACTGCGCATCCTAACATGGAAAAATAGTACAAAGGAAAATGAAAAAAAAAAACTACTGCTCCAGGAAAGCATATAAATTAAATATTAACATTTATGCAAATCTAGTTGCATTGCTTTCCTCCTCTGACTATTCATTTGAGTGATTTCAGTCTCGACAGTCTTTTTTTGTATAAAACTTTCAGGGTATCATAGAACTGATTTATGTTACCGGTGTTCTGATTGTTGTCATACTTCCCCTAATTTAAGTCTGTTTTGATTATTGTAACATTTTGTCTGATTTCATAATGTCACTGGGTATTGTAACATGCTTTCACACTTCAAATGACTTCAAATGTCATCTGACCTTTTCTGTATGTATTGTTCTTCATGTAGACATCATATGCACGAACGCACTTTCCCTTGTAAGCTGCACTGGATAAGAGCTTCTGCCAAATGACTGAATGTAAAGTTTAAATGTACATTAATTTAAGCAGAATTATTTGAATAATAAATAAGGTAGTAAATAGGTAAAAAAAAAAACCCACTTCAAAAACAGGAAAGATGCGCACATATACAGCATTCAGACTTGTCTCTTTCCATGGGCTGCTGATTTCTTTGCTTGACTGACTTGGCTGTAAACATGGTTTTAACAAGTCCGTACTGGAGGAAAAATAATTCATGTACTCATTATCGAACACTTGACAGCTTCCCATGCTTTCTTTGTTTGTTTTACAAAGGGCATCACATACAGAACACCAGTTACAGAATGGTTGATCTGACATGTTTAACAGCCCATAAATATATTCCAATCAAAAGACAGAGCATGTTTTTCTATTTTTTTAATGATGTTCATTGTAGGCAAGATGTATAGAGGAAACACAGATTCACACAATGTTCATAAGTTCCATAAACTCCATCAAGCACCTAATAGAACGTTGTCATGTTCTATTAATCAGTGGGCAGAATTCAGTCTAGCTTAAAATTGCTTGGCTCTTAGTTCCACATAATATTTTACCTTATTATTTTTTTCATTACACCACATTAAGAGTTTGGCAACATACCACTGTATAAGACACTACTGTACTTCATGTGTGGAGGGGTAGCATAGCTAAATTCACCTATTTATTTATTTATTTATTTATTTTGCATTACACGAGAAGGTCACTGGTGATTCATCCAGGCTCTGAATTGTGTATGCATCCATACTCCCTTTATCAATTCTTCAGTCATTTCCAACAAAATATAAATGTAATATAAAACAAAATTGCTGCATAAGAGTGCTGTACATTAAAAGCTTCTCAACTACTATAAGATAATCACCCCCATACAACTAGCCAGTCAATGTGCCACCTGAGATCTGTTAATGGATGTACATTTTTCATGGAGTTACACTGTATCACGAAATGACAATTTTTCTCTGCATTTTACAAACTTGCGTTTGCTCCATTAGGAAGCAATGCAACTTTCTAAAGTTGCAATCTTGACACTCTTAAACACTCTGTATACTGTATCACAAATCTGTATAACTAAGGGATTAGAGCTTTTTGTATTAAATAATGCCATTAGGAAGGAATCTCAATGTGTCTGGGAGGATTTCAAGGGCATGTAAGACGCATACAAAAATCAATACCCCAACCATCAAACTGTCCTAAGCATGGCATTTAACTGTTAACATTTAGCACTAACATTTAAGAGTCTGGAGTCAAAGTTTCTTTCTTTTTCTTTTTCTTTTTCTTTCTTTCTTTCTTTTTTTCTTCAATGCACATATTCAAGATGTTGATATCCTGGTGAAGAGAACCATGAACGCTGAATTCTTAAACATCACTCCAGACAAATTGATAAAGCATTGAGATTTAGCAAGAATCAAGCATTTACACACCTGGTGAGATTTCTTTTGGTGCATGAGAGCAGGTAGACTTGAAATAATAAAGATTATTCAAATAAAATATAGAAAGCTGTATTGACTGAAACATTATCCTGTCAGTCTTAATACAATCTGGGTGACTCATGCAAGATGCAGACTTATTTGGTTAGTATTTTAATGTATTGTCAGCATGTTTCTGTCTTTTGATGAAAATAGTATAGAAATGCTTTAGTTTCTTTTTCTGGTACAGAATTCCTAGATTCTGAGCTCAGCTAATCTGATAGCTGATCGTTATGGGGTATGACCCTTTCATGGACTATAGGGGTGAACAATGAGGTCACCCTCTGATCAGACTTCATGCATTAAAAAGAACATAACCAAGATGGGGAAACGTCTCCAGGCCTGACATATAGACTCGATTCTTCCACAATTATCTTTTTGACACCTCCAAAATTTTGTTTTTAAGAATAATTTTCAGGATGTCAAAAGCTCTCCTTGTTGACTACCCATTGTATTGATCTGAGGTCAAGTTTGGCCGTGTCATGTTCAAACTGCTTTTTTCAGCTCCACTGCACTCCAATAAGGTTAGGCTAAGGCCTTACCGAGATCAATGGTTCTGTATGCATTAAAGACCTTACCTGGCTTCTGCTGTTAGTGTTTTTGAAAAAGTTGTCCATAACACAAAATGGATGCAAAAAGGAATAAAGGATTAAATTCAGGTTACTTAATGTCGTTCTTTTATCTCTTCAAGTTCTTCAAGTTGAGAAGCATATGCAACAAAAAATGAATGAATCTTCATGTGTAAATAGCTCATTTTTACAATTTGGCTTGTCAGTACCACTTGCCCCATGTATAATATTTCATAAGCTTTCACAATATTTGCACATATACTGCATAATTGAGATGACTCATATCTGGAAGTTTCACAAGGATGATTGGAAACCGATTCCACTGAGTTACCTCACAGTAATTAGTTAGTTTATTTATTTTCAAAATGAAAGAGATGATGCATTTGTCCTATTAGCACATATTATATGCTCTCATATCTCCTAGATCCAACAGTTTAATTTTATTCAGCAACAAACTTCACAGCAGTCCTCAAAAAGCAAAACTCTGTGTGGGTTGGAATAACATTCAAGCTCATTTTCTTTATGAGACACCAATCCATCAGCAAACACACACAACACTGAAATGTATACCTTCAATGCTGAAATTTAGATATCACTAGGAGTATGATACTACAGCTTTTATCCTGGTGGCTGTTTGTATATGCATCTGTGACCTGCAGCTGATTCTGAATTCATGGGATGAAGAGTCCAAGTTGCAGTTATAGATTCTGTCTCCTGCATCATTCCAAGTGGTATTTCCATTTTGTGCATTTACACATTGTGTTGCTTATATGGTGCCCCTTCCCAAACAGGAATTTAACTTTTTTTCTGTTAGAAATTTGACAGTAGCATTATTTAAACTTGGCAGCAGCATGCCAAATTTCTTGTCAACAAATAGTTTGAGGTCAATCTCAGGGTGCAGGTGCTGAGAAAGTGAATATATTTTGAGGCAAGCTCCGGCTGTTGTGACAATGTATCTGACAAATTTAATAACTTTGAACTGTTTATCACAGACACTGCAACACTGTACATTTGCTATATAGCATCACTGCACTACATTATTATGGGCTAATTAGATGTAATTGCAAAGTTTTCTAACATTCTGCTTCATTAAGCATACCGGTTGAAGATATAATTTCACCCCAGGTGCCGTCAGAAGATGACTGAATATTGCGCTGTGTATCAGACTCACTGTTGACTTCACATTGTGCTTCAGACTCAGGTGTTGAAACCTTATCGTTCTCATGCTGGTTCTTAGATAAAACTCCCAAACAGTGGCCAAAGTAAATACTTTTCAAGGGAGTAGGAGCTCACGCTTCTCCAATTATCTGTCTTAAATTAAAAGACTGCTACACTGTTTGAAGAGTTTGATTGTACATCTAAAAGATACATCTAAAACAGTTGCCGAGTGTCTAATTATATCTCCTGCTGGGAGGAATATAGTGCAGGAATTAACCAGGCTTAAAATTCTCCTCTTGACTCTACACTCAGACTCCTGGAGGTGTGAACAGAGTTTTTTTTTTTTTTTTTTTCTGGACGGAGCAAGGGTTTGTAAGGTAATTAGGTATGGTTACGGTACGGTGTAAGGTTCTCTCAACAGTATAAAAGATTAAGTGAGAAAACAGACAGCTTCTTCAGCTTTTTACAAACAGGCCAAAATGACCTGAGTGCTTGCCACCATACAGCTGGCAGCACAGTCACTGTAACTGCAGCTCTTAATTAATAAGGACATAATTGCTGATATCAGGAATGGTAATTGCAGATAGTTAGAATTGTTAATATTAATAATTCACGCTAAAGACTAAGAATTGAGATGCAATGATACCAAAATTATGTGCAATTATATTGCTATATGCAAATTAGCATCCACTTTCAAGGATACAATATCAGTTTAGCATTTTTGAACATTACAATAAGCTACAAATGTACAGCAACACAACAACAATTTAAAATCAAATTGCCTTCACAAGGCAATGTGTACAATATGTTTAAATATGCCTTTGATTGTGTTGAGTATTTCACATGGTGAAACTGCAATGTGTTTTCCCAAGATTATACAAAATAACAGGCAGTTTCACTCCGCAATACACCAGGAAGTAGACTTTTGAGTGTCAAATACAGTATAGCATTCCAGTGCGGTGAAGCTAAAAGACTAACCAGCCTGTTACTCTCAACCTTCAATAGCTATATAAAATGCTCAAAATCGTGGTGCACTTATAAATTACCACCTGATTTGACTGTAATCAAGCTATTCTATGGTGTGATAAAACCAGGTAAGTAGTCACATTTCAAAGAAAAATAAGTAATCAGACAAGAACACCAGATAACAGTGACTGAATGTTATAACTGCAGTTAAATCAGGTTAAACAGCCTTGGATAGTAACGATGTAAGGGCTGTACAGTAAGTCATACTTGTCAAAGTAACTTGTCAAAGTAACACCGCATATTAATCAGGCAGATTTCACTGACACTACACAAACATGCACAAAGCAGAGGCAGCTCATAAAATCAAGCAGCAGAATCCAATATTAGCCTCTGCCTCTTTGACCCTACATTTAAGCATTCTGCCTGCGTTGTGATTTATTAAGTTGCTTATATATAAGTGTAGTTACGCTGTAATTAATTTTGTAACAAGAGTGTAACTGCATGCAGGTACACATTAACTACACTCTTAGCATACAACAAGTAAATGTAAACTGTTACTCAGTAATTAAACTGACTGACTGCAGCAGTGTTCTTCATTAGCATTTGTGGTCCCGTCTACTGTAATATATATCATAATCATAAATAAATCAAATAAAATGGCACTGAACTGCTGTAGGCACAGGTATAGGTACAAAACGGGTAAGAAAAAGTACAGAAAATTATTTGTTAGGGAGAAATGGATTGTATCTAAATGACCAGTTTTGTGCTCTTAACTCATGACAGCTATCATGTAAGGAACTGAGCAGTCAGGCCTCCTGGCCGTTGCCTTTCAGCTACCAGCCCTTCTTTACCTCCCTCAGGATGAAACCTGTTACCTCCATAAAATACTACATTTTCTATATAAAATGGCTCTGAAACTGTGAATAGACACTAATGATGTATCTGTAATTACTGCCATTACAGAGTACTTATTGCCACTTCTGTGTGAGCTTGTTTAGTTAAACCAATGCCAACGGTGCCTTGGGTGGTAGATCTAATTAAGCGCGGCAATAAATTATTAGCAAATTAAGCTTGAAATGGCTTTGCCTTTGGGCATTGCAGATCTTTATGTGCTGTGTTTTGTGCTGTGCATTGTATATATTCACAAGAATAACAGTTTGTGAATACCTAAGGCTGTTTTATAACTCCCGTGTATTTAAAGTGTTATTAAAATATGAAAATCCACTGACCTGACCCTGGAAAGGTTATCTGGGGCCACGTACACTCTACTTATAACTTTTTTTTTTTTTTTTTTTGAAACTAAGCAAAAGTCACTGCAGAGGATATATATGAAATTAATGGCAAGATACTTTGCTGTATTTCTTTACAACTGAGCTCTTAATAACATGGGGGAACTTAAGCCCAGATTCAATCATCACTTTCATCATTTATTGGTCGATGCTGATGGACAAATGTTGATAGAATCTAGGCCTAATTATTAATTTAATTAAACTACAGCAATGCGACTCATAGATATTCTGAGGTGAGTCATAAGTTATGGCCTAATGAAACATTCAGCATCGAGGCCCTCAAAGAGCAGTGCACTTTAGTGCATCCACTTTGCATTGTTGTTCAAATCAAGGTTCTATCTTCCTGAGAAAGGCCAGAGGGAGCCTAAAATAAAGACAAGAGAGGGAAAGAGGGGCTTAATGCACAATCAGAGGCTGTCACGCCACCTCCAGCCAGGACTGACACAAGCCATTGAAATCTTAGGCAAGAAGAAAAAGCTCCTACGTGAATCCTATTCAAATGTTTTTTTTTTACTTTGGTATCACCACTCACACTTGTGTTTAGTCAAACTAAAAAACCCCTGAACATGGAACCAATTTAAAAGAAGAACAAAAATCTTTAGCAAATAAATTCAAGGTAATGCATGGCCCCCAGCCAAACTTTGAATGGTTGGCTATTGGAACGCTAAAGACATTAATCCATCCTGGAATATTGTCAGCTCTCTAAGAGAGGAATCATTGATTAACTCGTATTCATTAAGCTGTTATGGACCCGGGACATCAAACAGCAAATCCACGTACTTAAATAAGATATGCGCATATTGACAGGATCCGAATTACACAAGACAGCAGATCGAGTAAGAAGTCCATCCCAGAGATTCCATGCTTTTTGACTGTCTGAACCTTTCAGGTGCGATTAAGGTGATCCCTTGCCCTTTGGTAATGCTGCCATTATCATCTTTTAGCATACAGGAAAGAGTATTCAGCAGGATAAAAGATGATTTATGGCAGAGGGGTGTCTGGGTTTGAGGTCTAATGCACCTGCCTGCAGGTTCAAATAAACCACTCCACAGGGAGCGGCTGTTTGAAACCTGTTCCCTGCCTCAATAATCCATTTACCTAAAGCCTCATGCTTTCAGCACTTTCACCAAGTTTTACCACCGCCCCCCCCCCCCCTTTAAAGGTGTATCCTGAAGTAAATGAGTTAGATGTTGCTAAGTAAATTTCATTGGTAATCTCCTGATTTAGCTTCTGTTGGTTACTGTGGGTGCACATTAGTTCACTTACTAAACTAACAGCACGATCCACTCGCAGCTAAGATGGGAAACGAAAAGTGGTGCCAAAAAAAGTTATTAAAGAAATCATTCCTCAATGTTTGAGCGTTATAAATAAGTTATGAGGCGAACCTATAAAGTATAAATTTTTCCCTACAGTATATTTTACATAATTTATTCCTTCAGTGATGATAGAAGCAGTAACAAGCCAAAAAGTCACTTTTTGAGTTTTTGCGTATTTATCCAGCATTTTGATCAAAAAGAAGGATGGTAAAGGATTTCTTACCACATTGTATTTGCATTCAGCTGACATTAACTTTTAATGTCAATCATTAGTGTTTTGTTAACATGTGAACAAATGAACACATCAGCACCACTGCTAATACTACTGCTACTGCTATAGCTACCATAACTATTACTACTGCTACTACTACAGCTACTTTAACTATTACTACTGCTACTACTTTGTGTTGTACTCTGCCTTACTTGTAAGTTACTTTGGAAATAAGTGTCTGTCAAATGAATAAATGTAAATCTAAATGTATTACTACTATTATTATTAATAATAATAATAATAATAATAATAATAATAATAGTAGTAGTAGTAGTAGTAGTAGTAAATTGACTTCATACAGTACCTTTCAAAAGTCAGAAGCTGCTTTATAATTTGGGGTGGTGGGGTGGTGAGTCCCCTAAACCACTTTAAGGGTGTAGTACTCTCCTGGGTGATGCGCCACTGCTGTTTCGGAACACACCGCGTACTAGCAGAGGTAGAGAGGAGGGGATCCAACCTGCAGCGTTATTCTGGATCATTTAAGTTGAACAGCAGAATTTCGGTGGACAGGCACAACTTTGTGAGTCAGAGGGATGTGGTTTTATGTAGGAAGATTCAAGCTGAGACAAAAGTGGTGACGTAACAATGCTAGCGGAACAAAGGTGATAGCAGAGAACCTTGCAAAGCCTGCAGAAATACTTTTACATCTATACACAGCACAATGTACATGGTGTTCAGTGTTCCAGCTGTGCAATGTGCCACATCATATCTCTGTGATCTATATGTGGCAATGTGTTGGAAAGGCTATATATCGAAGGTATTCACTGATTTTGTGCTTGGTAAAGAACCATCAGGCATTGAAGACTTGACTGAATTACAATAATGCAACTGAACCTTTCTTCATGTAAATAAATGCCCGACAACGCATTTTTGAATGCCTATTAAAGTCAAGAAAAGCATAATACAAACAATAACTGCGTATGATGTCCACACAACTTTGACACATTTGAAAATGGATTGTTGAAAAATAGACTATCAAAGTGAAAATGCTGAATTTGAAGTAATATATACTGTATTACAAACAAAAGCTGAGACAGACCTTTGACACAAGATAAGCTTAGAACAATAAGATTAATCATGGGAGACTGGCTGTGAGGTTTTGATATATAGCAAAATATGATAAATTTGTATCTTATCACTTGCTGAGGTAAGGATTCATTCCTCATTGTGTTCTAAATTTATATTCCGCACAACCATGGCTAGAACAGCAGATGTACACCTAATGTATTCTTACCATGTAAGCTGTTGAAAATGTAAATGTCCCACTTGGATATCGCGCAGTATTCGAAATGAGCAGTCCCTGAGCAAGAAATTTGGCAGGACTCGTAATTCCCTTAAACGTTGACTTGTCTGGTACCTATTTGCAGTCATGTTGTGTTGTTAACGAGCTTGCTAGTTTTCTAAGGATCAGACATATCATCAAATAATTATTGAGAACAGGCAATTCAATCTGTACAGATCATTTCACCTACCTCTCAGAAAATGTGAATTGGTTTAAGGTGTTACCTGTTTAGCACAAGATGTTTTTTCATTCTTTACTGTGTTGGAAAGTATTGCATTGTTGTATTGACCACTTTCTCAGATACCTAAAGCATCGTGTTGCTTAGCTTAATGGCAATACAACTGTTGAGCAGTTGTTGTTATCAATCCGATTAAACATGTTACAATATTCATAGCTGACTATACACTGTTGCTGGTGTTTAACCTCTTGGCAGGTTACCTCACTACCATCTGCAGATCTTGTTTATCCTTATGATTAATTACGGTATGGAAATATCTCAGCATGTGCAATTCCTCTAATACCATTTGCTATTCAGCTCAAAACCTCTTTATGTATGGAGTGTTATTTGTCTTAGTCAAAGAAGATGAAGGAAACTGTGTTCTTATCTGAACCTCATCACAAGCATACCAGTCATTCCTCGTAAAATAAAGCCCATGTTATAGAACAAGTTCTCCCTTGTACTTTTTAAACACAAAGGAACTTGCAGTAGTCTCTTACCTGCATGTATGATCAAGGACACATGACCAATCTGGTATGGTACTTTCAAATCTACGTCTATATCACAAGCTGAAGGTGCCCGTTCTAGCTCAAAGTTTTCCTATTATCATATTCAGAAACGTCTGACAGTACAAAGCGTGTAACATTAGAAAAATGTGCTTACCATGGCACCTATTTGGTTTTGTTCTTTCCACACCGATGATGCCCTGAGTCTCGGGGTGGGGAGTGGAGGTGATATAGAAACTGGGTAACCTGCTGTAACACATGTCATACACAAATTACACTGTGTGCATTTTTATATTCTTGTGATAACATAGTCACTGCAGCAGAACAAAAAATGCGTATGCAACATGCAAGAAGCCAAAGCACAATGATGAGTCTCACAATACAAGCAAATTATTTTTGACAGCAGTTGCACACATCTTGAACTGTTCTTAAAGAGGTAGTGTAATATTGTAATATAATGATGTATTGGGATGCAGCCACTTGGCATTCCTGGACCTCTCTCATGAGTGCTCTCTGCTGCAGATTTTCCATGGTGAATTTGGTGAAACAGCGCCTCCCCTGTGCTGGAAACAGCAGTGGGGAAAAATAAAACAAGGGAATTATCACCACGCCACACCATGCCCTCACCATACCCAAGGTACCTAATAATTTAGCGTAAACAACTTACTTATATGTAATAGAGCCAGCTTTTCACAAGCAGAATGCAGGTGTGTGCCGTCAGATTACCTTTTTTTTGTTCCCTCTTTTGCCCCCGAGCACCTAGTGCTTAGTCAAGGTCTAATTAGTGTCCCGAATATTTGGGCAAATTGAACAATGTGAAGAACTGGGTTAAAAAAAAAAAACCCAGTGCAATGTGTAATTTGTGATTGGTTTGTGTGAACCTGGGAGGTGGTTGTAAATTCCATATACAGTTATCTGTGTGTGGGGTGTATGGGGCAACATTACACTGATGTGCTGCGGGAAAGAGGCAAAACAGCTTGTATTGAATTGCTGAATTGTGTTGAGATGTAATGGGGTGGAAAATGTGTATTTTTAGGTTTTCTTTAATGTAAGTTTGCAGTAAAAGGCCATTTTGGTCCAATACTGTTACGGCCAGTTCACCTTGTCCTTTGTTGTAGCCCGGGTGGTGTCCTCATGAAACACTATTACCCAGGCCCAGTATAATACAGTAGCTTATAATGTCTGCTCTGCTCAGAGAAAATTGTAGAAAAATAAGTCTGAAACCTGAAACTACAGCAGCTGCACAATCATAATTGGATGAACATACGGCAAAAAGAAATAACTATTCCTCTTAAAATATTACAAAAGATGTCTACGTAAAGCTTATGTAACACCTCAAAAATAATTATCCCAAAGCTTCTGTCTAACTGCATTTTCACTAGAAATAGGCTGAAAGTAATGAGGCAGAGACCTGTATGACATTAGAATTCTGCAGAATTATCTCAATGTCTGTCAGCTGCCCTCTGCAATGTAGCCAAAATCAGATAAAAAATTACAGTCCTCTAGAAAATGCTAGAGACTATCCATGTGTTTTGTTACTTGTTAGTGGCTATTGGTAACACTTAACAATAAAAGAATAATACATTCAAAAAAATACCCTGTGACCTGTAGAGAAGTAGATCTTTGTCTCAGGGGATTGGGGGTATTGGGCTATCATTATTAATAGGGGTATTATTAACTAGTGGTAGTGGTAGTATTATCACTGTTGGTGTTGTTGCTGTTGTTATTCATTGTTTGTTATTGTAATACTATACAATATGATCTCCATACTGAAATAATATTGTTTCTGTCAGATGCATTTTGGCCTGACAGAAACAATATCATTTCACTATGGAAATCATATTGTTTCCTTTTACTGTCTCCTGTAAGAGGGAAGCACATCCAGAGCTGGTAATACTAGCGCGGCTGTTAGTGGACTTGTGTTGGAGTTGGGGCGTGGCTCAGGTCAACTGCTGTCAAGAGAGGGAAACAGAAACACTACCCTTCTATTCTCTTCCTTGTTTCGATGCAAAGGCTGCGATCATTTCGCCGTCATGCTTTTGACAAAGTAACACTATATCGACAAGGACGTTCGATAAATCAAGGAATTGTCTGAAGTAGTGAACTCAACGATTACTGTTAAATGGTTTGTTCTGTTAGTGCTTGAAGGATTTAGTGTTTTCTAAATCCTTAATTATCTAAATTCAGCTGATGTCATATTGCAGGAAATCTCAAAAAATCAACAGATATGCACCAAGAATAAAATTAATGTCAGGTAAGGGAATTCTCTTGCACGCAGCAGTAATAATACAAAAGACAAGAAAAATTATCAGATGGATTGTACCATAACTGGTTTAATCATCTGTGCAGCATGTATCCATCTGTATGATTACCTTCTCCTTCTGCAAGGCAGGAAGCCATGACTAATTTGTTGATCACTCACATTACATACATGTTTATTTGCCTAGCGGATGTCCATACTGAGGGTGACTTACAGAGCTGACATTTTTCACACATCATTATGCTAATACAGAAGAGTGAGCAGTGAGCAATTCAGCATAGGTTCAGGGGGTATAACCCCCACATCCCCTCTGTATGTAGATGAAAAGAGCAGTGCTGGGATGTACAGGTAGAGGTGGGGTAGCTTGAGTAAATATCTCACTGTAGGTATGAACGACACGTAACCTATGCAAATGACTCTGGGTGAGGGTATCAGCTAATCAAATACACCATGTGAAAGAGCACGTGTTTTTAAAAAATAAAAAAATAAAAAAATAACACCACTCAGCCTGCAATGCTTCAGATTAGCGGTCCTCAGAATAGCACTCCTCTCTGCAGGGCATCAGTACATTAAGCCCTGTAGCTGCTGAAGTGCTTCTAATGGTAGACATGAACCTGATGAGATGGGTACCGCAGTGATTCAGCCCGAGGTGAGCCGAGATGCACAATTACCCTCAACCCCCATCCGTACCGCGGAGCCCGACATGACAACGGCTGGAGGAGGGCTACCGCAAAGCCAGCGCACAAATTGTCCTTAATCTCGCTATTAAAGAAAATGTACCGTAAACGCGGCTTTGTGCCCGTGAATTCCACTACACGCTCTTTCAAAAAACAAACAACAAAAAAGATTGATGGCAATAGAAACGGTGCACCAAATGTAATCTTTTTCATAAATTGCCGGGGTGATTTTGTAATGTCGCGGGCCATCAAGAAGGATTAATGTGCAAAACGTTGTGCATGGACTCCCTGCTGCAGAAGTTCAGTATGCAGAGAAAAAACTGCCACTGTGTGTAAAATCAATCGCAAAAGTAAGAACTAACCGTCACAGACTGAACCAAACACAGGGGCCAGGTGGAATTGCCATGTAACTCCCAATAATCTCTCTGCTGCTGTTATCAATATCACACATTCAGCCAGAACTTGAGCAATTGTCTTTATCTTTGAGCCAACGAGGCGGTGCTTCTCCTTGGTGGTAGATGGTGAAAAGAAACAGTTGAGTTGTAGCCTCATGACTGTAATTTCTCCTGTAGTCTAAAATGAGACACATTCTTTTTTCTCTATTTCACTGTATTGAACACCCCAGTATGCTTTTACATGTACACATTCCCAGGTAAGAAAGAAACTAGTTCACCATGTTCCTTCGGCTCCAAACTGCTGAGAAAGCTAGTGCAACAGAGGAAGAAGACCTTGGTTAACAGTGGAAGTGTCATGAGGGACACCTTCTGTGTAGGCTTGGGGGCTTTCTTATTTATTCCCTATTCCTCCCTGTGACCTGACCATAAATGGTTTATGGCTGAACTGGTGAGACATTGGACTTTAAGCAGTCTGAGAAGAGATCAATATCAGAGCACAGCGTTTACTCGTGATAAAAGCTCCTTTTGTGCCACCTCCTCGCTGGTTGTAATCAGACGCCTCGGAGAGGAGAGAATCTTTTCAGCTTGAAAGTTCTTGGGTCGCTAGCCTGAGGAAAGTCATTTAAAGGTGTTAATACAGCCCAGGGAGAGAAACACAAACACCTGACCCTTAGCTATGGTAGTCTGTAGATAACAGATATTCTCTGCTCCAGGATAGCAGTGGGAAGATTTTTTCCCAATAGACTACTGTAGCTGCAGATATAATAACCAGAATATGTATATGGCTTCCGGTGCAGGGAGAAGCACATATTAGGGGTAGCTGGTTTTCTCATATTAATGTAAAGTCTAATGATAAAGATAAGCTAATGTTATGCTGTTGAATAGCTGTGGAGAAGGGCTTTGAAATGCATTGTGCAGAAATGGAGAATGCTCGTGGTGATTTTAAACTAATCATACTAAACATAGTTTATTTTTATATTTTTGTCCCTTCTGTACAATGGAAGAATAGCCATTACATTTTCTTTCAGCTTTACATTGTGATAATAATGCTTGCATAAATTTCATAAATGGCTATTCAAAGCAGGGGTTGCTTTTCATGCATTTATGCTTATACAACATCATAAGAACTGGGCTGCTGACAGAAGGAAAACATGTAATGTAGGGGGGAAAAGCAATGTAATGCTTGCTTTAATGTGCTACTCAGAGAAAGAGATCAAAAGGAAATGCCACGCACAAAAGCCGATGTATGTAGCATTGATTTGACACACACAGCAAGAGTATGGTGCCATGCATGTAATGTGTAACCAAATCCTCACTGAAGGTGCTCTTTATTTGTGCAAAGGTACTTCACTGCGCAGCCAATAATGGCACTACAGGCCGGAACCTGCAGCTTGGGTTCGATCCCAGCTGTGTCATCGGCCAGCAATGACCAGCAGTCCACAACAGCAGTGCCAGTGTAAGGGGGAGGATTTGTCAGCAGGGCTCAATGTGTCGGGCACCTTTTGAGTTCCTCAGATGACATCAGTGGAGATCCTCCAATCAGGCGTTGATGTCACTGTGGCACACTGTGGGACTCGGTGTGAAAAACAGCCCTTGGTGGATCAGAGGATTGGATTCGTCTCGCTTCAACACTCCGGCGAGAGCACAGAGGTTGTCACGGTGGAATGAGTCTAATGTGTAATTGCCGATCCCAGACAGGGTTGCATAAAAGGGAAAAAAAGCATAAAAATATCAATTTACACTGCAATCAAAGGTAATCACAAGAGTTGTTTCCTCTGACCAGTGCACTGTGCTATGCCTGCCCGTTTATTTAAGTGGATTGCTGCAAGAACAGCGGTTTTAAAGTTAAATGAAGAAGTTATTAATTTGTTCAGTTGCAATCATGCAGATCCCTATCCCAAACTGGACAGACGCATTGGATATTAACACGATTGGAATTCCCAACTGTCTACAAATCGAACATGCAAGCAGAATAATATACTGATATGGTACTGTGCAAGCGTAACACAAGCTAGTATGAGTAATAGAGCTGATATCTTTCATGCTCATGTTGGTATGGGTTTCAGCTGCCAAGCTCAGAGCTTATACATCTAGTTTGAGTAGACAGTGTCATTTTTGTTCTGAAACGTGCTCTTGAGAATTCATACGATGTCAGTTTGGAAGCTGAAATATGTGATGTAGCTGTCAATAGTAGGCTGTCCCCTCCTCTTTGTCTGGCCCACTGCCACACCTGTCCTTCCTGTTGAAGCCACAGGGCTGTGACTAGCCTGGAGCAAACCGCACACTTAACGGATTTGTGATGTGTGATGACTTATATTTGATCCTGCACAAAAGTGCCCAAAAGGACAAAGTGCACTTTAGTGGTCCCTGTGTAGCAATGCTAAAGAATTTCCAGTTCATTTCTTTTTCCTGAAAATTCTGGCATTCTTGTGTCGGTTAACAAAGTGTCCTATGACCGTCCCATTGTTTTTTTGTTTTTTTTTGTTTTCTTTTTTAACATGACATGACATTACATTACATTGCATTCATTTAGCAGACGCTCTTATCCAGAGTGACTTCCGGCACAAAGGAATAGAAGTGCATCCATTCAAGTTGAATGAGCAACAGTGTCAGACCAGGATAACAACTCTCCCAGGCCAGTTTGAGCATAACACTATTCAATCCCTTCTTGAATGCTAAAACTAAACAATCAACAGAGAGATGTATTTATACAGCCATCATCGGAATGTCACATCTGCCCCCATATCTGTCTCCACTCTGAAGAAAAATGAAAGTAATCCATCCATCCATATAGTTTCCACAGGCTATTAAAGTTTTCATATGCATGTACCCCATTATTATTATTTGGTGGGAGCATTAAAATATGCATTAAAATTCAGTGACAGGAAAGGAAAGAATGCAGGCAGGGATTGATTCATTGGCTATGGCAGGGCTGATATCCCTGCCATAAAAGTTTAATCAACACCTTCTGTGAGCTCAAACAACATCAGTGCATTCAGCCTTTTTCCCTCTATACGTCTCCCTACCGGTTTTAAGGACATCAACTGTGCATGCGTGTAATGCATCTGAAATATTAACATTTTCAAAATTGCCCAGGACTCTTTTGAACTTCCAATGCTAGAGAAAAGCTGCATGGCTGCCAGCTTATTTATAGCAGTGAGTTTCCGACAGGAATAGCATCAATGGGAATGGCATGAAGACTTCATGTCCCAAAGCACAGCTCACACAAATGAGAGTGTTTGAACCTGTTATTGTATAATTACCAGGTTTGAAGTGAAAACAACGAACCACATCTATAATTCTCTGTTAATCTTGGGCCAGATGAGAACACAACACAATACAATGCATACAAAACTACAGGAAATGTATAAACTGTATGAAACAGAAGAATTGATGCTGCTGCAGTACTGCCAACCATGCACATATAATGTCTAAAAAGTCATTTGAAAAAAAAATTAGACCGGTCCAAATAATGAACATAACATAAAACTACATGTGGGAGAAAAGACGCAACAGGAACAGCATCTCAGAAGGATTAAAGGATGCAGATGAGAGAGTTCACTTAAGTTATATGGTAATCATGAAGTTAATTCTGACATGCAAGGATGATCACCAGGGATTCATTTTACTGTCTGCAGTATTTCAGCAAAGTGCAAGTAGGCTGTTCCAAATGAGCCAGTTCCTCAGAATATATATATCAGTGGTTCAGAATTACGTAGGGACCCAATGCTGTAGCTACCCTTGAAAACAACACAAAAAGAAAAGCAATTTAATATGAGATCCTGAGAGCTGACAAAGTTTTAAAAAGACATTGGAATGATAAATTGTCAAAAAGGACTTACATAGCACTTGTCAGTGATTGCTGTTTAGCAAGACAAGTATAACTATTGTCATGGGGAGTCTTTTTACAGTGCCTGTTTATAATTTCACTGGGCTGATTGACATATGATCAGAAGGTCTTAAACACATCCTGGATATAAAAACATACAGCTTTGATAATTTCAGCATGTCATATGTAATTTCTTGATAGTCTCAGTATCTTTGGTGTGGGCACAATGGAGGACATGTACAATGTATTTAATACAATGTATAGTGATTCTGTAGGGAATAAAATCAAAGACTGTTTGGGGTATTGGAGTTTTAAAAACACACCCATGATGCATGTAATCTGTTTGGGCTAATCTTGAAATCCAAGCCTAGAACCCAGACCTGAGATGAAAAACCTGTGTTTTTCTGGTGGTTTGCCTTTGTTTTTCTCAGCTTGAAAAATAGGACTTTCCATCATATTTATATAAAATCCCGTTTACAGATAATATTATTATTTTAATAATGATGTAATACAAAGACTGATAGAGGAGCACTTCAATCTGAAACATTAAACCATAGCATTTTTGCTGTCTGTGGCACCCTTTGAAACAGTCCTAAATGAAAAGCTCAACTAATGACACATAACATGCAAAAAAATCATAATTCTCATCTTTTCTCACAGTTTTCAAAAGATGTAAAATAAACATGACAAAAGACTGGGTATCAAAAGAATAAGATGCTCTTTCTCATGGACAAGTCATTTTAAAACTATTATTCTTTAACATGCCACTTCCTGTTTTTGCTGTTATGAAAAAAAATTTTTTCTGTGGCTGGAATGTAATATAAAAGCTAGGTCATTGTGACTTAGATTTAAGACTCTAAGCTGAAAGAATATGTAAATTTTCAGAAATTAATCACTGCCTTTGTCAAAAACAACTTATTACAAAGGCAGCGTATGCTTTAAGGTTATTTATGTATTCCGAAGTTGCACATCATTAATTTCAAGCTGCACGTCCTTTCTTTTAACAAAGAATTCTAATTATACATTATTATCCCATAAAAATATAATCACTTTTGTGCATTCTCTTAATATTGAGTAATGAATTTAAACCAATAAATCTTTTTTTATATACATCTTACATGTTTCTGCTGGTCTCATTGACAGCTGAATTTGCGATGTCATGTATTTTGCACTCCAAGTGATGTATTTTGACTCTGTCTCTCAAAGTAAAGTATAAAATACCATAGCATTGCAATATAACGCATCCTGAGTCCTTCTGCTATGGTAGCTACATTACAGACAACTAAAACTTCACATCTTAAAGTTAAACAAGACTGCTGAATAATAAAAAAAAACATGCATTGTTCATCAAATAAAACGTATGGCCAAATGGTTCGGTTAAAAGGATGTGTGCCTGTAGGCTGTACTTAAATGGACCATGACAGGGTGACATATAAAATTTCATTTAAAAGGTCAGTCATAGCAGCATAATCAAAGGGAAACTGTTACAGTATTTACATGCATTTCAGACACATTCAGGTCTGGTTGGAAAAAAAAGAAAACCGAAGTCACAATGTCCCCTATCCCATGAGGATGTAGTAGTTTCTGAGGCAAATAACTCCAGAGCAGTACTGCACTACAGGAAATGTCTGAAATACATTGAAAGTGTTTGCAAAAAAGAAGATAAAAAATCTGGTACATTAGGAACAGAGTTTCAATGTATGAATTGTCTATTCTTTTTGTGCAGTGTGTCTGCGCAATATGTGTGTTATTCAACAGTGCAGTTTATGCACCATTGAACATGTTGACTGTCCTATTTCAGTAGCACAGAGCATTTTTGTTGACTGTCCTATTTCAGTAGCACAGAGCATTTCATAAGAATATGTAGCTTTAAAGGAAAGTGCTTTATGTGAAAGCACTATGGCATGAATTTTGAGATCAATGGCCAAATCAGTTTCAAGCCATTTTTAAAGATTAAATTGTTATCATGGACATTGATACAGTCACACCTTTTTCATGGTTCTTAGAGTATGCAAGTGGTCTGAGAATTATCCAGGAGAAGTGTTGCTTTTTTCACTGTAATGAACTGCTTGGTCAGTTAGATAATGCTGGCTTGAATCAGGGACAGGAAGAGGAGGGTAACATTCTAGGTTTACAACATGCAGTTCAGTAAGTACTTGATGCATGTCATTAATTATCTTTGTGACCAGTATAATATAGTTGCAATTAATGAAGGTTCCTCAGAAGGTTCCAGCTATTTCCTAATTATGTTGTACTCATTATCAAATTAGATATAACTCTCAAGATCTAAAAAATAAACAATCTGGCTTGAGTCCGGTTAGCTCTACTCACATTATTCACTTCTAAAGAAACACTAATACTAATTTCTAAGTGAAAAACAAAATTTCCCCACCTGCTTTTGAAAATGAAAAACCATTTCTGGGTACCTATGCTTACATTTACTTTACATTAAATGTACTCATTTAGCAGACGCTCTTATCCAGATTGATATGCAAAAAGTGCCTACAAGAAGTTAAGGCTAAGAGCGGACACAATACATCATAAGTGTCATAATCCGATAGAAAGAGTCATTGCGCAATATGTCATATTCTGTTAAGTGCCATAATAGGTGCAAGAGGATGTTTAATGAAATGGCAAATGTGTTTGAGGATTTAGCCTGAATGTTTCAGCTTCATTGGCTCATTGGTTGAACCGAGATGCAGTTAGAACAGATGAGTTTTCAGTCTGCGATGGAAAATGATCAGTGGTTCAGCAATTCTGACTCATGTAGGGAGCTCATTCCACCACTGGGGGGCCAGAGTAGAGAACAGACATGAACAAGAAGATGGACACTTTGAGAGAGGGATGACACAAGTTGACCAAAGGTTGCGGAGCAGAGTGGTCTGGCATGAATGTATGGTTTGATAATAGAATGAAGGTAAGACAGTGCAGTTCCTCTTGCTGCCCTGTTGGCTAGAACAAGACATTTGCGTTTTATTCTGGCTACAATGGGTAGCCGGAGGAGGGAGATGAGGAGAGTTGTGACATGCCGTTATTTTGGTTTATTATGGGATGAGATGAGCAGCAGCATTCTGAATGAGCCAGAGGGGCTTGATGACAGGGTGGCATCATGATAAGGAGCAGGGCTTGTACCTGGAAAGGTTGCAGGTTCGATTCCCTGCTTGGGTACTGGTGCTGTACCCTTGGGCCAGGTACTTAACCCAGAACTGCCTTAGTAAATATCCAGCTGTATAAATGGGTAACCTATGTAAGCTGCTCTGTGTAAGAGTGTCTGCTAAATGACAATAATGGAATGTATTGTTATGATGGCACATGGAGATAGTTGCAGTAGTCCAGTCAGGACAGCACAAGTGCCTGAACAATCATCTGGCCAGCATATGTAGTGTAAAACAGACAGATTTTGCAGATACTGTAAAGAAAGAATCAACAGCTCGATAATTGATGCTATGTTTTTGGTAAAGGACAGATTTCTGAGAATCTTGACGGTAGTTCTGGAAAGCAGTCTGGGATGCAGTCACCACCGTGTTATCAAGGGTAATGCAGAGATCGTTGAGGGGAGAGGCCAGAAGATAAAGTAGCTCAGTTTCGGTAAGATTTAGTGTGAGGTGCCAACTGCTCATCTAACTCGAAATGTCACTGAGGCAAGCTTTGATGCACGAGGTGATATGTACATCAGTGGGTGGGAAAAAAAAGAGAAGAGTTGTTCATCATCAGCGTAGCAGTGGTAGGGGAGTCCATGTGAGGATATCAGTGAGCAGAAGCATGCTGTGTACCAGAATATGGATATCTATAATCAAATGATCATCAGCAGGTCTACTTATCAGAAAAATTGATTAAAATGGTTTTCTGTGCTCACAGAGCAGAGGAGGACAGCTAGAAGAAAAAACGTTTCACTTCCTTGCCAAATGCTTGTGTGGCACAACAGCCCAGTTATAAGGATCAGGGCCTGTAACCCGGGGGTTGTGGGTTTAATTCAAAGGAAGGGCAATGCTGTTACACCCATGGGCAAGCTACTTACCCCAGACTACTTCTGTAGATATTCAGAAAAAAAAAAATATATATATATATATAAGCTATATGAGTCACTCTGGATAAGAGCATCTGCTAAGCAAATGCAATGTATTTATCCTATATATTATGACTCATTGAATACCTCCCAGTTTGTGATTTTGCAATAAGTTACTTGTTTTTATCCCATTATAGTGATGACTGTGCTCTCCACTGCATCCAGACCCAGCTCTCTCTTGGGAGTGTGTCAGAACAGACTGTCACTGTCCTGTTGGGCTGCAGAGAGGGAGGCTGCCAGTCTGAGTCTCCTCCAAGGACTTTTATGATGGTCTTTTAATTTGAAATTTTACCAGATGATTTTATTGAGTTTCGTGCTTTGAATTGTTCCTTCTCTCCTGTTTTCTTGCTTTGACCTTGTAGCTTATCTCTTCTCTTGTATAATAAACATACTTTAATTGGTCAACATACCGGAGTTCTGAGGTTTGGTGTGTGTATGTGTGTGTGTGTGTGTGTGTGTGTGCACACGCACTGTAGTTCTCCCACAGTTTCTGCAGACATCCATTCCATTTATACGTATGTCAGTATGTCTGTTCAACTAATTTGTCTAATGGCATTATTAACTGGGATAAAAAAACATTCCTTTAATTGGGATCCACAGCATTAGTGTTAAAGCAAACACTAAGTAAACCTTTACTTATGATTTTCACCTTGTGTGCTGCCAATACACTAATCTCTGTTCAGAGATGGAGCACTTCTGTGATTCTTCACTGCAGGGAGGTGCTGCAGAGGTGAGACTGATTTTTATCACTGTGGTCTTCTACAGTGGCCACAGTTTCGGGTAAAATACCCCTCTCTCAGCTAATCTCTTTGATCTCCATCTTCAGCAATCTGAGGTTCTCACTTCTCAGGTCACAATGGATTTTCCTCCCCTTAATCATGGACTGAGAGATTGTAATCAGCTTGTACAGAAATGCTAGGTCAACGTGGAAGCTCACCTGCTGTTTGTTAAGATTGACACTCTCATCGATCACAAAAAAAAAAAAAAAACAGTAAATGATTAAAAAATTCAAAACCCCTGCATTTTGTTCTGTTATTTTTAGATGATAACCTCTTGATCCCCCTTTTAGGAAGAATAGTATGTTGTCTATTTGGCAGCAGTAACTGCTGCAGGGAAAATAATTGTTCAGGGTTGGTATCTACCACTCCTACACCCTCAGCGAAATTCTGTAGCATAAATTCACAAATGGGCAGGTTACAGGAATTCAGAAATTTGGGTTCCATTACCCATCAATAGAGCACAAATAAATATATGGTGCAAACATTAGAGACCAGAATTAATCTAGTAATATTCAAGTGCTGCTTAATTGCAAAACTCCCACTGACTGTGACTGTGCTAATTGAAACATGGCAAAAAGGCTTTTATTCGCATTCTTTGACTGCCATTGAAAAAAAAAAATCACACTGCTGAAATGGAACAAACAGTCACAGAAATATCTATTATATATCACAGCCTGCTGGCCTTATTCCTGACAGGAGAGAGTCTAACTTTGGCATGCATTGGTTGCAAAACACGTAAGACCTTGCACTGAAAGACAAAAATGTCTCGGTACCATGCTGTCTGCAGCTACTTGTCTACGTTGACTGTCAGGGGGACAAATGAGACCAGGCTTTTTGGACGATGTAGAAAGTGGCAGTGTCATTAAAAATGAGCTGCCTGTACCGGCCACGGCCGTGCAGGGCCAATACCCTAAGGAGAGGCGTGGTATTATTCAGGGGGAAAAGGGATTCACACCATTTTATCAGTGTCGCGCTCATAACCTGTTAACGGCCCGGCTCTAAGTTTCAAGAGGTCTGCGTCAAGTGTGATGGAAAATCGCTTGAAACGTCTGAATCCTTTTTTTTTTTCCCCGGGGTCAGGGGGTCCTGCCTCGACTACGGACAAGCGAGTTTGTTTCCCGGGTTTAATGAGCTTGGAGCCAGACCGCGCTCTGCCCCCTCGTCTGGCTGCAAGCCGCGAGTTAGCTCATTGAAGCGGGCAACGCTTTTTCCTCCATCCGTTCCTCCCTCTGTCTGAGCCTGTCAGTATCACCTATGATCTTTCGGCGGCGCTCCCTCGCCCGCTCTCTGATTGTCAATGAACTGCTCTGTCTCGCGAGTGCGCCGTTTCATCTTCTGTCCGTCTGTGTGGGAAGGAGACACGTGTGATGGGAGAGAGCTGGAAACCCTCGCCCGGAACCCACTGACACGTACGCGAGCGCAGCGCAAGCAACAAAGCAAATCGTTTTGAGTCATTTGTTATGTCTCCTGACCCCCTAACCCTCCTTAAAAGCCGGTGGAAAATGCGTTGAGCTGAAAAGGGGCAGAGGCTAAAGTTCTTCTTCAGTACTCATGTCAGGTGCAGCCTAGCCAACACCCCCCAATGCCTGTGAGTGTTCCAGCTCTATGGTCGGGCTGCCATTTTGGTAAAATTAACTGCCAAAAAGCCTCCAGTAAAAGATGTAGACTATTCCTTCCTTTCCGTAATGACTGTGTCTAGACACCACAGCATAATGTGAACGCATTGCCAGCATAAATGCGCAAGTAACAAAAACTTTTAGAGGAACACGGCCGTTACTCCAGACAGACGTATTAACACAACGCAGAACGATAATTTCCCATTCTACTACATATGGATCCAGAAATAATTTAGAAAGAGAACATTAGCTGAAATTTCATGTTCTTCTATTCTACGTGAGCAAGTAGGGTACCCTGTCATGACATCTGTCCCTTAATAGCAAGCGCAGATTCTAATAGCTAACTGTGTTTAAGGCATTTTTTCAATTAATTCAATAACAAACCTTTAGAGACAGCCGCTGAGGCATGTAATAAGATTTCTTGAGAATCAATGCAGGCTTGTTACTTTGTTACTAATCAGTCAAACCCCTATTGTGGGACCTCAGAGATTCTGAATGGCAACAGCTCTTATTACCCATGACCTTGTTTTGTACTAATGGAGTTTGTATTTCATTCTTTAAAATGCAAATTAATTCTTGGGGAAATGTAATTGTTCCTTTGTAGAGAACAGAATCTGTTCTGTTTTCAGCAGTTTGTTTATTAAAGGGCAAGACTTCTGTTCAGCACTTCTAGAGGTGAATAAGTCAATGAAAAAAAGAAACAAATAACAATCAACAATATATTATCAAAGTCAAAACAGAGGCACATACATTATTGCTATAACTATGATACGCTGCAGTGATCCAGGGCAAATATACAGATAAACACTTATTGAACATACACAAATATGTCATACTTAGTGCACAAACCATACATAGTGTAATAGCAATCGCATCATCTACCGCTATGTGTAATGACAAAAAAGACAGGAAAGGTTAGTGTGAAGGGGAGCCTTCACCTCTCCCCTGAACCTAAGGGTTAATTGTTGTCAATCATTTGTTAGTTGTGTTCACCTGTTTTGATTTGTTAGGGAACCAGCCTATTGGCTAACAAGCCACACCTTACTAATTGAATGCAGATTAAATACAGGTGTGTCTGCAAAGCAGGAGAGAGGATCATTTTGTCCCTGCTGTTGGTGGGTGTAGGCTGGTTTCCTTTGTTTTGTTTGTCAGGTTTTACAATAAATTATTGTTTCTTTTTACCTTTGTTCCTTACTATTTATTTATGGGAGAAGTGTCGGCCAGCTTCTCTACAATTACACAGTTGTGTTTCAGATTATAGATGGTTTTAGTTTGTGTGTAATGCGGCCCAACTAGTTTGGAGCAATTTAGCTGGATTTTAATGTCCGTTATTTTTGTCAACAATCTTGTGGTTGTGTGTTTACGGAATTGTTGAGAACATTTTGTACATGTTTACAACTTAATTTGAATGAGCTAAATACTGTCAACCACTCTGCTGTACATAGTCCTTAAACAGGTTTTATACAGCGCTTGTTTTCAAATAATGGCAAACCTAACCTGTCTTGCGTTTGCCCTTAATGCACCTGCTTAATTAATGCATGGATTGTGAATACAGGATGTGGATGTGCTGCATGTCTCTGGAGTGATATTCCAATTTTACGGCATTACAGGAAAATGCTTTCTGAGACTTTTTCTTGTTATTTTTAAATGATAACCTCAAGATCCCCCTTTTAGGAAGGATAGTATGTTGTCTGGTTGGCAGCAGAAACTGCTGCAGGGAAAATAATTGTCCAGAGTTGGCATCTACCACCCCAACTCCCTCCTCAACTGGCTATGCTTATTGTGAGATATGGGTCTGTCTTCAGGTAGTTAATACAGCAAGAGCTGTCAGATGTGAAAAGATGCAATAAATGGTATTAATAAAGTTTTATTGTCATAAACATATTAAATATTCGGGGAATATATACCGAGAATCAGAGGTAGTGAGGTAGCCAATCGATTTAGTTAAAATTGTTTTATCATTACTATTTTTCAGCCATTTCGAATCTCCAGTGACTTTTCATTGACTGAAAAACTGTTTCATGATAACAGAGCAAAATTAAAAGTTTTTGTATCATTTTAAACTCTTAAGTCTTTAAACTTAGTTTGAAATATTTTCCTGGGCAAAAAAGGCCCTGTAGCATCACAGGGAGACACAATGCTGAGACACAGTTCCAGCTCTTGTGATGTTTTGTTTTGCTTTCAACCATAAGCAGTGTCCCCAAAATCAAAATGCCATCAACTGATCTCGAGGATCAGGCACCATATTGGATTTTTGAATGGCTGTCCCATATATGATGTAGTCTTGAATATTGCCACCAGAGAAATGTCATAGCTCATGAAATTGTAAAGTATGGTCACAAGATGAATGATGCGTAATGTATAACTTTCGGTGAAATGCTTCACAGCAAATCCTTATGGACTGTTGGGCCAATGGACATAAATTGCTTACATATTGGGGTGTATGCATAAAAGCTTAATGTAGCGTTAAATATGACAGAAAATACTAATATCTTATATATGCAGGTTATTGAAATGATATGTGCATTAATGAATGAAAATGACTAGAACCAGGGTCCCAAGTGGCTTAGGGGGCTATGAATATTACGTTTACATTTACATTTTATATTTTATTCTGAGATATGTCCTTTAAATACTGCACAAGGCTATGTTCTCACAGAATGGTAAATATAAATTGTCCTCCTGGTTGAGAGAAATCCATTCATGGAAAGAATTCTACATACTTGCATAGTTTTGTCAGTGTGTTGGTATTAATGCCTTCTGGGGTTTTTATTGTGGTTATTGGTTTTGTGTGAGTACAATTATTTTCATTTTCTATTTTTACATAAACTGTGGTTATTAATGTTTAATATAATGAGCCAAATCCTTATCCATGCAGGCTCATTCTGTCTATCTGCATATGAGGGATTACCTTTTCTCCTGTACATATAAATGAGCACTAGAGATGGTAATATTAACTGGTTCTCATTATATTAAACAACCAGATTAAATTATTTTTATTAAATAATTACATTTTACATTTTGTTTTCACAGTTATTATTCTTCTCATGCGTCACTCAGTTCATTAGTCACATGGGAGATAAATTTTCTAATGTCTAATCTGCTAATGAGTGTTATTGTGATGGCAACATTGTATTATTGTATATAGTGCTCCTCTGTTTTCGGCACTGATCTTGTTTCAACTGTCTATCCATGTATGTGTAAAAGCATATTACCATAATTCACCTGAGATAAGGGCACAATGGTTTGTCACAACTGTTCAGAGACTTTATATGACTTTATGTACATAGCTCCAGTCATCGTTTAACAGTGCCCACTGACTGACAAAGGTGTAATTAACTAAGCAATTAGTTATATTTACTGCTTATTACATTATTCTTCACTCACCTTATTATGTTACTCACATTTAATTGCAGGAGTGAGATGGTGAAAGTTATAAATACACTTACATTACTGAATAAATGATTATTTGAAATTTAATTAGTGCAACAGTAGACTTTCAGATCAGACACCAGTTCAAAGTTATGAAAACAAATTAAATAGCTAATCGATTCTGAAACCTCCCTCTACTGAAAAACAGGCAGCAAATTTCCATCTCTATCATAATATGTAGTTTCACTAATATAAAATGAATCTTGTTACATGTTGTGAACAATTCCAGTTATCCTTTTTCAGGCAATATGGGCTTGATATATTATCCAGCTGTGCCATCAGTTCATTTGTGGTACCATTACTAATTTTACAGTCTCCTTCACAGCCATAGAACTGTGAATTGTGTCTGCCAAATGAATGTAATGTAATGTAATGTGAATTCCAAATCAGCCATCAGTGCAACCTTTACCATAGGATGGAGTTGATGTGAAGCTCTGAGTGTCATCTTCTGAATGTACAGGGGACTGCCTAAGCAGACAGACAGAATGAAGGTAGCACAGCAATGGAAAAAAAGTTAGAGGATGACATGACAGCTTTTTGTCAGCAGCTTAGACAGAAACAGTACTGTTACCACTCACCCAAGCAGTTATTGACATCCCGTCAAAGGAATCATTTGCTCACAATGGCTTAAAGTCTCATGAATTTTACAAAGTACAGTCAAGAAATTAATGGCTTAAGAGTTGGAGAGAGTGTCTGTTAATGCACAGCCAAGAGAAGCACAGCCTTTAAAAGATTAGACATTTGCTCACACTTTTGGGTCTGACTTGATCAAACTGGTCCGGTGTTACTCATAGTCAAAATAAGACACACAGCTACCAATGTGAATTACTAAAGGGACATATTTACATTTTAATTAGATAGGTCTTTTATCTTGGGGGCAGCAACCATACATAATGTATAAAAACATAATGCAAGATGCATAATAATAATGGTAATGTAAATGAGCATTATTTTCAGCGTGCAACATAAATACACAGCCTGTGAAAATAATGCTTGTTTAAGTGTAAGAGTACCACCTTCCTCCACACCCTCTCATCAGTGTGTTGTTGACCCTCCTCTGGCCTGGGTAACATGGTGAGGGATGTTCCTGTTGCCCAGGCTCCTTTCAAGAGGACTTTTTCCAGCACTCTACCACACCGAACTTCTCTATTGAATTCGGATTCTTCAGATTGTTCTTCTGTGCTGCTAAGTTCATACCACGAATGTTTGATTGGGCTGAGGTCCTGAAATTGAGGCAGCAAATCACAAACATTGATTTTGTACTCCTTTAACCATTTGCTATTTGGAAGAGTGATTTGGGGCTTTATACTGCTGGAAGTCCAATTACGACCAACCCTGAGCATCTTTGCAGGAGAAAACAGGGCTGTGGATCAAATATCTTGATAGACTTGAAATCAATCAGTCCAAAATTTCCAATCATCTGATAATCAAGACCAGGGGCCACAAGACAATCCCAGAGCAAACTCAACACAGCTCAACTTCACAGAGGAGGTAACTTCTTTATCTTCACCTTTTTTTCTGCCACATGTATTATCTGTGTGAATTTCCAAAGCAGATGTACAAACAACAAGGTCCTTTGTTCCCTCATTCAGGAAGAGCCTCCCCCAAAGTAAGGGAAGTACCTTTGTTTTACCACTAGATGGCAAAAGGCACCAAAGCAGCTGCAACCCCTGAACTGAGCCTACCCTTGCTCTTTGTTTCCTTGCTAGATGTTTCATCCAACCAAAACTATAACTTCTATTTAAATCATGTTTCCAAAGAAGGATGTGTCCTGAAAGGTTTTGTGTAGCTCTCGGGGATACAGCAGCGACATAAAGATTTGCAGACAAGAAGAGAACTACGAGTATAACAAGCAATAAGGGATTGAAATGACTGGGGTTCAGTTTAAAACTCCGCCAGATAAAAAAAGCACCAGGAGGATTTCCCCCTTTGGAGGAGTGTCCTCACAGCCTGTCTGGAGATGCAACGACTGACAGAGGATAAGAGAAGAGGGTGTTAAAGAGAGGGGGAAAAAAAACTTCTAGCACTAAAAGCTGTCTCTGTGCACAAAGCAAGAATAAAGTTATTCCAGTCCGGTAACAGCAAAAGTAAACAGGGGCACGATTTGTCAGGAAACGAGTTGGAAAGCCATGCTGAGGCCCCCAGACTGCTGGACCTCTCACATTTGACTCAGAGGTGAAACTGGAGAATGAAACGCTGTAAAACAGAAATCTGTGTTATTGTGTCTGGTTATGTGCTTCCTTTTAATTTACTGTTTTCTGCCTCATGTCCCCTGGCTCCTGACATGAAAGATATTTCCTCTCTCTCTTTCTCGCTCTCTCCCTCTCGCCTTTCTCTTGCTTTCTTCTACTTTAAAGCTTCATCTCTGAAATTACACTTTGAACATTAAATAAAGAATCAAACGCTTGATTATCTGGATAGGTTAAGCAGAATATCTAAAGCCGCAGGAAATGAAAGAATTATATTAATTATGTATACTACTAATTTAAATGATGTGGTTTAATTTTTTATATATTTTATCTTTTTATGTTGTTTTTTTGCTTGTTTGTTTAATCAGGCAGATCAGTGGTTGAGACAATCAGGGCCCTATTTTTGAAGCTGTTACCAAAGAGCCATGTTAAGATCAATTTTGGTATTCTAAATAGCACCAGCGCGAGAGGCGCTAACAACAAGGGGGTTGAATAATACGTTTTTAATGAGTAAGAGTGACAAAGGTTTGAGTGTGGACCAGCCAATTAAGACATCCGCCACATTATCTTGATGTTAATGACAAATGCTAAATGACAAATGACACAATGACAATAATGTAACGTCAGGTAAGTGTCTAAGCCGGTGCCATGGTACATTTTTACTTACAGAATAATGGGAGATGACCATCTGAGACAGCAGTGCAGAATTAAAATACAGGCACAACATACATAATGCACATTTATTTAATAAATTAATTCATTTTCCCAAAAATGTAATATAAATACATAAAGACAGTCAAAAGTAAACACAATGAAAATACAGCACCCTACTTGCGAAGGAATGAAGTGTAGCTTTTTTGACTTTTTGTCCTTTTTACACTCTGACTTTTGAATCACCCCAGTACAATCATTCAGAGACGAAAGGAATGTAAGCCTACAACACGTGTGTGTGCAGCCAAAAGCGTTTTTCACACTACAATTCCCACAGTGCACCACATGAGGGGAAATACCAAACGGAGGATAGGCTTACCCCTATTGTTGACATCAAAACAATTCCAAGGTGCCTGGCGAGCCACTCGAAGGGGTCTATTGAGCGATCCAGCCAGGAGGTCTTGACCGATATTATCCGCCCCAACCCTCAGTGGAACAGAGCCAGCTATGTTCTCTCACTATGAACTCCTGGACAGCTAATGACACAGCCCAAAATCAAATTTAATTTGCCTTGGGCTTTAGGGATCGGCCTGCATTCAGAATGAATAAAGTATAGATTTTACAAAAAACAGTTAATTTATGTTCAGTAATTTAGACAATAAATAATCACAAAGCAAGTCCAACATCAAATGGAGCATCTTCCCATGCATGAATGGAGAAGCTATTTCACAGTTCCTTGCAAAAAGATGTCTCACTGTGTAACAGCCAAAGAAATACTCCAGGAAGTAATCTAATCCGGCCCCTTACCCACATTCAATAAAGGAGATGAGACCTATAGCAGACTTCAATCTCTAAATCGCTGGCTTGCTAGCAGGCACGCACAGTGAGTAACATCAAATTTATTGACAAATTTATTGGCAGCACTTCATAAGAGAGCCTGAGCTATTAGAGAGACTGACTCCGTCTGAATGCAGATGGCTCTTTCGATTTATCTGATAAAATGACAAATAGTTTAAAGAAATTATTTATACCGTACCACCCTGGCTTTGGACCGGTGGTGGTCTGCAGCAAAGCACCCTACATACTGGCTATACACAGACACAACATGAAAGTGCTGCTCTCTGGAATCCTTCCTGGAAACCTTATTAGCATTCACACTACAGAGAACAGAGTCACTCTGAATTCAGTCTACAGTCTGTCTCAAAGCTCAGCACTGGCTTGGGAAGCTAAACATTCACTCCTCGTCTAACAAAGTGGCATTCATTAATTTAAACCAAAAATGATATTGATGTACTTCCCCCCCATCTGAAAGCTGACTTTAAGCAGATGATGATATGCCTATGGCAGCAGCCTTATAACCAATTCTTTTGATTCGTCTCACCAAAAACACTCAGCCATCTTAATGCGGAGAAGGTCTTCCCACCTTTCTTGATTCAAATTCATGACTGGCTTTCAGCTTATTCACTATGTTGCTTTTGAGTACCAGGTCCTGAGTCAATGTATAATTTTGGGTTTGTTTGAATTCCAAATTTAACAGCTGTAATCATAGATCACGTTACAATCCACAGTCCTACATCAAATCTAAGAATTAAAACTGGGACTCCAGATCCCATGATTTCCTTATTCAATGTTTGAAATGATTTCCTAGTTTTCCATACTAATTTTTCCCAGGAAAATAGTGTCTCTTTAAACTCATAATGCACAACTTCAAACTGCTACACCACCTGAAACAAAGCAATATCAGATTTTGCATCCCTCTTGACATTTTGATTAAAGACAGTGTGTCATAGACACCTGTGTCAAGAACTGCACTTAGCATCTGGTCATTAAAAGTGACTGAATAACATTCATCTCTGAACCCCATACACACCTACTTCCCTTGGCACACAGCAGCAGCTGGGCAATTTAGGCTCTCTCATTGGACATACAAATGCCTTATTCACACACTATTTGCAATAAAAACAAAGCAGCCGCCATTTTACCCCTGTCCCTGTACCTTCATTTTACTTCCGATAGTACCTTCCTTTTGATGAGTTGTCAGAAGTTCTAACAGGCTAGTAACCACCATGCTACTCGCGGCGTTTGTATATTATTTACCAAACCAATATATCTAACGGAATATAATATAAATGCGTTAACTGAACACGGAAGGTAATAATTGGACACATACAAACATTACAAATTGAACTGTGCAAGTTTAACATGCTACATATTGCTGGTCTATGTATTGCCACGTAGCTAACTTTCCTCTTATTCCCTTTATTAGGATACAATGCATAACAAGTCACTTCTGTAACAATATACAACACGGAAATACAAAGTAAAATGAAGTTCTCTTACTTTGCATCTACGCACACAAAGTTGGCACAGAAGATGAACCGATGGCATAAATTGGCATGCGAATCAGGAGTTGGCAATGGTGCAACTAAACTCAGGGATTCGTGATGATGCAGCACGCGTCATCGCCCCGACAATTTTTATGAATCGGTTCGCCCACAGAGAGTTTTGCACACTTCCTGTGAGTCCCAGTGTTCCTTCCTTTGGGTCAGTTTTGACATGCCCTGATGAATGATGGGATACTACTGTGATATCTAGCTTTGCTGCTGCAAGTCCATCAGTCAGCTCAGGTTCACAACAGCCATAGGAATGTCCATCAGGAGAACCCAGAGCCGCAGCTGCTCCAGAATGATCATCCTCCAGATCTCCTCTTGGAAAACTGGTCGGGCTTAATCGGCCACTGGAAGAAAAATCTTCCCGAGTCGGTGGGAGGATTTATTGGGTATCTCCACTGATTGTGTTGTTGCTCCACTAAGTCTTTAGGGAGCTGCATACACTTAGTTTGGGGTCAGACATAAGCATATTACTGATGTGCATAGCAATTCACTACAAACATTTAGAAAGTTCTGAACTTTCGAGCATTTCGAGAGAGCCTTTCAAGCAAACAATAGCACTAACTATGGAGCTCAATGCCCATTTGTTTGCAGTCTTCAGAGAGTTTTCGGATGTTAAGCATAAATGCCAAAAACATATTTTTTTCTGTGCATTACCTCCTGGGAAACAGGAGTCCTTTGGATGGATATATATTTTCAAAGGTTTCCATTGAACTCATAGAAGCTGATTGTTGGTGTATACATTTTTTTTAGATTTTATATAAAACTTTACTTAAAGGTGTGAATTCATGTGACCCTCTGGATATTTTGGGAATAAAACTCATCATTTGTGATATATATATATATATAACAAGGTATAAATTTCTCTTTTTTTTTGAATCATGTTTTTGTTCCTAATTAAACGGGCAGGGAGTGATGCGGGGGAAATGTGTTAATGGTCTGCTATGAAGATGATTTACACCTGTTTCTTTCTCCTGCTCTGGGGACCTCTGTGAAATTTTTACTTAACCAAAAACTTTTCTAATACCCAAGGGGTTCTTATATCAATAAATAATGATCACCTTCATAAAGGAAAAGAAAACGCCACACTTCATGAAACTGTAAAACTGGTGTGGAAAAAGTCTTTGTAAACCAGCGTCATAATGCTGTTATTGCAGTAAGCTATAATATGCTGTTGTAATAGCACCCTTTAAGATAAGGCATGTTTTCAAATAATCTAATATGACCCCAGAAGTCTAGACCTTGAAGTCAGATTCCATGTTCGGCTCAGCAGGGAGATCAGTCATTCCCTTGCATTTCCATGTCTTTAACTGAGATCACATGAGTCCTGGCCTGCAGTACACCCAGACATACTGAATAAGAAGGGAGACAGAGGGCCTCCACCGACAGCTGTCTGCTGTTCGGTAGCACTGATCTGTGGGACGGCTTTGTCCACACACCCTGATAGTGCAAGGCTCCTTGACACTGTGTCTTGATTTCTGTGCACTCTTCAAGGTGTGGGAGATGAGTGTATTCAATATTCAAACTGATCCTGCTGTTGCTGCTGTCTCCTTCATTCGTACCTATAGCCTGAGTAACAGAGCCCACAGAATGCTGTTTCCTCCTCCTCTTTAGCCGGCAGGCAGTCTGATCTGCCGATCCACTTGTCGAGTCCGCAGCAAGTCTGAGATCTTCTGCAGGCATGTGGCCTGATCTGCACATCCGCTCCTTGATTGAGGTGCAGATTGTTCCCGATTCTTCTGTCAGGATTTGGACAACACAGACGTTTGATCACTAATCCATCCTCATTATTAGCACTCCAGCTGAAATCACTCCTTCACCAGCTTTTATTCATACTTGCAAATAAAACAGCATGCACAAAACAGATGTAGAAAAAATCCATTGCGTGTCTTTTGTTCCACAATAACAGATTCATATAAAATGATATAACAGTGGTATCTGTGTGTGTCGATGCCTTCTCCCATGTTCATTGCATCTTTAATTTTCTCATAATTGCCCCCTCTGAAGAGTTATAGTGTTATTTTTACTCTTATTGTTTGTGTTAAAAGCATGTTTTAGTTGGCACACTTTAGTATTATATAAACACTAATGCACCCTATGCTCTAACCTCCTCCCCTCAAATAAGAGTCACATTTGAATCACTCCCAGAGACAAGGAAATAGGAAAATATCAACCAGGGAAAAAGTGTCATTTTTCATTTCAGACTTTCCTAAATACAGATATTGCCATAATCACTTGCTTTGATCACTTCAGAAAGCTTTTTGGGCCCTGTAAATTGTGTCCCCAGCCTGATCAGTGGCTGGTAAAGCCAATCGATGGTCAATCAATTACAGATCAATAGCTCTTACATTCAGTCATTGGCTGGGACAAACAGAGTAATCAGTGGCGCATGTAATCAATCAAGCTGGAGAGCATCACATTTGTCAGTGACTGCAGCTGGCAACCACAGTTTCAGTCTTGTTTCCCTGTGCAGCTTCTCAGCTGTGATTGATTTTGTATACAAACTATCTAACAAATATATCTCCAAGTAACTGAATATACAGAGCTGTAAATACAATATGAGTATGCAAATTATACAATTATACACTATCAATTATAATATTTATAACAACTCAAGTCAAGTAAAATTTGTTTTTTTTCTGTATTCTCTTTAATTTGCTTTCCTAACATGATCACAGGAAGCTGGTCTCTCCTCATGGCAAAACATAGACTTTGTAGTTTGTAGTGCTCCATAATTCATTAGCCCAGTAATCAGACTTGTGGTTTAGGGGGCCCTTCTGGTTCTCATTAAGAGGCCTGCGGTTTTCTCTCCAGCTGTCATTATGGTGTCCCCCCAGTGCTCGCCAAGATAAATATCTCAGCTGCTTCTGCCCCTGCGGATACCCTGTTTAATAACTCCCTCCACAGCAAGGAGCAAAGGTGAGCAATAGCCATCGCCATGGCTTTCCTCCAGTGACACCCACAGGTAATAGACAGCTCTTCCTAAACCTTCTTTGGAGCACAATTACCCATAGGCTCCATCAGAAAGACCCGACCCAGGGGAAATCCGTACCTCCCCCGTTCCCAACCAGCTCTACAATCAAGTCATGTGATTAGACTGATTGAAGTTTTATTTTTTATTTATTTATTTTTTGTTCTGTACTGAATATAAATGTTGGTGCTTTTATGGTGCATCTGTTGATTATGCGTGAGGCAGCTCTAGGAATGCTGTTTAATCTGTGCATTTAATCTCAAAAATTCTTCATGCATGCTTCCATATGCAATGATGTATTTATCACTTCTGTCAGTCTGACAGCGCACAATCTGAAACTTTTAAGCAAAAAAAAGGGGGATCAAAATAAAGAGATAGATGGAAGCTGAATCCTCAGGCTACATTCAAATCCTCATTGTGATCCAGCATTTTTCTATGTAACCCGTAATTTTGCAATCCATGTCGAAATTGCCCATTTTTGCTATTCGGGTTCGCCACAGATTATGCCACTGGCCGATTCAGCGGCCTCGTGGTAAGAGCTGGATACAGGTTCATCCCCCAGCCGAGCCACACGAAAGACCCTGAGAACTGCAGCCGCCGCCTCCCTGCTTAGCACTCAGGCCCGCAGGGATGAATTAGAGGAAGAGCCCTGCCATGGATCGCCCTTCTCCAGAGGCCCTTTCTCTTTGTAAAGCTGTTCAGCACTACAGGAATCAAGATGAGCCGTTTGGCACCATTCCAGGTGCAGGAAACACACACACACACACACACACACACACTCGTGCACACATGCACACGCACGGGCATGTACACACACACGCACACGCGCATACAGAAAATAGTCCTTTGGCCATTTTATTGTTCCACACATGGGGGTAAAGGTAATATAATAAAACAACAAAAAATAATGCGGCTCTTAGTCAGAGTACAAAAGCAAACAACCAATAATAAGAAGAGGAGAAAAACAGGGCTCTGCTTGCCTTGGCTGAGGTCAGGGTGGAGACCTGTCGCAAGAGGTCGAGGTCAGCGGCCGGCAGCGATGCGGGTGTCTGTCGCCGTGGCGAGAGCCCCCATCTCACTCAGGTGGGTGGTGGAAGGATGAGGCCGGGGAGTGGGAGAGACACGCTTCTCTGTATGGGGAACCATGGCAACCGGTGATGACAAGAGGAGCTCAGCCATGTCGATGGGGAAATTAACTGCCAATGTCAATCATCAGCCCAGCCACACCCCCTGTGGCCACACCCACGCCCCAACCCCTTCTGAAACCACACCCCTATGGCTGTACCCATCTCTCCCAGCACCACACCCCCATGGATGCTTGCATCTCTCCCAGCAGTACATACCTCAACCCCATCATCCCTCTAAGGTCAGCCTATGTTTACACTGTCAGTTTTCAGTAAATAAACTGACCTCTTGTGCATTTTGAGCTAAATGTCTGAAGCTGCATTTGATCATTTATGAGTGAAAAGAATGATAATCCACTGACGAGTAGGCAAGACGCATCAATGCGTCCTCAAAACATTGTTATGACAAGTTCCGGTTTGAAAAATAACGCTCTGTAAAGCCATATACAAATTTGGTCTGCATAATGAAACTACAAACAGACACCGACAGATAATCAAGCTTTTTGGTAATTAGCATTATTGTCCATGTTTGTGCAAGCCTTGTCAATTTTAATGGTCTGCTTGATGAGCAGTTCATAAACAATTCACAATGGATTTGATCTGAAAAAGTTTGTCAGCCATCGAGGCTGTAGGCAAAGCGATCTGGAACTCTCTGTGGTTACTCCAAATCAGACAGAGCCAGGGCTCTGGGAAATGTATTTACAGTGAGATAATGTAAATAAACTGCCTTTGCGAGCAGACTCAAAGCACAGCGCAGATATTTAAACACTCTCACCCTGGGAGGCTGGAGATTTGAACTCAGAGCGATCCCAGACTCTGCACGTGGCACCAGCTACCTCTCTGCTCGGTATTCAGCAGTAAAAGAGACAGATTGGAAAGGGGGTTAATGACCAAGCAATAGCCTGAAGTCCCGGCCAGGAGGTATATAGTACAAAACTGGCTACAGGCCATAGGCATCAGAATCAGATCTGACACTATAAGACACTCAGCTTGCACGCGGATCTCTCCTAGTTCTCAGGTTTGAAAAACAAATAACGTGTGTGTGTGTGTGTGTGTGTATACTACTATCATCATAAATGCATGGCAGGTTTATAGACATAAAGAGTATGCAGAAAGCAAGTTGCATACCTTTCAGAGTTACCCTACCTTTTAGAATTAAAGGTGAAAACAGGTGATGTAGGAGGCATTGCTCTCAGAATGATTTAAATTACATTGACCGTGGAAGTATTGACAAAGTTGTTTGTGTGGGGGGAAAAAACTTTTTCTCATTTACTTTGCACTGTTTTGAGAAGGAGCTTTAATGGTATTCACTTCTTGATTTGAAACAAAGCTCCTCTTTTATTGTATTGTGCGGCTGTGGTGAGGGGTTCAGTCATGGTGCCTGTGTTCCTGAGATGATGCTCTCTGTTAGCTCCCCATAGTAAAGCTGTTTATTCACATCTCTCCATTATCCATGTATTAGTGCTTACCGCTTCGTCTTGCAGTAAAATAACACCAGATCCCTGCTGCTGTTTCAGTGGAAATAATGCTAACATTGGTAATAAACCAAGGAAATAAACCAACCTGTCACAGCTGAACATTCCCTCAACAATTTAAATCTGAACAAAGTAGAAAACGGTGATGTTATTTGCTGCTGTTGACTGATGAAAAATATGTGATAGTAGAAAGGGAGTGTATATAGTGGGTCTCTGTCTGCTTAAGAAGGATTCAGCCATAATTTCACATTTGTTTCCCTTTTTTGCTGATAACAATGAAAGGGGACACACAGTGTTTCTTATAAACTACTTTGCTTTCATACTGCATTTCAGCATTTTTCTCCACATATTTTGCTAACTATTGCAAATCACTGCAGGGGAACTATTCACATCGAGCACTTTGTACATTTTTTTCCCAGACCTGTCACTTTCTGTATTATTTTCCTTTGGACGTACTGTCAGGTTGTAACATTTAGCTCTCTGAAATCGCACTTTTCCTGAGAGACGCATTGACCTGTGCCCCTTTGACTTTATTTACTGTCAGAATGTGAATACTGAGCATTGAAGATTCACCTTTTCATTCTAAATTGGCAAAGGGCACTATCTCTGGGACAGCCATGGAGATTTGATAAGTTAGGTGTGCTTAAATTTGCATAAATACCTAGAATGAATAGATGAGAAGGCAGTTCTCTGACTATTTATTTACTTCCATGCAGAGCATACATATTCTTCATAGTCTTTTCATTATCTCATTTGTGGTGGTTTTATAATTTAAATTGGATCTGTTCATTTGCATACGCTATTCTTTTAAATTAAATCCTCATAAGTTTTTTTTGTTTTGAATTATACATTTAATTGCAAGGCCGTTGTGCTGTAGGATAGCTGTGGATGTGCTCTCTATGTTGTTTCCCATAGTGCTCTAGGATAGATGTGAACCTGTTATCCCTAGTGTTTCCACAGAACAGAGAATCAAAAGTAACCTGCTTCTCCTGGTGCTAATGTTGACCTAGTCTGGAACAGTTCTGGCCTGGGAGTGAGAGGATTTGACCAATGCAAAATGAAGGACAGTCCATTTTAGAGTTCTCAAGCACTGATGGGGGAAAAGAAAGAAGATAAAGAAGTTCTGCTTCAATATGGCTTCAGCCAAAGGTGAATAGGCACACGTGTCAAGGTCCCTTTGTGTTATCTATTACACTAGCAAAGGAATATTTGGGAATGAACCCCATATATCTTACCTGTATTGTACTGTTCCATCATTGAATCTTGAACTCTTTGACCTGATTCATGTCATTCCACCCCACAATACATTTGATAGAAATATTTGATTAAACCTGAGACTCTACTAGTCTGAACTCCACACGTTCAACGCTCTGTTGTCATTTGATTTTTAATTGGAATCAAAATTGAAGTATCAATAGCATTATGATGTTTGATTACCATGTTGCTGTCACATTTTCATTTCAGCTGATTGTCATTTCAGCTTTTTATCTTGCATAATTCATTTTCATTTTGTTTTGAACTCACACATCAGACAGGAAGGGAACATCCTTTTGTACACTGCACTGCCAATCCACCATTTACCCATTTAAATTCTTACTATGGTTTGTTCCTTTAAGATATGTTTTGAGAGACGGTTTTCAGCACATTTTTTCCCAGTTAACAGTACAGATACAACATGCTTGAGGTCAAAAAATCCTCCTCCTACTCTTATTATTATTATTATTATTACATTGACTAATCTCTCACAGATTTACCAATGAATGACTAATGAGTGATGACAGTTTGTAAGCCTTAACACATGGTACATCATCACACCTTTGTTTCATTAATGTCTGATTCACACCAATGTCTAATTTATGTGCCATGATGGCTTCAGATGTATTATAACGGTGTGTTATAATGTGCAGCATCAACCTAGTTTTGGAACATTTGCATCAAGTGCATAGTATTTATGTTTCTGTTATGTTAAGTATTTGCTAAGTCTACATAAGCCCCGTCTATGTTTTTTAGATATATCAATAAATCATTTATTTATGATTATGAAAACATTAATTCATGTTAACTTGTGTAACCTTAATGTTACCAAACATTTTCCTAAATAAATTGGAGCATGAAAATGTCTCACAAAAATGTATGATGATTCTTCAAAGTTAATAATACAGTTCAATAATGACAAGGTCAAACAGCATGAGATTTGCTATAGTTGACAGGAATGAATCACACATTTATTTGAAATGTTAAAAATTCTCAGAAACAAGCAAGATCAGAAGATCGGATGAAAAAAAATTCAGAAAAAAGAAATTGTCAAAAAGTGTCTGAAAATGATTTGATAGGTAAAGGATCAAAAAGTACCCAGGATGAAATGTCACTGAGTGAATGCGTTTATTCGTGAACAACCAACGAACGCAGAATGAATCAGAATGAATCAGAATGAATCTTAGCAGGAAGGGTGAACTCATGTAATGCAGTAAAGTTATGAAGTATGTAAAAAACATCAAAGATTACTTTTCTCATTGATTAATGCACATTGACCATTACAAACGATCGATAAGTACACAAAAAGCAGCTATGAAATACCCAAAAAAATACAAGGATCAGAGAATAGCAGCAGCATGCCATGGGTGGCCACTTTGCTGAGTGTTGAATGGACAAGAAGAGTGGAATTCCAGTTAGCCAATGGCTACTTTATTTACCCTTTTTGGGGTAAATAAGTGGTCCATATAGGTGGGATTATGGACTCCCAGAATGCACCGGGGCTGTGTTGATGTTCATAAGGCTGCGCCTTTACAGCATGTCTTGTGAGCACAGCACCTGGGCAGATTGGCCTCACTGTGCAGGTGCCTGTCTGTGGGGCCACTGCTGTCCCGGGTTGTGAGAGCCTCCCAAGCAGCCAAAAAATACAGGAGCAGTGCTTCCTGGTCCTGCACCAGGTCTTTCAGCGTCATAAGTTTTCATTTTAATGAGGCTGATTTATAATCAGAAACCACAGCTACTATACTCTGCTATCAACACAGTACACCAGCTTTTGTGGAGCTTAACCTCTCCGAAGTCATTATGCAGCTGGAATAATGTTGAGCTTTTCAATTTGGGTGACGCTGCCAGCATAAACAGCTGGTAGCGAGGGGAAAATTGAGATATCCCTGAGCTTCAGTGAGATTCTTATTATGTACAGAAGAACCTGTCAGATCTCACCGCCTCAGACATGTGCTGTTGTTTGAGTTTTGTGTCTGCTTCACCAATTTCTTTTTGCAGTCGTAGATCTACATATCCATCTCTTTAATACCCGCTATGTGTATGAATTTTTTTTTTTTTAGCTTGTTACATCCAGGTACCGTGAAGAGATATAGCGGAGAAGAGGCACTGAACCAAAAGAAAAATGTATCCAATCTGTTGCACTTGGTTTAGTTCAATCCCTCTGCTAAGTGCTTAGCTACGTGTCTGTGGCCTGATGTGTTCTGCTGAAGAGCTTCTGCATTTCAGGCCGGGCATGCATTTGGCATACGATTACGGAATACTTTTCACCCACAGGAACACCATAACAAACCAGAAGTGGTTCAAGTAGAGCCGCAATATTTTCAGGAATAGACGGGTTATCAGTCCAACGCTCACAAGTGTGAAAGAGAACAAGAGGAAAAACTGGGCTAGAATAATCACAGGGCTTACCGCTTCCTATCTTAGCAATGACTCAATGACATGATGAATCGCCATGACGACATCATCACTGATGGTCAGTCTTAAAATATTCCCCTCTTGCATCTTAATAACCTCATAATGTCTCTCTGTCTCTTTCTCTCTAAATACACACACACATGCACATTTGCACACACACATGCACACAGACACACAATAGCAGGGCAAGGGACAAAACCTAACATTCAGATGTCTTGTAAGACTTCTGAGGCTTGTAGCTGCAGAATTAATATTTTCTGTTGCTTTATACATATGAATATGTATCTCATCTTCCAGCCCACACTGAGACATTAACACCATCTGAGATCACTTTTTTTTCCCAGTACTATGTACATAAACCTGTAATAAATTGCAAGAGCATATGTACCTCCTTGGGTACATTGACAGAGGTTTGAAATCCGGGGCAGATTTTCCAGTATACACATTTCAAAAGATTGGTCATCATAAAATCACTGAAACAGTATTTGTCTAGACATTCTATCATAACTATTTATGCAGCAAATTTCAGTCAGCCGCTGTGTATTTTTGACACACACCAAAAAACTTTATACCAGCAGGCTGTGTTTGTTCTGCAATCCAGATACAAATACTGTTCACAAAAATTTCAAGATAGATACGGTGTAACTATTTCCCTTCACAAATATAGCTAACTTGCCAACGCTTATAAATATGGAATTATCTAGAGCTTTCTAAGTGCAGTCCCTGAGTAAATTTAATTTACAGCAGTTCTCGGTATTTTAAAAGGAACATTTTAAAGATAGTCTTGGCTTCCCCAACAAGATCCTTGAGAACCAGCATTCAAAGACATATGTTTGTACTGAAGAGCAATGCCATTACAACATGAGAAGGGATGCCAACAGCATATAACGTTCAGAGTCAAGCATGGTTATACCAGTTTTTCCCCACTGATAATCCAGTAGACAAAAATTTCCATACAATCCCTCCCCCTCCATGAGATGGAGGATGCCCTGAGTAGCTGATATGGAAAGGAGACCGTAAGGAGGATTTTTATAGTTTTGGATGGGACCAGTTTGACAGGGTTTGGGTAATTGCGTAGGGATTGTCTGTAAATTCCCCTTCCGAATCTTCATTTGGAACTTCAATTAAAGTAAGAGGGGATTCCTCATGTAACCAGGCAGAAAAGTCATGTCTGCACTCCATATGCTTCATTCATATGAAACAGGTTGCCTTTCACAGCCACAGAGTGATGGGGGAAATAAAATGGATCAAGTCATAATTATAATGGCAGAATTTAACACTTCTATCACATTTTAGATTGTGACAAATATGATTTCTGCAGATGATTATATAACAGCTGAAAGAGAATTCTCTCCCTGTCTCTCTCTGCACTGATATGTACTGAATATTCTTACTAAGTAATGCTTCTAGAGATGCATGATGTATTCTGCCACCATGAAAGAATAACTGCCAACACCACTGAATTAAATTTTTAAAAATCAATGCTTAACACTACTACACAAAGAGTGTGTGCTGTCAGTTGTCATACTTGACAAGAGCCTTTTGTTGCATATGAGTGGTTCTTGCAAATAGGACATATCTGTTCAGCCTGAATTTTAATAAAGATTTAATGAATGTTTGTGCATAACAGTGATTCACAATTGAACGTAAGTGTTACATTACAAATTAATGAAAGATAGTGTTTCTTGCATTGAAAAAGTACCACTTGCCTTTACCTGTGTACTGTAAGTAATTATTTCAATGCTAATCCTCTGTAAGAGTGGAACCTGTGAATGTCTTTCCTCTGATTAGCATATGAAACAACTTGCGTTTATGCTTAATAATAACATAATTCTAAAGGAGAAGCCTAAGGAATCTAGCAAAGTTTCAAGTCATTTAAACCATTTAAATGCTGGAAACCACATGTAGCAGAAAAATTTATAATAGAATAGAAAAAGGAATATAGAATAGAAATCAAACAGTCCATTCAAATGTATATAAAATCTTCTCCAAAATAAGAATAGATGAATCTATGGCAGTGCATTATAAATACAAATACAAATACAGACACAAAATACAAATACATATCTGACAAATAACATACATGTGTCACTGTTCAAGTTAAGTGGACTCGGTGGAAGCATTGTAAATTGGTTCTGGTTGCATGTCAAGTCTCGTCACTTTAAGTTTTTCGATGCCAGCTGCTTTGCTTGATTAGGTGATAACTTGTGGCCATTTTGTTTTTAACTGAAGGAGTTTTCACAAGCACTTTATTTATAATGGGGATACTCTCAATGAATAGATATGCAAACACATGCTAGTACTGCATTTGACTCCAAGGATCTAAACTTTGACATTTGCCAAGAAGGAAAAAGCCCTGGCTGACCTTCTTGTAGATTCTATGACTGTTTTCAGGACAAAAATGAGGTACAACACTTCCTAGATTTTTATTCATTGAGACCTGCTCAGACACTTGACCTCTTTAATCATTTAAACCAGGGAGGGCCTGAACTGGTCCCTTGCCATCCTCAAGAGTACATTTCTTTGGCATTTGTTGATCTAAAAAAGAAAACTGTCATACCATGAGGGTTATGCCATGTTACTGGCACTGTCAGTGAAAACATGTCACCATCATATCTAATTATTGCAAAATTTCATACATGCACTCTTACACTTTGCAGTAAAACAAACAAATTCCGATCAACAGTTATGAATTAGACTGTAATGTAGAAGAATATCTGAACAAAAAAAACACCAAAGGATTGCTACTTAATTACAGCCCTCTGATGGTGTTGTTGACAAATGAATGTGTCGTGATTTCCTGAACAAACAAAACAAGCACCGCTGTAAGACTGACCCATGGTCGTGGTGCATTAAGATTGCAGTGTTTGTTTTGGGTTTCTGGTTCCTTTATTGAAAACCGATAATTAGCTCTTATATTTCAATTTCCTTTAAGGATTTATGTATTCTGAAGAAAAAGCTTTGGTTTAAAGGAATTACTCAGAGTAACAGTGTATTTTCTCATTCCCTAACATAAAAAACAGAACACAACCAAATGCAACACAGTCCTTTTAAAAAAGTGTGATTATGGTTAAGTGAGTAACTGTGCAGATATTGTGCCAATCCAGCAGTTTAGTGCCAGTGAACACCTAGTTTAATGAACAATTTAGTTATCATGAAATCATGTGCTATATGTGACCAGTGCCTATTTGTGTAGACAGTGAGATTTTGCATTAATAATTCAAATCGATCAATCACTTATCAAAATGGATGTGTCATAGCGTGTGCTTACAATTGTCACAAAGATCTGGACAGACTGCATTTAAGAAAACCCAGACCAATTAGAGAAAAACTGAATGGTTCTGATGGAGAATGGTTCCTTGACCTCGGAAAACAGCGGTTGAGATACTCCTACTAAACAGAAAAAAAACAGCAGAAAGTGGATGAGAAATGGGACAGCTAGCAAGTAGAAATACCCAGCAGTCAGGCCAATGTCAAATGTTGCAGAACCACAGACAATATTGGGATTACAGTATATTGGTGACACATGGCAGGTTTGGGTGTGTCCACAGAAATTGAGATGTATCTGACAGGTTTATCTGACTGCATTCAATAGCATTTTCTCCAGACTGATGGGTGATTCTCTTCTGTCTCCAACTGTTGAGTTAGTTTGACCCATGATCTCTTGGTACGAGTTCCTCTTTGACTATGCATAGAGGTTCAGTAAATGTAGTGGTGTCACAACATTATCGGCAATCTCCATCATCTCTTGAAAAAGAAATTCTAGTTTTAAAACAATTGCTCCCTGAAGGAAGGTGCTATGTACCTTGAAGGTATATGAAGGAAATATGTTTTTAATAAAGTAAACATCATTAAAAATCAAATTTGTTCTGTGAGATATACACAGCAAATAAGCATGACCAGGGTGATTATTATGACATATATTTCTAATCAAACTGTAATGAATTGTCGGGAGAGTACCATGCATTTTATGGCTATTTGCCCTGGTCTGGGTTTTCTAGGATTCCTTTCCCTACTCAGGACCAGAACAAGCACAGATAAGATAAGTCAACAAATACACACACATAGTAGGCAAGAGGGCAAATGGTCTACCACCATAAATACCCCAAAATCAGTGACCACGGATCACATACCTACTTAAAATAAGCAGCCATCACTTTAAGATTGCAAGAAGTCACCTAAAACCTAGTCAGATACTTAAAACCTCAACCATAATGATTGACTGTTTGGATTCACATTATTTTGCCAGATAAAAGCGGAAGTGGGGCGTGATACGCCTGCTTTGTTTAGTGGTAAGCATTAATCTGCCCCTCGGATGTAGAATCCTTGGCTAAACGGTGGCTACAGTCATGTTTGGTAATCTGAAAGAGGTTTAGGCGCCAAATACTTCTAATATAATCTTAAAGAACTCTTTTTTTAGTCTCTTTTTAGCAAATCTAAGTTGCTTAAGCTGTAACATCCTGGTAGACCACAGCTGCAGGGGGTTGCCTTCTCTCCCCCCTTCTCCCCTTCCTGAGCACAATCAGCGTGTGTGTGTGTGTGTGTGTGTGTGTGTGTGTGTGTGTGTGTGTGTTTCTTTGTGTGTACCTATACATTTGGATCATTTACCCTTTTGTACCCCACAGTAATTGTACTCTCATGTCATGGAAAAATGTGGAAAACCCAATGTTGTGTGATAACACATGTATTTCTCAATATAGCAGCAAAACCACCATTTTACCAGTTCCTCTCAGCTAACTCTCTCCTCTCAACCCATGCCTATTAATGTTTGGTGTCATTGTGATGCTCATGAAGAGCTGAATGCAAAGATGAGAATCTTGAAAATTTATCTGGTATTTCCAGATGTTTGGATCGAAAGGAAAAAATTAAGTCCTGGAGAAACTTCCAGGCACTCCCCAACCATAAAATTAATCATGCGTGGGTCAGGGAGGTGGAGAGAGCTTCTTCGTAAGTCAGGCCTAGAACAGGCCTCTTCGCTCAGTTTTGCCCCGCTCAGTTTTTGCCTCAGCTCAGATAGACGCTCAGTCATCCGTTCAGTCATCCAGTCCGTGGCTCAGTTTATCTTGCAACTTTTTGCATTTTTTTTTTTGGGAGTTTTGCTGCTATCGTGAGTGGTTCCTGTGTTCTTCCTTGAGAAAGGTAAACAATTGGCTTGGCTAATTTTCTCAGCACGCATTCATTCACCCATTCTGTGATCCATCCATGTTCTTGTTTTGTTAATGTCTGTATGTAATTTAGTGTCTGTTAAGGTAGTGGACCAGGTCTGTAGCCCAGACTTTGAATTTTGTCTTGTCTTCGTGTAACTGCTTAATAAACCTTTTTAATTTATTCCAGTTGTGGCTCTATATTTCTGGAAAAGGTTGATCCACCAGACTGCTCATCTCCTGTCAACGAATTTGGTGATTTAATTGATAGTTAATATCTTTAATAATAATTATTCATTTAAATCATTTTTATTATTATTTTACATGTTGGTTAAGTGAGGAGTTTTAGTAATTGACGTCATTTGGGTCCGGTATTCAGAGTGCCGGACGATAAACAAGGGCGTTAATTTCTAAGACCGCTGGGTTCAGACCATTGAATTTTTATTAAATCCTCACTTCCCCGACAGAATGATAAGTGAATTTTCTGAATTTGATTTTTTCCCTTTATATTTTTTACATAGTCATGCCATATGTCATGGTAGCATTTTTAAATCTGTTCATTTAATTTTCCTTTATTTGTGAATTAAAGCTGTAAATTAACTGCAGAGCAAACATCTCTTCCACCTCCCTTATGCAACAACAGTACAGCGTTAAGGACACTATCGGTGTCAGGGGCGCTCTCTGCTTCTGATCTACTGCGTTTGCCTTAACGAACCTCATAAAATAGGCAATTAGAAAGACTTCCTTATGGTGAAGATGTCTGTGATAGGCCAAAAAAGCAAACCTAGATTTCATTCCACAATGTAAATATCATTACCAAAGGAAAACCAAAGGAAAAATGTGACACATAAAATATTAAACCTATATCATTCAAGACTGTCACCTGGTCTGCCCACTCACTTGACAATGCCCTCCTCTTCACATTTTTTCCCTCCCTAACTGTGGAGAGCCTTCACCACCTCTTCTGTGGACTAAATGCTAATTGTAAATAGTTAATTGATGTCAATCATTGTTAATTGTGGCAATCACTTAATTGTGTTAGTTTGTGTGGGGTACCAGCCTATTAGATAATGACCCACACCTTACTGATTGAGGCCTGATTAAATACAGGTGCGGCTGCAGAGCAGGAGGGATGCTCACTTTATCCCTGCTACTGGTTTGCATAGACTGGTTTCTTTGTTTGGTTTTAAAATAAATTATTGGTTTTTAGACTTTTGTTCTTTTTTTTTTACTCGTTTATTGGAGAAGTGTCGGCCAGCTTCTCTACACTAACATTCCCCTAATTCATCTGCCTGGTGCTGGCCAGAGACAGATGGATTCCCCCTTTGAGCCAGGTTCTGCTCAAGGTTTCTGCCTTTTTAGTAAGGGAGTTTTCCCTTGCCACTGTTGCTGTTGGCGTGCTCTTAGGGGTTCAGACTCAGGATCTCTGTGAAGCTTCTTTGTGACAAATTATCTGGCCAAAAGCACCATACAAATAAAATTGAATCAAACTGAATTAAAGTTCTACATTAGCAAAAAAAAAAGACTTTTGCAGCTCACAGATGTGTTCTAATCAGCTAGCCCACCAACTGTCATTCAAATGTGATATATATATGTTTCTTATCTCTGTTGGGAATCAGTGTCATTATGAAAGTAGATGAGAGCTCTTTCCATTGCATTTGTAATACTTACATTCTGTGACAGGGATTTTAAGAATATGAAAATATCAATAAGTAGGACTAGATGATACCATCAGTCCAGTTCAATTTAATGTTATTTAATATAGCTCTGTAAAATAGGAATAGTCAGAGAGTGATTCGCAGAGGACATGGCAAACAATGTGATTTATGACAGAGAAGAAGTCACCTGGAACCAATGAAATTACTCAGGCCTGTGGACGGAGTGAGGACCTCATTGAAAACTTCAGTTACATGTTGAAAGGCTTTGTGGGATTGGCTCTACAGGGGACAGGAAGACGCATTAAAAAACCTTCGGATGTTAATGGAAAAAAGTGAAAAATCTCCCCTTGGTCCGCCAATAGAAAATAGAGTTTTAGGAGTGAATTTGGTTTAGATTTTAGTTTGGCGGCAGAAGTAAACTTTCCTTTCCACAGAAGAAACTAAGCTGCAACAGCTGCAGCAGTCAGTTTACAGTCTTATTAGTTATTGATAGCTGAGACAGCAGTGAACAATAGCCACAGGTTCCAGGGTTGTAGGGGGCATCTGCACTGATCAGAAGCTGAGTCTCCCTGAACGGATCGACAGCAAAGCAGGTGCTGAGGTATACGTGGGACCTCGACGGCAGCAGCCGGAAGCGGGGAAGATGTGGAAGGAGAACAGAGGAGAGGAGGAGAGAGCCCGTGGGCCCCCGTTGTAAGTAGGTGGTTGATGGGGAGGAGCTGAGGAGTGATGGCTTTACAGCACCATGCATCAGCCCACACCAAGGTGACACGAAGCAGCACCGGCAGCAGCGAGAGTGAGGATAAAAAGCCCTGAACACCGCAGGGAGGAGGGTGTGTTTAAACCGAAATGAAGGATGAAGAAATTGGATTTTAACCTGGATTTAAACATGGAACTTTAAACATGACGATTCCAGCATATGATAGGGAGGTCATTCCTTTCCCTCGGAAACATGCTTGTTCTAACTGGCTGCCTGAGAACAGACAGATTCAAAGATATTATATTTAAAACTTTCAGGTATTAGCTATGATGTTGGCAGCCCATACAGTGTCTTGTAGGTGGGGGCAAAATTTTGAATTTTGTATCTGTATCAATATGTTTTTATTTTCCGTTAGATTCCAGGGAGAGGGAGAGATCTGATATTATGAAAAGATCCCAAATCTCTTTCATGGTGTTGAAGAAAACATGTCTCCAAACTAAAAGAGCACTGTGTATGAGACCTATACTGCTATATTGATATATTCACCACAGGCATACCTGAAATACAGTATATATTCTGGAAAATATGTGTATAGATTTTACTTGCATACCTGCAGCAACACATTTCCTCCAGGACTGGCCTTCATGTTTGAATAATTATGAAGTTATGAGGCACTTATAATGAATAAATGAGTATAGGTTTCCTGGCAAACATATCAGCAAATATATTTGCAGACATATTTGTGCAAATATATTTATGCAACCATATATTTTTAACACCATCAACAGTATAAGGCATCCTCCCTTACATTAATTACTCCAGTCTGGAGTTAAAGAACAGTCATCCATGTTTAGGATGAAAAGTGACATCCAGCCGCAGTGCCACCCGAAGTGAGAAGACAGCTCTCTGTATTTTAGGTATGTTTTCTCAAAATGTAATAACCAAAAAACAGCCAGAAACTGGCAGACGACGGTAGAGTATCTGAAACTGAAACAATCGCAATGTTTGCTATGGAGAGTGAAGTCTTCTGATTGGCTTATTGGCAGTAATTGACAGCAGACAGTAGCTCCAGTTAGGAGGGGGTTCATGAAGCCTCGGTCTTGTGTCAGTGCTTATTACAGCCGTGTTGCAGGAGGCAGGCACATATCCTCTGGAAAGACAGACGCTGCCTATTTTCGGAACAGGTTGAGCAGGAAGCGGCCCCTTCACAAGCTGCATGGGGATAGGATCAAACAGGTTGAAGATTTTGAAGTCGTAATTATTTGTGTTCGTTCAGGCGTCTATCAGGAAGAAGGTTTTTAAAGATTCTCTTGGCTCTGTACAGGGGTGGGGCTGTCTCTCACATGTTGCGTTTTCAGACACAGCCCCATGTGTTTGCTTTTTAATGTTTTCTCATATATTCTAATGATTCTAAACCAAAAGACTATACTGCTTTAGGTATCATTATCTTTGGTCCTGGCAGAATACAAATAGGACCATGACTTTTATTAAAAGCTGTGTCTTTCAAGGTTAGTGGGTAGGGCTTACTATGTGTTTATTTCACTTTGCTGACTGCCTATGAGTGTGTATATCAGAGTCATTCTCATGAAGTATTGTCTAATGCATTTTACTTATGTATGAGACAAAAGCATACATATATATATGCACTGTCACATCACTGTGAGCACATTAAGATAATCTCCAATTATTTTGGAGACAGTTATTTATTTGAGAGTGGAGCTTACACTGCATCCAGCACATTTTAAATCACTAATAATTTCCAGTCAATGCTTGTTAAGGGCAGATTAAAGCTTTTTCTGATTAAGTATCAGACATGTGCTTGAATCCTAATCACTTTTAACACCCATAATAAATAATAAGCATGGGACCCTTGTTCATTTGCCAGATTGAGCACTGAATCTAATGGTCTAGATTACTGTCCCCGAATCCTATCAAATCTGTTTTGTGTTGAGAAAGGGTTGAGGACATGAAAAATGCTTACATGAATTAATATTGTTGCTTAGCAATGAAACTTCATACTCAAAAGTGGTGGATGTATGGAGGGGATATGAATGCATTAGAGGACAGCTGAGAGAGAGCATTTTAAATGAAACGGAGCCTTCTCTTTCTCTCCAGTCCAGAGATCTGATTTTTTTTTCCCCAGTAGGGCTTTCTGCTCCCACACCCCAACGTTCGTCTCATTAGGGTCTCTCAGTTCTGTTTGTCTGAGATCCCTGCTAACGTTTCACTCCCCTCCTAATCCCCTGTACTTCTATGTATGACTGTGGTGGGAATAGCAGGTATCCCCCTTCATTTCTGCCACTCTGTCTCCGCCTCTCCTCCTTATCTCTCTGGTAATGCCTGGAAGACTCCTCTCCATTCTGCAGTGGCTTTATCAGAGGAATGTTTTACAGGTTTTAACCAATGCTGCATCATGTTTTCATTTTACTCTCTGGTGAACTGTGAAATCTGTATCTATTTATCTAGCCACCTATTTAGTCCGTGTGTGTGTGTGTGTGTGTACAGTAAGCGACATATTTAGTCGTACTCCTCACTAAAAAGGAACAAAAACATCTTCTAAAACAAAAAATTAAACATATTGGACATTTTGTCTGGTTAAAATTTTCAGAAATTGTGATACATTAATCTTACAAGCCTTACAGAGAATGTCACATTGCTACTGATTTGAAATATTCAAGCCTTAGAAGTGGCAACACAATAACATCCTGTGTATGCATATACAGACTTTATTTTAAAAGTTATTGAGTAAAACTCTTCTCTGTCAGGCTGTCATGCCAGCTGCATCAATCTACATTCCCCTGTATGAAAACTGAAGAAAGGGAATTCACAGAGTAAATGTTTTGTGAAAAACCGACATCTGTCTCTGAATATTGCTGTTGAAAATAATAAAACTGTTGTTTTCCCATAGTGTCATTTCCTTTTGCATTTGTTGTCAGTGTCAGTATTTACAGAATGCCAGGCCAAATCTTGGTTCCCCTAAATAAAAAATATATATATTATTATTATTTCTCACCGGTAAATACATTCGATGCAATGGCATAGTAACTGTTCTAATGTGTAGTCCCTGCTTAGAGGAGGCTGAAAGGCAAGTGCATGACTGACTTATGTTTAATGCAACATTTTCTTTAATGTGAGACAAACTGTGAAACAGAGGGCTACACAAGATAAAAATTAACCATTTGGAAGACACATTTCTGTAACTATAATGAGCAGCATTTTAACTCCGGTGAAATTCTCCTAGGAGGGCTCCTTTTGGTTTCATGTGCCTTCCCATGTCCGTGGCTCTGTGTCTATATAGTGCCCCCTTGTGGTTGCACAATCAACTGGAGCACATTTTACAAGACTTTGAAAACCAGAAACGCTTACCCGTCACCATCTAAAGCTTGATCATGCGAAAACTCTGTGACATATGGGTCTGAAAATTCAAAAAACATCACCACCAGCCGGGGGTTAATAGGACACTCATTACAAGAAGAGGAGGAAGCCCATCCTCTCAGACAGATCACTCAGTGCCTCGACCTGCTCTTCCACAATTAGCGTGATAGGTGCGCTACACCCAGCGCCACTGCCTGCCTCCAGTCCTCTCTGCTTTTGTACACAAATGACTGTGTGAGTCACAGGCCCCACCTGCTCGGAGATGCAGGCTGCAGACGGTGCAGTCCTGGTGGGTCTTTCATCAGACAGGAAGAGAGACTACAGAGAGCAGACTGAGTGCTACACGCAAAGGTACATGAACAGCTCATTAGTATTAATAGAGAGAGAGGCAGCAGAGGTGGTAACTAGTCTCAAAACTAAGAAACCTATTTTCATTTTGTTTTGGGTTTTTTTTTTTTTGTTTCCAGCAACAGTTCACGGAAACAGGAGTGACGGGGCTGCAGAGCAGATGTATCTTAGCGCCATTGCTGCTGGTACACTTTCCTCGAACTCCAGAACAGATGCATCGGCAGTAAAGCTCAACAAAGGTCATGTTTTATGCAGAAAGTAAGAAGGTTCTGAATTGGATAAAATGATGCTGACACTGTTTTAGGGAACCTTTGCAGAAAAAAAGGTTATACTAATTTTCAGTATTTGATGCCAAAGAAGAGCTTCCTCTATTCAAACCAAAGCAGAGGGCACATCTCAGAATTTGGGGGCAAAGTTGTAGGGGTCTTTGTTCCCCCAAATGGTGGCATGACATGAGCAGTGTGCCCCGAGTCTTTCTCAGAGAATAATAATTTCCCTCCCCACTTCCCCTGAATTCTGGGTAAATTCATAGTCACTCAGAGTCCCAATGCACCATGCCCCTGACAAAGACAAAAGGAGTGCTGGCTCTTTCCTACCAAACAACACGTAGTTTCTGAGCAAAAACTAAACAAGGACCATAGAGGCTCTCTCATGACCTTGCGGGTGCCATTTAAAATTCATCATAAACTCGACAAGTAGAATTGATACCTCGGTGTAGAAAAGTGAACAGGATGACCTAATGCTGGTATGTTGTAGAGTATAAAATACTGTCATAGACATACACAACACGAGCCCAACACATTCCTAAGAAGGGTGATGGAAGTTGTATTCTTTCGTATCCACTGTGTTCTTAAAATAAGCTCAAAGGGTTTCCTGTCAAATTGTTCCGGGCTTCTGATAGCATGTGTGCCTCTCTAAACTGAGCAAAACGGGACACTGACAAAGCCTCCAAATGATAGCTGAATGGTGCGATACATGGCGTAATGTGTAACAAAGCATTTGCTCTGGCCCATTTCCCTCACATGTGGCACATGTCCGTGCTGCACTGGAAATTCTGCATAACTGAATGACAAACCCGTCTCGTTCCTCAGAAAAGACAGAATACATTACACCGATACTCATTACGGGCGACGTCACCGCGGGATCAAATTGGATTTTTCCGCAGAGAAGAAAACTGACATTTGAAGACGGTTTGCACAGGACGTCGCGCTCCTGTGAAGTCCTTTCATGTAACTCGTCACGATCTTTTTTTCTAAACCTTTTTTTTTCTGCAAAGGTTGTTCATGCACTAGCCTCACATGAAAGACCTTTGCTGTATTGCAGTTATCTGTTCTGCGCTGGGGTCATTCCGTTCACACTCCCACTGGAGCTCTGTATTTCTGGCTTCCATCTGCCCCAGCTCCTTTGTGGCCGTCTAATTGAGTATCTGTAAGGCCATGCACAGGGGTATAAATCTAGTGTACGCCTCACAGAGTGCACACATTGTGCTGTAGCAATCACATTTTTTCCTCTGCAATGCAATCCGTGTGTGCTCTTATGTGATATGTAAACAAACAAACACACACACACACACGCGCGCACACACACACATGCATACGCACACAAATGTCGCCTTATAGACCTTCAGAGAAAAGAAAAAAAAAACATTTTGTCTAAGAGTATTTATGGAGCACCAAACCAATCAAAATCTTGACAACATAAATGCAGGTAATTGCCAAAATAAAGGAAATACTTCATTAAATGAGGGATACAAAGTACATTGGAAGTGGGTACTTCCAAACAGGTGTGGTTATTGGCTTAATTAAGCCATGAAGATCCCATAATGCTTAGGGTTATGAATAAAAAATATTCAGCCGGCCCAGTTGCCAACATTGCTGGAGGAAGTGATGTCAGCGACTTTGAGAGAGGGGTGAGTGTTGGGGCACATTTGGCAGTAGCTTCAGTGACAAAGACTGTGGATCAAGACTCTTTATGTTGGTGTTTCCTTTATGTTGGTAGTTACCTGTATATATGTGTGATCCCTCGTTAGCAGATAACACTACTGTCTTTCTTTCTAAGATGACTGCAGTGAGGGCAGGTGTTTGCAGCTGCAGAGGTGGGTGGATGGGCATGTCTGGTGATCTAACATTCCTTCCTCTTTTATCTGTTATCTTCCTTCACTTCTCCACTTGGAGGTGTGCTGTTTCGCAGAGGAAGGACCCATTAAATATACTTTTCCTCCATCTCAAGTGGTCCTGCTCAATGCTCTCCCAGCATTCAGACAGAATCAATGCTGAAGTTATTAACATCACCCTTCAAGGTGTCTTTGAAGCACTTGCTTTGTCGTTTGCGGGTTGTGGTGTTCACCTCTTTCGGGATGCTAAGTGAGTCTCTCCTGGCAGCTGATCCTCAGGACTTGGCACAGACAGTGCTCATGCTTTCTCTCAATTACTTTCACACATCTATAGTGTGTCATCCAGGTTTCATGTCCCTATACAGGTAGAATGTCAGCTTTGTTTTTGGTATGGATATCACAATTGTCACAGGGTCTGTGACTCAGGTGTGTAGCAAAAGCTACACTGCCGCAGCTCAAAGAGTGCTGAATTTCAGCGCTGTTATCTGCCTTTGAGGAGAGGTGCCTCCAGAGGTATAGGAGGGAGTCAGCGCATTCCAGAGATTCTCCATTGACTTGGACAGCAGGGGTTTGTGGAGCCTATGCCAGCTTGGACGAAGACATTAGAATGTCATCGCATTCCAGCTACTGCTGACCCAGCATATGTGTTTGTCATCTATGGTCATTTCCACTAAATTATGTTACGTTATATTGTTCCCATTTACCAGGCACTTTTATCCAGAGCAACTTACGAAAGTTAAGTATATACATGTTATCCACTTATACAACTGGATGTTTACTGAGGCAATTCTGGGTTAAGTACCTTGCCCAAAGGTACAGCAGCAGTGCCCCAGCAGGGAATTGAGCCAGCAACCTTTTGGTTATAAGCCCTGTTCCTTACCCCTATGCTACACTGCCGCCCACATACCCATCTTGTTTATTTGCTATTTCTCTCACTGCGTCACATCAGAGCATGATGAAAGTAGCAATCAGAGAGACGCTGCAAAATATGAACCTCTAAACAGATGAAATGTAGCCAATATTTACTTATAAAATGTCTACTCAACAAGCACACCATGAACAATATGCAACTGTACCCAACATTAACTTGGCAATGGGATGAACGAATACTGACAGCCAGTTATATATCAAAACAGACATTTAGGTTTTTGTTTTGTTTTTCTCAATTTTTTATAAAATGTCTTTTTTTTCAACTAGGCAGTGAAGACGACTTTATTTCAGCACACACCCTTGATCCGTCTACTGTACTGTTAGCTCTCAATTAACAGGGGCTTTTAAACATCAACAAAGTTTTTGGAAGATGTGTGGTCTTAGTTATTTCAAAATATAGAATGCCATGGATGCGTTTCCTCTTGGCTCCATCTTTCCATCTTGTGCTCTCTGATGCCACTGCAGGAGAATGGGGCTTCTCATTACAGACAGGTATGCAGCTGCTGCAGAGTATGGCTGGTTCGTGATTGGTCCTCTCCAGGATAAATGCTGGCTCTTAGCTTCACAGAAATCTGACTGCCAACACCTAAGAAAAAAAAAAATACCTGACATGGCAATTTGGAGACTGGTTTGGCTTTTAGGATTTTGTGAATTGGCAGGATCTGCCTTTGAATCTAATGAGCTTTGTGTTGTGATCCCTACAGCGGGAGAGTTTCTACAAGTAGAATATAATTACAAAATCAGCTTTAGATGGGTTGGCAGCATTGCAGTACACCAGGCAGGAAGAGGTTAAGTAACATTGCAAAATGCTGTGATGCCTTTCACAGTATGTATAGATTTTCTTGAAGGTCAGAGCTTTGTGTTTCCCTTTAAAAACTAAATTCATGCATCACAGGCGTTCCCCATAGTCATGTCTCCTTGCATTGGCCAGAAGTTAGTGAATGTTGTGGACATAACTCCAGAAGAAAATTTAAATTATGTTTTCCTCAAGCTCCAAACCCACCCTTCAACCCACCTGACCTTTCAGCCCCCATGCGATGTTGTGTGGTACCCTGGGTAGCAGTGTAGCGTACTGGTTAAGGAACCTAAAGATTCAATTCCCTGCTGGGGCACTGCTGTTGTACCCTTCGGCAAGGTACTTAACCCACAATTATCTCAATGAATATCCAGCTGTATAAATGGATAACATTGTAAAAACTGTAACTGTAAGTCGCTCTGGATAAGAGCTTCTGCTAAAATGTCAATAATGTAATGTAATACTGTCATTGTATTCCAGTGTCTTCCAGACTCCTGTATAATTTACACATTCCCCATTGGTTTTGGGATATTCACAAAATTAAGGAATTGCTGATTCTTTGCAGGAGTCAGAATGACGTATCTCCCTCATTTTTCTTTTTCTGGTTCATTTTGAGAGGTAAAAAAGCTCTAATAAATACAAGACCATCATGCTTGTGTATTTAGACCTCAGAAAAAACAGCTACAGTTGCAATGTGTGTGAGTAATACAGCATACTCAGCTAATTACAATATCATCCATCCAGGATGATGTCATTCTTATACAGGAATGACTCTTAAAAGAGGAGTTTGAAATGAAAGGGCAAGTCTACATTTACATTTTAATCCTAACATTGACTTTTATGATGTAACTGTTTTTTTTCATAACTTGGTACAGCATGTATATGAAGTGTTTGGTATTTGTAATACATTCCTTTATTAAATAAAATAAAAAAGCATCACTCTCATTACTAATTTGAATGTCAATGTGTGATGCTGGTGCTGTTCAAGCTACAACGCCATAGCTGTAGCTAATTTAAAAACATGAAATGATAATTTCAGTCACATTAATTATTTTTGAGTGTGTCCATTATAATTGCTACTGTGGTGCTTTCCCTGTCTGCAATGGTTTTCATGATGTGACGCCTCCTTAGCTATTAAGTTAATATAATTATAGAGACTGTGGAATGCCAGAGCCAAGAGGGTAATGTTTTTCATCTGTAAAAAGCATCTTTCCTTTTCCTGCCATGTTGGCTGGCATCCAGGTACAAAGTGAAAGAGCATAACTTTTTTTCTCAAAATATTTTACATCTTAGGTGCTTTGATAATTATCAAGAGATACAAGATTTTGTTCATTAAATCATATGCCACTGTGCTCCACTGAGTACCATAGTAAATGTGATATTGACTCATAAGCAGACTGCTTTATTCCAACAACGGTTTTAAACAGCACTGATTCTTGAATGATTCTGACTCAGTGTTTTTGATCACCATATGCGGTTGACGCTTATATCAGCATTTCCTACAAGTGGAGCACTCTGTATCAGTGTAACACATGACCAAAAGAGTCCTTATTTGGAGCATGGAAAGGTCAGCTGCTATTGCTTATACACTAGATGGCACCTAAACACAGGATTCTGGCTTGGAAAAAAAAAAAAAAAAAAAGCTTTTACTGTGGTCAGACAGAGGCCAGACCACTTTGCACTCTGTCAGTCCAAACTGCAGTCGTTATGCATGTGTGTGTCTGAGCGACACACTCTGGCTCTAGATTAACACTTAACTGGGACCTTGGATCTTGGTCTATCCTTAGCTTTTTATTTCCGTCCATCATGGATTAAGGCGTTATTGAACTGTGTGAGTACCCTCTGCCCACACACTCTTCAGAGAGCGTCCAGGACCAGATCCCTTCAGCTGTGTCTGTGCCTCTCTGAAAACTATTTTGATGTTTTTGAAAGGGTATTCACAGCGAGTTCCCCCATATCTTTATGTAACCACAAACCAGACATGAAAGGCACTTTGCACACGCCCTTAACATGGTAACCCATGCTTTTGTCTTAAAATCCCCACAAGTTTCAGCTCTGTCTGCTGTAATGGTGATGAATTAGCAGTTTCATTTCTTACGGCAAGGAAAGGCTCCATCTAGTGGCAGAGACCTAAAATAATGCAAACTACCTCTCCCCAGTGACAGTTTCATACTCGCATTGATGCTTTCGTGTCAGCAGCATGTTGTGAAATGCAAGTCACTTAGCAATGTTCCAATGATATGAATGTTCTCACCGCTCCTTAAAACCTATGGCTCTCTATGACGAGCAAGCATGGCAAATTGTAACTGATAATCATTTGTGGTTCACTCTTGGGCCACTCAAGTAATCTCAACTTTTTCTGCCTTCCTGCAGGGTTCAAAACAAAGCCAGTGAAAAGAATAAAATGGCTGTTTCACATCTGGAGGTGTAGTGCTTGCTCCTTCATCTGCATGCACTTTGCGTTTTGTGACTCTCGAACTCAGTATTACAGTTCATACACACTGATATAAGCAGTATCCTTCAAGTGGTTTTGCTAATTATGCTTAACTGGTCCAATCCACCTGGGCAGCTGGCATGTAGGACCATGTTAAGAACAGCTACAATGAGTGCCTTTCCAAAGTACCAGAGGCAGAGCGGTCCGAAGAGGTAGCCATTTCTCTGACTCATGTTGTCGAAGCAGACTGTTGTTTAAAGGAAATATTCATATTTCAAGCAAGACGAGATGACAGGGCTTGATTTTCGGCTATTTAAACACACTTTGACAACAACAGCCAAATATTTCAGTGTAATTCAGTAGCACCTTTTAGGAAATCATTACCTTTCTGTCGAGTGTTCAAATGCCTGACAGTATGTAATGCTATCCCACCAACAATATCCTTCACTCAGAATAGCAGTTTGTTCAAGAGAGACAATTTACCGGTTATTTCAGGTGGAACAAAATCTGAATTGTATGAAAAGTGTTGTTTTGGTGAAACCATTTCAAAGTCTCTTTGCCACTATAACAATGTTTGTTTTCTAAAATATAACAGTTTGTCATTTTATTTGTAGTAGTACTATAACCCTTTACAGACTGGTGTCAGAAAAACTTGTGTTTATTCCAGGTATGAGTGTAGTCTAGTGAGCCGCTCATGTGTCCCCACTGATTCTTTATGAATGGTGCACTGCTTGGTGCACATCATATTGAGAATTCTGTCCCTGCTGTTGTTGAACCTACAAGTGTTCTGATTCGTTGATCTCAAACAAAGCATCCTAACTCAGCACAGTAACTCTGACAACACTGGAAAACATCTTGTACCAACTGGAATCTCCTAGACAGAGGACAGAGGGGATACTGCAGCTGAATATCTTGTCATAATAGAATGTCTGTGTTGTTCCCTTTTCAGACCAAATGCTATGCAAAGATTGATACATCAATGCCACTGTGTAGGCAGAATACTTCATGAAGAAAAGGTCCTGTGTCGACAGTAAGAGACCCTACACCTGATGGGTAGAATGCATTGTTTGATGTCACATGACATACATATCTATGATATGCTTTAATTTCATTTTTTTAAGCAAAAACACCAGTAAACCTAAAAGTCAGAAAACTCAGCCACATGCTTAATTAATGGCTTGTGACTGAATTTGCATAGGCCTGGAAGCTGAAATGATCAGATTGATCTAAACCTTTATGTGGCATACCACACTCAGAGGCAAATAGGCTTGTACATGCAATATGAATGCTATTTATGCAGTATTTGAATGGACACTAATATAACTAACTTCTTGAATTTGTGTGTACTGCCACATTCAAAAATTGTAAAACATTCTGTCTCCACAAAAAAGATGTCAATGTTTTCAATATATTGCGGGAAAAGGTCCAGATCTTCCCAAGCAAACTAATAACCGATTCAAAACAACTCATTGCATTACACTTTGGATATGATCTGCGTAGCCTACCTCTTTTATTAAGCTAATTCGCAGCGTCCGGCCAGCTATTCACTGTAAATAGGCGGCTGTTGCCATAGTAACCCAAAGCTCTGAGGCAGTGGTACAGACAACTAAAGGAGGAGCAGGGCATTTAATGTTTACGAAGCAGGCAGCCCGCAGATGGTCCGCGATGCCGTGGGTACCACCCCCCTACAGCAAGATAAGGGAGCGGTGAACAAGTCCTCAGTCCCTTCACCTCGTAATTAATTACAGCGCGTATAAAACAACGATAGACATTAATGACAAAGACAACGCGTCTATGTTTGAGAAAACACAAGTTGTTTTTTTTTCTTCCTTAGATGTTGTTTAATACGCTTTTTTAATGTCCTATCTGCATGTAAGACTGACGGCTGATCACACAGTGATGCACTCGCCCAACACATCCGTGACCTGCTGCGGCTGTCTTCTCACCTGTGATGTGTTTTCGAATGGCATCTGGATGATACGATGATGATAACTGCAAAACTGTGGCCTGAGTTCTGATTGGACAACAGCCATCATGCAGTCATATCTCGACATGCCAGCTTTACAAAGTGGGCACCATGACAGATCTCTCACTGTTCCAAATTCCCAGGAAGGTTAGTATGTGTTGCTTATCGCTGTATCCCTCATTGCTTATCACTATATACTTTTTTCTGGTTGCTAATGGTTTGTTAAACTGTATGAAGTAAATAGCAGCAGTTTCTTGTGCAATATTGATATATTAAGTACATTTGTCTGCATTCATCCACATTCAATTTCTGAGGTGGATCTCTTTCGTGCTTCCCCTACTACATCTACTACCAATGCACTTATCTTGAAACTAGCCCTACCTACACTCTCTGATGAAGCAGGCGTATTCTGAATGGTGTGATAAATTAAATATAACATCAAAAAATTAATTAAATCTAAAGTCTGTTTTTAAAATACGAACAGTAGGCTACATTTGATTGGAACCGCGAGTCTTTTTTTTTTTTTTTTTTTGGCTTCGCACCTGTTGAATCGTGGGAAACATGGTGCTGAAGGACAGCGCCGCATGCCTTCGGGTTTGTTTTCTCCCGCTTCATGTAATTAAATGTTAGTGACATTTAGTTAAAAAAAAATATAGAGGAAAAACACGGATCTCTCCTTCACCTTAACATCAACTCTGGATTTATATATCGTAATAACAAAACATCTGATTACAACTCCACCTGCTGTAGGCCTATCGTTTGGCGATTAAAAAGTGGACAGAAACCCTAAGAAAAGTTTTAAATGAAAATGAAAGTTTCCCTCTTTACTTAAATGTAAAATTTAAAAATATGAAATAATAACAGTATGTGCGCACAAAATATACAATTATATGACTAATAAAGAAAATTTGCATCCTTCGTTTGACCCTATAACCAATAGTTTCAAGTAGCCCAAAACCTGGGAAAAAATGTCCGTTGCATTTGAATGAATTTATTACGTCATCACAACTCTTTAAAGTGCTTCAGCCCACCCGTCTTTACGGCATGTGATTTCTGCAACAACTTAACCTCAATGAAGGTTACACAGAGGATGTCTTATGAACACTTTTTTCACTTTTTGTTCAAATCTTGTGGCTTCTGAGTCAAATGAGATTTCTGAGAGTATAGCATGGTTTTGACTAATACAGTACAACTGTTTACATAAGTTTACATAAATTACAATGTGTAGTAGATCGACTGCACATGCAGTAGAATCAGTGCTGTTTACATTTACTGTTGTTCTTCTTCTCTGCGTGTTTACCAGGATTTTTTTCTATGCTTTTTTAGGGACAGGGGCAATAGGAATAACCGGATAAATGAAATGTTTTTCCAGTGAAATAGAGATGTGTGTGATATACATCTGTAATCTGTGTGTGTGTGTGTGTGTGTGTGTGTGTGTGTGTGTCTGAAATTTAGTGCACATAGCCGCTATTACAAACATACAAAAATCTATGGGTTTGAGTTGATGTGCAGTTTCCTTATTTCACCCAATCTCTCACTGTATTTTCCTCAAATATTAACTTCCTTACACGCATATCTGCATAGTCCATTATCCCAGATTATGAGGCTGTTTAAGTCACTGCCTAGACCCAAAGAATGACCCTGAACAAACCCTACACCCCACCCTGTCAGTGTAACAATGAAGTGTGAATGCACGGCTTCCTCTGTGTTTGCTTCTGAGGCCTATTACCTTGGACTATAAAATGGTTAAACCTCTTCAGACCATAATGCAAAACAGTAATGTAGGCTTTGCAGTATTTCTAGAGGAGTGACAGGTTCATGTCTCCTTTTGGGGTCACTTGGTACATTCTGGCATGGTGAATCATTTTTATGTTATGCATATAAAAACATAATCCATAATCTCTAATATCTGTGAACTTCATTTCACATGGAGTGGATCATTATTTTGTTCCACTGATCATCCAGAATTATTCACTAAACTTGAGTATTTTAAATAATAATGCAATTTAAAAGTGCTATTAATTTGTACTGTTATTCCAAATGCTTAAATATATATCACACTCTCTAAATGCACAATTAAACTTTGATAAGATGTGTGCTGCTCCATAGCAGATTTTCACCCATTAACTGTTCTGCTCAAAAATACAGTAAGGAGAATGAAAGGGAACAATTGCAGTTAATTCTGAAATGACAGGATAGAATGAGCATGATGGCAATGCTCTCTGTCTGGATTGCTTAAAGGCAATGTTTGGAGGTGTCATTTATTTTATCACAAGGGAACATTTTATTCTATCCAAGATGTAGCTGATGGCAGATAGTCTTCTGTCCCTAAGGAACCATCAGAGTTCAGATCCTGTAAATGACAAACAGACAGCCAATACTGAAACAAAAGAAATTCAAACAGGATAAATTCGAGCTCTGTGTAATTAAAGTTAGTATTGATCATTTTGATCAAGATCTTCTGAGATTACTTTAGGGATCTGCATGCTATAAGTTTTGAAGCTTGTTTTTGCCTGTCTATTTGCTGTTTCTGCATTGCAGCTGCAGTCTAATTTGTCCTAGATAACATCTGCTTATTAATGATAATAATACAAATACTACTACTGCAGATATTACTACTACTACTACTACTACTACTACTACTACTAATAATAATAATAATAATAATAATAAAATAAAAATAATGATAACAATAAAATACTTGTCAATCAAGCCATCTGTCCAAAAAATGTCCTAATTACATAATGCTACATTAACCACATAGATAAGGTCGATATCACCAAATGATGTAACAGTTTTTGAAAAATGACATACTTTACTAAGAAGCTGGATTAAAGACACAGGTAAATAATAATAAAAACAGATTTAGGACAAATGTTTGGTTTAAGGCTGTATTTGAGCTTTTAAATAACTGTTGGTTCCTCCCAGGATGCTGGTTATTCAGTTTAACTTGGCTCATCATTAAGGCAAATGCAAATATTACCCTCAGTGGCAGTCATTTCTGTACATTCTGTAGATGTTGATCCAACACAGAATTCTGAATATTAGTTTGAAAATCTCTGAGAATCCTCTGGGTGTGACATCAAGTCACAGTCTCAAAAATTGAAGCCATCTGTATTTGTGAGCGCCGTAAATATTTTATGCAGTGTGTTATGTACAACTATACCACCCAAAAAAATGTACTGGCATTGTTACTCCCGACATGCAGGTTGAGATTAAGTTCTTGTGAAAATTCAAAACATGTTCTTGATAAATGGTCAAACTGTTTATCCTGCAACTCTCTGTGTTGTGATGGGAGTTTATGTTCCAGGGAGCCAGACAGTGAGGGGCCAAGCAATGTAGCTTATTTGTTTATTTATAAAGCCACACTGTTTAATCAAAAACTACAAACCACTGTGATTTACGTACACTAAACGCTGAAGTTGCTTCCAATGTCATTGTCAGCCAAGCTAGCAGGTTTAGCTCACTTTCTGGTAACTCGGCAAATGTGTAATTCAAAACAGAACCACCAATGAAAAAGCCTGCCCTTGGATACATAATGCTCATGACAGGGCAATAAAAAACTTTTTGCAGTCTGCAGAAAAAGTTCAGCAGTTCTCATGGTGGTAGGGCAGATGTTAAACAACATGCAAGCAGGAAACAAAACGTAAAAACGAAAAGTCAGAGATGCAACACCTATAGCTTGTTTTAATAAACCCTGTGAATCCTTAAATAATTAGTAGCTGCTGCTGAACTCAGAAATGTCTATCATAGTAGGGATGTGCATCAAGCATTCATAACACCGGCTAAGAATTGAATCCTGTATAAATTTTCACCCAGACTGAATCGTGAAGCGCATTTCACTGGGGCAAGAAATTCCGGGGGAACCTAAATTAATTTGAAGGTGTTTAATAACAGGAAGGTGCAGCATAAATTGGATGAAAAACAAGTTTGCTGGGATCTTTGGCTTGACTTGATGTTCGGTACTGCAGGGAGTCAAGCACATCAGCAAGGCCGTAGGACAGCAATTTGTTCTTTTTAAGGTACACTAAACACCGCTGTGCACAGGATATTGATATATCAGATAATTAGTCTTACTGATGCATTTTGAGTCTTGTTTCTTTATAACACTGTTTAATGTCTACCTAGTGTCTCTTTGAAGAACAAGCAAAAAAGCAAAGCTTGAATGGGAAATTGCCACATTAGATGGGTAATTATTTACCCCACCACCATTCCATACCCCCCCAAACACCCCTCTCACCACCATCCCAATTTTTGGCCATTGTGGTCGAGTCCCCATAATAGTGATCCCCAGAATGATGTTAACATTATCAGAGCCCACCAGCCCCCAAGAGACAAATCTCACGTTGGGGCACAATGGGGAGAGGTTTTTTTTTTTGGCCTAACTATGAAACAAAGCAATCCTTTTGCCTGCTATAGTTACAATGAGAGAGGATAGGCGTAACACTTTGATGTCAATGAATGACAGCGGATTACTGGTGCTGAAGAGCGCAGCTAATAAATGATGTCAACAGTAGAGCACCAATGAATCCATGTCTTCTATCAGATGCATGCCAATAATGACCTTAATAAATAATGTTCCTGTTGTGCACTGTGCATCCGAGAGCCACACGACAACAGCGTTAAATATGATGTCACTGTGTTCACTGCAAGTGGAAATTGTTTGCATGGATTGTTACTGTTGCCAGGGAAATCATTCTTGTGTGTCTTGAGAGTCCCCAGAGTCTCTCTGTAACATCTGGATTAAAAGGGTGCAGCTGATCACAGCAAAAGCCCCCCAGACCCTTAATGACCACACAGCTGGTTATCAGCCAAATGCATTTCCCAGTGCTTAAGTAATTATCTGTAACATCTTGCATAGAATAGGCACTGAGAAATTAAAAGCAAATTGTGATCTTTTAAAAACAATTTTTTATTGTCTGTCTTGTGCAATTTTAAAAAAGTAAAATCTGCCACTGCAAATTGCAAAAGTTAAGACATTTTGTTGTTTCTTTTATTATTATTATTTGTTGTAGATAGTATTGTGTAATCATAGATTCATAAGGGGATTTTTGAAAGCCAGGATTTTTGAGGATGAAACTGACTGTAACACTGGTTACATTGCGCACTGGTTCTGTGACTGCAAAGAGTACAAAATGTGAAATGGGCAGACACCTATTGCAAATGCATTGCTGAAAGGCTAAGAGCAATCTCATCCCATTAAAGCTGTGTTCCCTTGACAACTGAGCATGAAATGTAAACCGTTTCCATGGCGATTGTTCCAGAGTGCTAATTATCACTGTTGAGGATAATGACGGGCAGGAGGCGGACAGCAATAAGTGTTATCCAGAAATCCCGCCGAAAAAGAAAAGAAGAGTTGTGTTTTTCATTTTCCCTTTGACCTTTTTGTTTCACCGAGCTTAGCTCAGTTTCCTGGTTTCTGTCAGGGCTTTCAAACAGTTGCACTTCAGTGATTTTTATTTATTTGTTCCACTCCCCCCACACACACACACACGACAGGCGCTGATTCTCAGAGGGGGATTGCTGTTCAGATGATGTCAGGGCTGCATTATGAGCCAAGGCAGATGTGTTGATGAAAGGCTGTTTGCACTGGCTATATCCATATTCATGACGCAGTACGAAGGGGGCTCAGCATGTGCTTCTATTAGAGCCTATGTGTGCTCCTGGACCCCTGCATCTGCACTAATCTATAGCAGTTGCCTCTCACCAATCAGCCAAAAGTTTACGTGTGCTCTGTGCTATAAACTGTTAAATCAGCGACAGTTTCTTCAAAGCGTTTTAATAATTAATTTGCTTTTAATGTTCTTTACATTGATGCTGAGCCCACGTCGGGGTGTGTGCGCTGGATATATCCAGAAAGAGGCATGATTTATTAAAATAGCGGTAACGTTCCGCGGTGTAGTACTGTCTGTGTGAGTCATCACGGAGGAAACTGCAGGGGAGGGAGAGCTTGGGTCTTAAACACATGGGGTTCTGTGGGCGGGAATGCACAGCCTCTCCATCTCTGACAGCACAGACAGACAAGAGCAGGAGACACATCTCACTTCAGCCCATATAGGAGGAAGAATGTTAATATGAGGAGAATGAACCAAGCATCCTGTACGCAAAGCTACTAACAGCAGGACACTACAAATATTCGCCCTCTGCAGCTATAGGCTCCTGATTAAGTTTGTGATGATTATACTTGGTTAGTAGTGGAAAAAAGGAAATTTTCAGGTCAGTTGAACAAATGAGGTAAAAGTTTAAAATCTATGGAACTCCACTGTCAGTGTTCTGTTCTGCTTAACCTTAGACAACTACATTTATATTCTAATGTGGCCTTGCATTTCTGTTCATTAAATCATAATGATAGTAAAGAGGCAACTGTAATATATGGTATTGTACAATCTATAAGTGTAGTCTGACTAAGTGTACACTGAGTCACTGAGTCACTTTCTCCACCTACTGCTCCAAAGAGAAGTCGTAACCTTTCAGTTAAGGTGTAGTTAGCCTTACTGGCACAGCAGGCATTCTGAGCTTTTTCCCAGAACTTCTCACCTCCTCCCCCAATGATGCAAAAATATGGGGAAAAAAACTGCATCAAAAAAGTAAGTTTGACTGCAGAGTGTTTAGCTTTTCAAAGGTTTCCATGTTAAAAGAATGCTCCTACCACATAAAAGTTCAGTCGTCTCTGGCTTAAACTAGCACTGTCAATGTTATATAACGAGTGTGGATCCCAACACAAACCAGAAATGAATAATCCCATATTCGCTGTTGGGAGAGGGTTCAGAGGAATGATTCGTCCTAGGGGAGATTGCATCATCGTTCACTTTCATTTGCGAACACACAGTACACACACTGAAGCGAAGTGAACTCAAGACTATTCTTGCCCAGAGTACAAGCAGTGGGAGAATGCACACAAGGTCATTTTACTCATGCAGGTCCATTACAGTTCATTTCTGATCTGGAAATAAAGAACTGAAAGAGAACCTTCCATGGTCTGATTTACATTTCAGATACCACATTACTTACCAAGTATTTACCCAAACCTTTTAGCAATAGACATTTAATATCCTCTTCTTCATTCGCTTTCATAGAAATGGTGAGCTGTGTGGCTTTATCAACATTGATTCCCATTATTTGAGGAAAAACTCATCCTCACACAGCACACATTTAGTGGCATTATACTCTTCATACGTTCAATTATGATTCAGAACATTTCATTTCAGTTTTGGAATTAAATTGTTTTTTTTCCAAAGAACAAATATTTGAGAGAGGCAAAGGGAAGCAAGAGTTTCATTTGTATCATCCCAAAAGTCATTGCTTGGGGTTAATGACAGAGCCTTCAGTTTCTGTGAAAGCAGTCCTTTGTGTTTTAAATGCAGGCTTATTTCAAGACATATTTCATGCACAACAACAGAAATAAAGTCATTTACTGCATGAGTCAATTTTTATATGCAAACCGAAGACAGAATTTTAGAGATTGCAGAGGTACAATTCACATGAATCTTACCTTTATGTCCAGGTTGTGACAAATCTAATTTTATGTATGTGACAACATCTGTTCAGTTTGTGAGTTACAAACACTGACTTATCATTCATCATTTATCTGTTATCATTTGAGTCGATTGTGTGAATGTTCAATATGCTATCATGATGAAATCAGATAAGTAAAATTTAGAAAGGTGTGTCTATGTAGCAGAGCAGAAATTAGTAGCTTGTGTGAGTCGTGTGTAAAGCTGGCAGGGTAGCAGGTAGCAGAGCAGTTTCAGTGGTGACATCACTTCCTGAGGCTCCAGTTAGCTAGCATTGTTGCATATGGAGTTAGGGGAGAATTGCCTTTAGCTCAACTGGTAACAGTGTTGGCCATTAGAATCAGGTTTTGCAATGAGAACTGGTCTCACTTGAGGAGTTGCAAACCTCTTTCCACATTCACTACATCTTTAGCACATATATTTAGCATACAATTGGACAGCAGATTTAGTGCACAGTGTAGGAAATGGGTTTTATGGTGTGTGTGTGTGTATTTTCATCTTGTGCCTGTTTAAACAAAATGTTTGTTACTGCAACTTTTTCAAATAAATGCAAGTGTGCATTCATGTGCCTTAGTAAAGGTCTTAAAATATTCAAAGTAGACACACACTTACTGCAAGTCTTAAGAAAGTAGGATCACTATTGGAAGCCTGAAGCCCATCCAAATGTGGTGATGTGGAGCAGGGCTCATAACCCAGAAGATGCAGTGTTCAATTCCCAGGTCGGACACTACTGTTGTACCCTTGAGCACAGTTGCCCTTAACCCAAACTGCATCAGTAAGTATTACCCAGCCGCATAAATGGCTGACGTCACTATGTAAGTCTCTCTGGATGAGAGCGTCTGCTGAGAAAATGTGAAGCAACCTCTCTGACTACCGCACTTCTGTCAAATATTTTTTGGATTTTGCCCTGCAATTCTGCTTCAGATGGGGATGTAGATTATTGTCGCTGTCAAGTCTATGCCTGCGTCATATATTAAAGGGCAAAGTTTGTCCATTACGAATATATTTGCATCAAACTGCCTTTGACTGCTGAAAGTGACATAGTTTCCGTCTTGTTTCCAGAGCCTTTTAGCAGCAGCTGTTGTTGGCCTGTTGGGCCATTTTCCCCAGGGTGAGTTCATGGTGCAGTCTCCCAGCCCTGTTCCTCATTTTCCCCTTAGTCTGAGAACTGCTGGCATCACAACTAGCCTCCCTGAACTCAATAACAACTGCTCAAAGTAGCTGTAGAGGAATAGCTAACCAAACCTGAATTTGTGCTGTGCCAGTGTGTGGAAAAACAAACAATGAAACAAACCCAAAAAGTGGTGCAAGTCAGACCTCCCAATTCAAGGTAGCAGAAGGGAACCTACCAGCTCTGGGGATCTCCTCGCAGGCTAGCTCTGTCCTGTAGGCTCCACAGCCACCGGAGCCACAGCAGTGGTTTGTTCAATTTGCTTTAATGCTATTTGAAAACAATGCCACAAAGACGGCAGGCCAGCATTCAGCTTCAGAGGATCGACGGTGAATAGGTATCTCTTAAAATACAGTCTTCCAAGTCCCAGCAAAACAAACAGCATATCAAAGCAACCTATCACTGTGGTCACTGTGGGCATCAAACAATTGCTGTCTGCTGGCATCTCGGTGAAAACAAACGGTGGGAACAAAATGAATGAAATCATTGTATACCTTCACCAAGTACTGTCAGCTGGTCTCCCCATGCAAACTGTATCCACGCAACAGACACCGATGTCGCCATCACTTGTAAAGACTCTGTCATGCATATTTTTTCCTCCTCTTCCAGTCAGTGATTTACCTGTTTTATGCCTACCTGGGAGGAAGGCTGCCTTTAGCTGCTTGATCATGTCAGCAAGTGCCAAATCAAAGAAAGAAAACCAAAAACAGTGCGCACGCATGACGTGTTGTGACCTCATCGTAGCACAAGCTTTATCAGTATGATCTGAGAGTACAGATGTGAGTCAAACACTGCCTCTCTGCGAGAGCCGACACTTGAGTGTTAACCAAACTGCATACTTCATTGTCATTAATCGGCAGGATTAAGCCAATAATGGAACACGCCTCTTCAAAGAATGAAACCTGTACTGTTAATGAATTTTTACACTATTTTCATCAAGAATGAGATCATTTCCTACCAAAATGCATTTTGCTCCTAATTTTCGGTGACACATTTAACTGATGTTGTTGTTTCTTAAATGGTATATATGAATTTCAATGGCTGCCAAAGTAGTGATGTTGTATTAAAATCCAATTTTCTATATATTTCATTTGTTTTCATTTTATTAGTCAATACATGCATGGGAAAAGTGACAATATGTTATATTAGTAATGAATATGTTATATATGTTATATAGTCTGTGTTTATGAAAATACAACAAATACAAGTTTTGTTGATATTCTTAGTCTATGTAGTCTAAATTCATGATTACTCACAAAAAGTCGAAATTCCAAATCCAAAATGTCATCCACCCTGGTCTTGTGTGTCAGACAATGCTGTTTTAAGTCAAATTAACTTATGTTAGCTGGTCTACAATAAGGGAAAATCTCAAGGTCTCAGTGCTCAACATTCAGGAACAGGATTTTGCAATTAGGGGTTGACTTTGAAAGCCTGTAAGTGCTCTGAATAATATGGCCAGACTGTCACCTTTGTAATGACACATTGTTTGAAGAACACATATGGAAAGGTAGATAAGATATCGCCCATGTTTCAAGTAAAAATGAAACTTATGAAAGCCCATATGAATGTGTGCATAAACCGGTATAAGTCATGATTAACATGATAAATTCTTATGAACCAAAAAGTAATAACCTGTTTAATGGGTGAGTCAGTTGTTATGGTTCCATGTTGGCTCCAATAGCAGAATACTGAACTCAGACAATCAAACCTCAAATAATTCCTAAGGGTTCAGCCATTAAAGAAAATTGCAGGTTCATTCTTTTGTTTGATTACATTGCCTTCAGTGGTCTTGAAAATATTGACCTAGAAGAAATCATTACATGTGGTTAAATGTGGCCAGATATGGCCCAAGCAATCAAGCATCTGTCAAGGAATGTTATGTTAATGATATCAAATGCTCCTGGAATGAAAAGCATTCAACAGTGCAGTGATTTTGAGACAGAAGCTTTTTGACCAAAGAATATCCCTGGTGTCCAGGATGTTGAATAGAGTTTTATTTTTATCATATTCAGTAATGCTGACACTCTATCACCACTGGTCTGCGTATATCAAGTTCCAGCACTGTTTTTCTTGGAAGTTTAATGGACCTCATCCACAAGCCGATTGCTGTGGCTCATAATCCTGTCCTCACTATATAATAAATCATAAATAACATGACTGATCATTTCACTGAGCCTGAATCAGCAAGGAGTACAAGGCTACATGCCGCAAGGCTGGCATTTTGTAAACAGGTGCCCCTGTTTTCCTGATACTAAAATTAGTAGAGAAAGTCCAACTTAAACAGTTAACAGTTATCAGATAAGGGTAAGAGTTACGCACTACATTCTGAATTCTCCACATGAATTATAAAAGCAATTGCTGCCATTAGAATTGTTCTAAAAACAAAATTTCAAACACGTCGCTATTGCTCTCAAAGGGCAGCATGCAAATCGAATGAGACATCCTTCAGATGATAAGCTCAGTTCTTTCCAACATCTGGACGCACACTGTGGAAAACATGCAGCGTGAAAAAGTCAATGTACAGACGGATAAATATCCACTTTCTAGAAATCCCAAGGAATGCAGTGACTTTACGGTGTGGGCGTGTTCACTCCGTGTCCAAGGGCAGGGTAACCCGTACTGTTTTCCCTCGGTCCTTCTAAGCAGCAGAAGGGATGGGGACTTTTCGGGGATTTCCAGCTCTCTCTCTCTCTCTCACGTGATTCACACGTGAGGTGGAAAGATTGCAGGACTTTAATTATGACCTCCATGGATGTCATCTGAGCCCACAGATAAATTGACTCTGCCTCTAAAAGTAGACCCAGTGACTGTTTGCTCTATAAAAAGCAGGTGCGCTTCCATGTTTGCAGTTACCTACGTGTGTCTGTTTACACAGCTACAGTCTATGGGCCTGTAAAGTTATTGTGCGATGTTTAATATTTGCACATGCATATTGTATGCGGGCAGGGAGAAGCCTGTTCTTATGTTCCACCTTGGAACAGTGTGTGCATATCTCTCTCTCTCTCTCTCTCTCTGATACACAAACACACACCCACACACACACCCACACAAACACATCTGTGCTCCGAAATGCTATGAAAGTGGACATTTTATAAAATCAGTCAGGAATCACACAACAAATAAGATTCTGTCTTCATAGATCAGCATGAGTTCCTGGGCCCAGCATCGCCTGCCTTTTATATCCAACAGCATGGAGGCATTGGGCTGAAATGAGTCTTGAGGTCAAACTCAAACAGGAAACACTGTGTGTGTCGGAGATCACAGGCTTTTCAGGAAAAAGCTCCAGGGCTATTCAGGTTATCTGAATAACCCTCACGCGCAAATCTAACTATTACTCTAGCCATGACCTCAACAGTAAATCTAACCTCAATTTCAGGCTTACCACTTTATGTAAAAATGAACCCAACTCTGCAATAAACACCATCTTTTAATGACCTATTCTTTTATTATGATTGGATGGTAGCATTACTTCTTTCCATAATGGAATGATATGTAACAAGATAATATTCCATACCTTGTGATGTGTCAATATACTTAGAGAATAGCACTAAAGATTAACATGAATATGAAGTCAGGATATTGCCATTTTGATTAAAGAAAGTAAACACCTCAGGGAAGAAATCTGTTACAGCTGTATAGTGTTATTATTGCTCAGTAGCCAGCTCAATATCTTGCTTGCTCAAGATAACACTGATGTCAAATATCAGTCAACTCATTTCTGGTATACTGTTATTATGATGTGACTGTCTTTGGGGTTAGTTGATGAGTTTTGCAGCAAATACTAAAGGCAAAAAGGAGCTATAGTTTACAGCACAACTATAATGATGTAGTGGGTACAGCGGTATAGTTATCAACAACTGTCATCATTAGATTCACTCTACTATATTCATTGTGTAAAATGTTGTGACCATTTTTTTTTTTTGCATGAATTGCACACCTGCGAGTCTCTACAGTTGTGATTGTTAAAATAAGCATAGCTTCTGTAAACTGAAGACCTTAGAGGCACTTTAAATATAAAGCTTTTCCATGCCACTCCCTGCCTTGAACTGTCTGAAGCCCGAAGATAAGAAGTGTTAATATTACCGGAATAACGCTGAGAGGATGGAATTTCAGCGTAAACCCTGCAGTGGGACTGACTGCGGCAGCGCCGACATGCAGTAACATGCGCGGAGCCGCAGGGCCGAGCACCGCCCTGCGAGTGAAAGACGTCCCGGAGGAGAGCGCTTTGAAGACTGACATCCTCCCGGTGAGCGTGACATTACCCCGGCGTTTCACCTCACAACCCCCCAGCGGTGAGAAACGCGGGCCTCACACACAGCGCAGATGACGGGTACGTTATAACTAAGGCAGGAGCGGGATGAGCGCCGGCAGTCGGCAGCTAGGCACAGCGGTAAGGAGCAGGGCTCATAACCCAAAAGGCTGCCGCATGCTGGAACCGTGTCAGCGGCCCCATGGGTAAGAGCATCTGCTAAGCAGTCTGTAAGCTGATGGTCACCCCGGGGAAACAGCCAAAAAAAAGTTTGTTTTAGAGAGTGAAAAAATGAGAAACTAAGGTGAGCTGTGAACATGTCCATTCCCTTTAACTTCAAATTCATCTTTAATTTGTGAAATTCAATAGAGAGTTGAAAGAGCTGAAAGAGTGTGCAACGCTTATAAGGCCTGTTTTTAATTGTACTAAGCATAGTTTCTGTTTTCTTATCGTCCCTGCCTCTCTCTTTATCAGTAACACAGTAATACAATGCAAATCCACAACCCTCTCATAACCTCACATGTGAACAATTTATTTCTGCCAGATAGAGTGATAAAAAGTGAGGTGGATAGCAGATTGTTTGTACAGAGTTCCCCTTTCCACACTGTCCCCAAAACAGTGCTGATAACCACATATGAAACCTGAATGAAATATTGTTTGTCCTGCATTTTACCAGAAAAACAACTAAATTCAGATCCAGATCAGCAAGATATGACGTTCGTTCATTTTTCTCTCACATATCTTGCCAAGAGTAGGTTTCTCATTTATTCTTTGTGATGCTCAACCAACGGTTTCCCCAGTTGCTAGGAGATCATAGAACTTTCCTTCAAGAACAGAGAAAATAATAAAAAGTAGCATTCTACATGGTGGCTGCATCTGAAAATCCTCATATACTTTCTACTAATTTGGGGAATGTAAATTTGTTTATAAGCTTTAATTATCTCATTTATTTTTTTAAATGAAAACGTAGTCATAATAAATGATCATTTATTTAAGTAGATACCATGCCATGTGATGAAAATGACAATGCTTCCAAAATGGTAATTTTCAGTAATGTGCCTTGAGATGGTCTGGTAACATTACACCACATGCTGCCTGTGTGTGCCACCAATATCACAAAGGGCAGTAATGTAATTAATTTTGACATTTGAAAATTGCACATCTGGCCTCAGTCTTTCGGCATTGCGCACAATGTATCTGTCTCTGATTTAAATATTGGCATGGACTTATTTCACATGAATTCCCAGTAAAATGAACTGGCATTAATAAAACTTGCCTTCTGACTGAAATCTAAAGTGGAATCATGAAGTGTCAGTAGTGTAAATGCCATTTGTAAAGTTTTTGTAAGAACCTGAAAGTGGAGAAATTTCATCTTGCCTTCATATCATGCCCTGACCTGTATAAACACTTTTTTTTATCAGGAACATATTGCTCACCCCAAAAGAACACTCACATCATTCTTACAGTTCTCATGTGTCAGATTTTATGAAAGAAAATATATCATTTAAAATATCTCACAAGAGAAAGGAGTCAAACATGTGACACAAAACCACAAAACGTAGTGTAATTTCAGACATGTGGTTATGTAGAAATGCTTATAGTTAATATCACAGCATTTACACTTACAACAATCCTTATATCAGAAAATAGATGACCTCATACAGTTCTCAGAAATGCCCCCCCCAATCCTCTCTCCAGAACAGAGGAGGTTATACAACAGTTCAATGTAAATATATAAACTAATGTATATTTCCATTAGTTTGGGTCATAAGTGGCATTCAATTCCGAAGGACAATGTCCACCCATTATATGGCACTTTTAAGATGGCACTAAAAGTGATATAATTTTATATATTTTTTTGTATATTTTTAATATATTTTTGCATATTTGATTCACATTCTTGTACATGTTGATGTCACTATTCTTTTAAGTCTGTTAAATCTTTTAAATGCTGTATATTAAGGTTATTTAAAAGTAAGAGTACACTCTGTGCATTTTAAAGAAAGTGCTCATATTATACGTTTCTGATCGGAAAGACCGAAAAGGCAGCTGTCTGTGGATTTGTTAAAGACCCACAGAGACAGTAAACGCTCCCAGACTCCTGGGCACACGCAGATTCCCACACCTGGCCGAGCCAGAGAGGGGCTGGCAGCGTAGCCGGTGCTGCGGGCCTCGGACGGCGCGAGGGAAAGGGAACCGGCACTGGTTCGTGAGAGCTTCATCCTGCGTTGCCATCTTTCAGTCACGCCCTGGATGTGGGCGTGCGCAGGGAAGACGAGACGTCTCGGGGCTGTCACAGCATGCTCCCACATAGACTGCGATCGCCCATGGGAGTGACATCGAGCTGGGGGGGGGGGGGCACACGGGGCGCTGACAGGGCATAGCTGTGGGGGTTGGGGGCCAGGGGGAATACCCTCCCCGTTTCCGCTCACCTGACATTCCACCCCACGTTCCCACGGTCTCAGCTGCTGGGAGCGACCTCCTCCACACTCCCAGTCTCCTCCGAATGATTTAGCCAGCCGTAATTCACCCCACCGCGCCGTGCTCCAGGTATCTGTCTATTACAGTTCCAGATCGCAGCTGTTTGAAGACAGAACATGCCTGGAGTTCTGGAAAAAAAGACACTTCTGAGGAAGGGAACACAGATCTTTCTGGAGTATGCCCCTGGAAAGCGACTATCTGCTGCAGCCCAGCTGTTCCAAACGGTAATCACACCACCATTACGCCTGTTTCCTAATAATCGTGGGATGCCGCATTAACAGCAAGGTGCAAATGAACAACCGCCGCCGTCCCTTAAAGGCATAAATGCTGCTAATCTGAGTGTAAACGGGGCTTTTTGTCTCCCTGCGTGTTTCGCAACACTCAGCGGGGACTTTTTGGGGTGCTGGGGGCGAACGGGGCAGGCCCAGACCAGGAAGGCTTTCCCACACACCGCCCTCCCAACGCCCTCTGGCCATGCAGCCGAAGAGTTCTCACAGTGTTGGGGAAACTGATACGTGTTGCTGATTCTTATCTCCTAAAAAAGAAGAACTGTTCCTCGGAAACAGATGGGCCAGGCTGCTATCATTTTGGCTCAGGATATCCAGACTCCCTCACAGAAAGTGCATTTATTCTGTGAGTGTGCTAACCTAAGTTGTGGCTCTCCTGTGGTTGTACTGCATTGAGCGCACCCATTGATCTCTCCACAGATTTATATCCTTCATATCCTAATAATAGGTGCGGGTGATATCAGTGGGAGTGACCTTGGTAGGTTACCTGCATCCTATAGAAGCACCTTTTAGTAAAGTGACAATGCTGAAATCTGTGGCACTGTTTCATCATATGCTAACCACAGCAATCAACAGGGAAGAGACTATGAAGCATCTTATGGTTACAAAAGCCTGTAAATGGATGGCATTGTGAGGAAAGACAAGCCCACACATAGGTATTTGGTCTGTGTCCTAAAAAGTGACCCTCTGAGGATTCATCTCAAACTTCAGTTGAGGTAACAGCAGGGACACACTCACTAAGGATTAACCAAATGATTTCAGAGGTTATATAAGCAGGTGCACGCAGTAGCAAACTCAGTGTGTATGTAGACAAAATAAATGAAGAAAAGATGACAAATAAATTTGACCCAACCAGCAAGTCCACTTTCAACTCTCCAGTTTTGCAATATTTTGTATTAATCTAATGTAATGAATAATAAACAGTACAAAACATTTATCAAGACTGCAATTAAACTGTGAATCAGAATCTTTTATAAGCTTTCCATATATTCATACATCTTTACACATTCAGAATAAATCACATGAACATGTTCAGAGTAAAGTACTGTAATGTTTAAGTCATGTTTAAGAACACTGCTCATTTGCTGATAGTCTGAGAGACTTCTTCCTTATGAAACTTAATAAGAAGTTGTGACTTTGATATATAATTATATGTATATTGTAATTATACAGCGTAAATATACAGTATATAATTATATTTTTATAATAGTGCACTGTATATACTCAGCTGATTCTCTGTGTTGACAGAATTGCTGCCTCGTGGAGCAGGAGATGGTCATTGAAAATTATATCTTTTTTTTTTTTTTTTTCATGGCCCATGTTTGTTTTCTGTGTCTGTGGTTGTCAACGAAGAAAGTCTTTGCATTCGGATCCAGTGCATTGATTTTCAATGCCACAGTAGCTCCGGAGGTAATGAGAACTGAACAGAGTCGGGGTGGAGATCAGCAGGAGAGGAGGTGCACCCCGATCTTTTTTCTCCCCTCTTCAAAAGCCGACAATCATGTCTTTCTTTTGTATTAGTCATGCCCCCCTGCTGGGAGAGTGGACTTAACAGATAGTTTTTTTTTTTTTTTTTCACCTCCCTGTCCTCTCCCATCTTGTGAAAGGATGCATGAGCCATCCCAAAGTCAAGGTTATTTTCTTTTGTATGCTTTTTTCCCTTTGATGCAACTCTGTTTTGAAATCACCGACTGTGTGCCAGACTCGTTCGCTGCAGCAACCTCTGAACCGACAGAGGAGCTCTGAGGCAAGACAAAATGCAGCCTTCAGATGCAGACACATGTACACAATGGCTTCTATTTCCACTACAAGTCACACAGCGCAGCGCTACAATGGAGTGGCTGCTGATTGGAGGCTAGGCTCTACTCCACCAATGTCATCCATGCAACTCACAGGCACCTGTTCAGGTGCGGTGTGCCTGAGAGCAGTGGGATGAGGAGGCCCTGGCCAGCCTTCCCACCCCTATCCCCAGCGGTTCCACTGCTGACCCGGACATTGTTGGAAAATGGCACAGTTGGGTTCAAACCCAGGCCGTAGGGCTCAGTGTTCAAAGCACATGCCTTACTGACTGAGCCGCTTGGGAGCAAAACCTATTCTTCAAAGCATTAGCAGTCATTTCCTTTCTGGTGACTGTGCCATGCCATTAAGGATTGCATTAGAAGTGCCACAGGGAGCTACATTGCATTACATTACTGGCATTTTGCAGGCGCTCTTATCCAGAGAAACTTACATGGATTACATGTTTACATGTTCATTTATGCAGCTGGATATTTACTGAGACAATTTTGGGTTAAGTACCTTGCCTAAGGGTATAGCAGCAGTGCCCCAATTGGGAATTGAGCTGGCAACCTTTCGGTTACGAGTCCTGCTCCTTACCGCTACACTACTCTGCCAACCCTGCACAGCTAATATAGGTATCAGGTCCCCTGTGAGGCTTCCATGCCATCACAGTGTTAACAGGCAGAACTCAGAGAGAAAAGCATTTCTCTCTGAAACAAAACAATGTACGGCATGGATGACCATTAATAGTTATAAAATAATCATCTGTGGGACGGATGATCCATGGTTAATGAATGTGGCACAACTCAACTGAATTTAAACAGTACAAATACAGATTGAATTCCTCTGAAAAGATGGTGTGTGTATAAGCAAGCTGCCAATACAGTTTGCCTGGGGACTGTTCAGTAAGCACAGCAGTTTTTCTGTTTAATCTTGTGATAAACACTGTCATCTCAATGTAGCTGGAACACTGCACACCAATTTTATTTCATACTTAGGGCTATCGCTAACATTTTTCAAGATGTTCAAGCTTTTGTGTTTTTCTTTTTCTTCTTCTTCATCTGGCCTCACAATTTGGCTGGAAGGCCGTATTGATATTTAAGTGTCTCTCTCTGTCTTGGATCATATGTTGGTCTTATGTTACGTTATAATATTTTGCACATGGCCCGAGGGCTATGATCCAAACCCTGAGATGAATAGAGTTTTTGTTTTGCCACGGGACCTCCAAACGGGCGCCGTCTGACAACGCTTGTCGATTCGTCCGCGGGGGGCTCTCACCAGCCCCTCCTCTCCTGGCCTCTTGGCAGCCACCGCCGTGTCAAGGTGGTGAGGGCAGTGCTTTCCGGTGCCAAATACCATGAAAGAGTAGTGCTTTCACCAGACACGGCCGTGCTTCTCTCCCCTGCCATCTCCGTCTCTGGCTACCGTTGCAATACCTGTTTTGAGTTGGATTTATATGCGCATGTAGTTGCTCCATCCTAGCTTGTCTCTATTTCCACTGGTTTTCCCTACACCACTCTTCCCACACACACAAACACACAAAAGACCAGTTGAAAATTGCAGATAATACAACTGCATTTTTGTAAAATAAATATACAAAAACAAATATGTAGGGAACACATTGATTACATTATACAGCACAATGATTGATGGTGATCGAGCTCCGTGTTCCAAAAAGACCTTGTTAAATTCTGGAATAGAAGAGGTAGCTTGGGGCTGCTGGCCTCTGATCCTTGACCTCTGTGGGCTGTTAGGCCGGGAGGGAATGTTTGTTCAGATGATCTTGGAAGGAACACGTATACCGTTTGGTGAGCATCGATGGGAAAACAGAGACGTATTCACATTTTAATGTGTGTGGAAACATCTCCCAGGTGCTCATTCATGAACATTTCACACGACAGTGGCCTCTCACCTGCCTAATTACATGTAATATGACAGCACCCCTTTACACACATTACCTACTGCATGGAAAACCCACAAAACATAAGGCAAATGTGAATTTATATAATAGACACATAGTATTATAATGTTATTATGCAGGTAAAATATGTTTAATACACTCCTCTTTGCCTATGGCTTATTACAGTGTTCCTCAAGGTGTCTCGAGGATATGGTATAAATTTAGTGCCAACTTTAAAGATGCAATGAGCCTGCAATGCTGTTCTGGATCCTGAACTGAAAAGTACACTCACCCAATAATGTTTTATTTATTAAAACCTGTTTCTGTTTCTGCACATGAGCTGCAAGGTAATACAGTGTTCAAACAACTTTGGCCATGCCAATATGTGAAAAGCCATGACTTCACCCAAGCCTGTTTTTTAGTGGTTTTACTAAGCTTCCTGTCAAAGAAAATTTTCCAGTGTTATTGTGGATAACACACTTCCAGGATCAACTGTGTGGAGGCCATCAATCATCTCTCTCCTCAAGGAAGGACATGCAAAAATACAGTTTGGTTATCTGCATTATTTTGTACATGTGTGCATTTGTTAGCTATGACTTATCGATTAAAAGTGATTGATAGATCAGTCTGCTTTTAATATTTAAGACCCCCCTACTTCACATTGACTTCCAGCATGTAAAGTATATAGTGAGAGAGTTCTGTTCTTGATTTTTCACAGGAAAACACATAACCCATCTGGCGTGTGTGTGCGTGTGTGCATGCGTCCTTACGTGCATGAGTGCATGCGCGTGTGCATGCACGTGTCCAAGAGTGTGAGTGTGTGACTATCTGCATTTGGAAGTTGGTGTTTGTTTAGCATTATGTGTGCCAGTCTAACAGTGAGTTCTGTTCAGTAATATTATGTTCTGAAAGATCTTTGTGTTGTCTTGGAAACGTCAGACACCGGTCGTCAAGCTTTTTGAAACTGAACGATGCCTTACAGTAAACAGAAGAGTGGAAAGTGCCTGCGTAAAAGTTTTAAACCAGCAGACATGTCTGTCCTTGAATGATATTACACATTCTAAAACCGGTACAGGGTCTATCCTCAACCACTGACACTGCTGATCTGACTGAGATTTAATCCCATGGGCAAATGTATGTATGCATCTTCTGTATCATAAAATTGGCCATTTACTTTTCATGGCCAAATCACTGGGTTACATGTCACTCCAAGGCAGCAATAGGTTTTCAAGGCCACAGTTAGTATATTTGTACATGCAGCAATAACTCAGTAAGAGCTGAAATTCAGTTTGTGTTGTATTAAATGAATAGTGCTTTGTTTAGAAATATTACAAAGGTGTTCACTTTGTATTATGTATAACAATCAAAGTTGTATGAACATGCAGATGGAAAATTCCAAAATACCACGGTTTTGTTGTGTGGTTTAATGGTCTCTGAACTGAGGGAACTGGTAATTGGTCTGTCTGTTCCCCCCTGCCAAAAAGACACCTTGGGCAATTAGGTTTGAGCCTATTAAGTGAAGCTAATTTTCAGATGCATTGGAGGTGCAGATGATATCAAACATAATGATCTATTGGTATACATTAAAATCAGTCCTGTTGCAATTAAGCTGCAGTCAAGGGAGTTTCCAATACTTTAAAAATCCCTAACATTTTCAGAACAAGGTCTCTGGCTCCAGTAAGACTACTGTTGATTTCTGCCATAGTATCGAATCAATAAGCCACGGACAACTAAACTACAGAAGTAAGGGCAGCCGTATGATGTAGTGGTAGGGAGCAGGGTTAGTAACCAAAAGGTTGCTGGTTTGAGTCCCCGCTTGAATATTGCTGCTGTACCCTGTTGTACCCTTGGGCAAGGTACTTGACCCAAAATTGCCTCAGTAAATATCCAGCTGTAAAAATGGATAAAATTGTAACATATGTAAGTCACTCTGTATAAGAGCATCTGCTAATTAACAAGAATGTACTGTAAGTAAGATCAGAAACCTATGGACTCATATAAGCGAAAGGTTTATGGAAAAGAACTGCTTCCTCAACATTTTTAACTTGCTTTTCTCTGGGAATCATCTGTAACTCCTGATGATGCTTCAGCAGTTTAAAGTTTAGAAAAAAAAGAACAGAGAGAGAGAAGCTCGGCATTTCCTCTTCTTCCAGGCGTTTCCAGCAGAGCGACTGAGAGAGTATCATTTCAGAAGATACATGTGTGCACGGTCTGAGTTTCATTTCAAGCACCTTCAACTTCATCACTCAAGCTCGTCCCAAAAACCAAATCCACATTGCCAAGGTTTCACTGCGGTTCAATCATGTTTAATTGTACATTATTATGTGGTAATGTTTCACATATGGCATTCTTGCTTTGGCTCAGTTGTACTCCCAATAGATCTTTATTTGTCAGTTGTAGTTTGTATTCTCAAGCCTGATGTCTTTAGCTTTAGTTGGAGGGTGAACTAATTACATGTCCTTTGGCAAAAGCCAGAACCATACCTTCAGTCTTATATTTATACCATCAATGCAATCTGTCAAGTAATAATACTAACATCTTTATGGAGAAAAAAAAGAGTTTAAAATTGTCATATCAAAGTCATATCAAGGTCATTTTATATACATATGTGAAACAACACTTTACTTTTCAGAAAACAGCCCTGCATGGGCTTTAAAAGTTATATATCTAGTGAATTTATGTGTATTGTAATAACACAACCACAGCAAAAAAGATATACTGTGCTTATGTGTACTGTGGTAACACAAACAGAATTAGAGGATCTATTGCATGTATGTGTTTGTGCTGTACTCTGCCTCACTTGTAAGTCACTTTGGATAAAAGCGTCTGCTAAATTAGTAAATGTAAGTGTAATGTGTACTGGGGTAGCAAACACAACACTTATAAGGCCTTTTAAAACATTAGGTATCTACTGCATGTATATGTACTGTGGTAACAAACACAGCAAAAGAGGTTTACTGCTTGTATGTGTATTGTGAACACAAACACACCACTTATGTGGCTTTTTAAAAACTCAGGTATCTACTGCATGTATGTGTACTGTGATGACACAATCACAACAAAACAGGCCTTTCTGCTGCAAATGTCCTTAGACACCATAAAAGAAGTTAACACCTGCCATGTAGGTTTGGAGGCAGTTTGTTATGCTCAATGAATAATGGGTGGTTTTTATAACTTTGGGTAATAAAACTGATATCTACTGAGAGCAGCCACAGTAAATAACACGCAGACATCAGTGGGAACTGTATGACAGAGAGGACAGAGGCTGCATGCACCTGGACAATACATCACACCTATTTCCCTCCCAAGAAAACGGCTGTCAACTCATAAATGAAGGCGTTTTACACACGCCAAATGTAGCCTTTTGTGTCTTGCTTTGCCACAGTGCTGAGGCTGAAAATCCATTATCACAAAAGAGTCCTCCTGATGATAAAAGTGCAAGATGCCATTACCTGGCAGGTAATATCTTAAAACAGTCATGGGCAATCTCTATGTTTTATGTAAAAATTAATTACTTTGTACAGTGCTGCTGGGAGCAATCAGGAACAGTGATGAATAGACCTTACAGCCCTTATTTCCTCTGCTCAGCATTATGGGTAAATATGTGACTTCAGCAGTTAGTTATTTAACAGGACTAAATGCAACCTGCATATACACTGGAAGTGAATGTATAAAGCAGTACATACATTTTTGGGGATGGGAACTAGTTCATCTTGTGCAAATATTTAACCAATAATAAGTACCTTGTACCATTAACAGCCAAGCTTCAGGGGCCAGTGCATTTGTTTGAGTGTGTTATGTAATGCAATTTGGACCAGGCCCAGGGTTAATTAGGTAGCAACTGTTTGAGTGGGGGTTTATCACGCAGTGGTGGAGACAGCCAGGCCCAGACCATTACATAAAAGTGGAGGTGAGACGGACAGACACAGACGTGTCCACAAAGATAGAGGCATTGGAAGGGACCTGAGGACACACAAAACACCACTATTCTACTCAACTTATATGAATGCTGTATTCATATTTAACCTTGATTGACATCACCGCTAAATATGATTATGCCGTTAAACACTACATGTCACGGACACTATATCATGTAAAAATGTCATATTATGCGCGTAAACAGTGACTCATTTCATGCCCATTTACTTAAATCAGGCAAATAAAAATATGACGATTCTTTGGCCCCGATGCTGCTGGCTTCACTCCAGTCTTTCATTCTGACTTCTGACACAAAGCACAACTTCGCCCGGCGCCTCTGCTGGGCTCAGGCATCCTCTCTGAGCCCCCAGTCAGGGGCATCTGTGCGTGGGCGACAGCATTTCTGTATAGACAACGGCTGTCAGAAAATACAAGTGTTTCACTATGCACGGGCACTCACAACTGCTGTTCACTCACAAACATGTGCACCATGGCAACCACCGTCTGTCTGCTCACAATGAGTGAAGTGTGTGGGTGACCTGTGGCCTACAACCCTTCCTCAGCCTGCGGCTGGCCCTTCATTTGGGTCAAAGTCAGGGCATAGCATGATATTTTTACTGCTATCTATACAGCATTATTGCTGTTATCATTATGCCATTTTCTTTTAAGTGTTTCTTTTTTTATTACTATCTGATGCATTTTCGGTGCAAAGGAAATAAAGCATAACTTTACAAGCTTGAATGGATTAATTCTCTCCATGCGAGGCCTACAAGTGAAAACTTTAGCCTTATTTAGAATTTCAGTAAGATGACACTCCATTCCCCTCTGGATGAAGACAAACTATATCTCATAAATTAAAGCTACCATTCTGAGTCGTCATCTCCACACAAGAAAAAGCAACATTTGCAGGTCTGTTTCTTGTTGCTACCTAGCAAAATAATGACTCTGAGGTATATGCCGTGTAGTTTGTTGTGTGGACGGCGGTTACCGAGAGGCAATTAAAAACTGTTGTCTGTGTTTGAGGAGAAGCTGTCAGGTCGTCTTGGATCAGCGTTGACAAGCAAGGTCATAGCCTGTGGCTCTGTGGTGCCACAGAGTTCCTCTGCCACAGAGACAAGACCAAGTGGCAGCGTAAAATTTTCAGGGGTGGTGTGTCAAAGCACGAAGAAAGAGGAATGTTTCTGCGAGGCTCCAGTGCTGCTGAATCTCACCACAAACTAATCTTTGGTCGGCTTTCACCATGACACATGGTCTGGCAGCACTGGCATGATTTGGTTACGCTGTGTTTATTTATTTATTTATTCATATTTATTTATTTCAGAACCGCAAAAATGGCAACAAAGGCTTGTTTTGGATGACAGTGGTTTCTGAGGAAATTTTAAAATCTTCCTTTATGAAATGCGCTGAGGAGCAAGAAAAGGATACGAAAAATGTGTTGGATATTAGGGAAAAAATCATGTTTTCCCTAATATTTTAAGGACGTTTTAAGAACGTTGCATTAGTTGACCTTGTGTGACCCAGACTGAATAGACATTAATGTTGTTGTCAGCCTTTACGTTTACGTTTTTATTTTAACGCAAACTTGGGAGAATTGGATAAACTGGGAGAGTAAATACTGAGGGTTTATTTGCGTTGTGTTTACTCACTTTACGGGTGCGCTACGTTTACGTTCAACTGCACTGTCCGGAAAAAAGCGCAGCCTCCTTACCGAGCCTTCAGTGCGTTTGCGTTGTGTTGTGCCTGCTCCGTTTCGGAACGCTCGGGTTGTCTGTTGGAGTGCGGCAGCGATGGTGTTAACCCCGTCTACTATGGCTCCGCCTTCTTATGTTAATTTCAATGTGGTCTTGTAGCTTGTGGCGGAGGGCGCAACGTGAACGCGGTGCGCTCTGTTCTTGCGGGCTGTTTTGGAGCCGAGTTGCTCCTGCAGTGTGAAAGATCGAAAGCGGTGAATGCAAGCCATGCCGTCGGCGAGGATTTCAGCTTCATAGTCAGCTGCACAATAATTATTTTACAAAAAAAGAGCAGAGAAGATCTCACCTTGAGACGTGTAATGGGAGGTCAGATAACCCGAAATACCTTGTACGGTAAGGGAAACAAACATTTCAGAAGGGCAGAACTCTTTGGCTGATATAGCTAATGTAATGTTAATGCACCTTGTATTTCATTAACCGCAGGGTAATTATGCACTGTGTATTATAAACGAAGTCTACAAATATAACGTTCAACTTTGTTATGTTACAGAAGTGACCTAAAGCATGCCGAGAAGAGATTCAAATTAAATGATAATAAAACTCAGCTAAAATACGGTAGCCGCACATGCAGGTTGTTAGTATTTAAATGTGTACATTTTCACTGTTGCAAGGTATCAAGTGGTGTTTCTTGGTACATGGCAGTAACTGTCAGACTAGCATAGGCTTGATACTCCACAATATATCGCTGTTTTTATTTTTTATTTATTTTTTTGGGAAAATTCTCTGAAAATGTTATAAGGTAGTATTGGGATACATATTAATTGTTAATGAAAATCCTTCAGCGCATTTCTCCGAACAGTGAAGAATTCGCGAACTTAGATTCGTAGTTTTCGAGTGCGGAGCTGTTTCAATGCAAATTTCCGTACGGAGAGGATTTAAATATTGAAGTTGGTGGCTGGTGGAGGAAAACGGAGTCAAGTGCAGGGCAGTGTAGACAAGTATTCAAAAGTTAACTGTAAAATATCTTTGGCCTTATTGCATTGGAGTTGGCCCATGACTATGAAGTGACGTCGAAGTGGAATTCCCATAACTTTACTCGTTGCCGTTTTATTTTGCTATGGGCTGGCTATATTGTCATACGTTTCTGTTTTCTCCTCTTTTTACTTTAGTTATTAAAAATTAACAGTAGCCCACTTCGTGTTCATATCTTCCAAATGTATTAACTAGTTATTTATCAACCAGATGTTAGTTTATTTTCTGTTTAAAAGATTTAAAATGAACTTCTGGAAAACACACTTGAACATTATTTGAATGTCAGCAATGCAACCAGAAATGTTTCGGTGCAAGTTTTAAGTTGATTGAAAACCGAAAATTAAAGCCAAGCAGTTATCACAAAAGTAATCCATGTAGTCAGGGGTATCATTACAAATGTGAGAAATGAGATATGCCAGCATTCCTACTTTAGAAAAGTTTACACTGAGTTCATCCTTGTTTAATAACTTAATCTGAAAATATTGCTCACTCATTACTTGGCACAGGATGGACTGTCAACAGTGAATGTACACAAGCAAGATTCAGAGGTGGACCTTCAGATTCTTTTTGGGGCTGGGGGGAGGCGACCCTTTTATTAGACCAATACTGCCGCTGTTCTCCCAGTCAGTTGGTCCACACCTTGGACCTACTGCTTGTACTCACAGAAATCTGCACTAATTAAGTGTAATAATTGATCCAGTGAAGTTTTTAAAGGTATGTTGAGAAGCAGACACTGGAGAGGCCTCCAGCTTTAGGAGATACCTACTGACGTTCTGTTGAGTGGTTATTTGAGTCCGACTATTAGACCAGGTGTCAGTGCCAGCGTTGATCAGAAATGATTTTGAACTGTTATGATTTAATTGACCATTTCATGAATGTGAGGTTAATTCTTTGTTGCTGATTCCTGCATTCAAATATAATTTAATGGCAAGGTCACAAATAATGGCGAGGGAGAGAGCAAGCAATGGTGGTGAGGTGATGAAAAACCTGTTTACTATGTCAATAGACCACATCCTACCAGCCATAAAACTGAATTCCAGCAGAGATAAAACTGAATTCAGCAGTTTACAGAATCCAGTAGTGAAAATGGTGCACTTATTGATTGCTAACCCTGGACAGGATTGGGCATTACAAACTGAATTACCTGAAAAATGAGAGCACTGCAGACTTTGTCAGCTTTGCTGGTCAGTTTTTAAATATTTGGAGTGTATGATTACAAGCCTTGCCTTGAATCACATGTTGTACTCCAACCTATTCCATGTAAATTTACAGTGCTTACTCTACTTATTTACATTAATGGTGTCTTTAAATGGTAAGCAAACCTTCTTAAAGTGAACATCATGGAGCCATTGCAGACTGCTGGAGTTAGGTTTGTTTACATAGCCTTTACCTACATCAAACTGTATGGGGGACCTATCAGTCTGATAGCTTTGCGCACAGTTCTGCCTGTGTTTGTAGGCCATATTTTTTAATGTTTAGAAATGAAAGGTAATTCTGTTTTTCTTTGCGAATGAATGAAAGGAAAGTGGTTCTGTAGCATTAAATTCTCATCAGCACTCATTGTCACCCCAGTCAGGCCTAACAATGACTCAACTTGACAGCTAGTCTGTCACATGGGGGGGTGGGTTGGGTGAATGTGAGTGTTTGTCCCAGATTAGCAGGGCAAGCCTTGGGGATGTGCATCAAGCATTTCATTTGGAGAGGCAGAGTTATGGCCAGGGAGAGAGGCCAGGTGGAGATCAGAGAGGCCTACTCCTTCCGCTGCATGTGTGTGTGTCAGCTGATAACACCAGCCTGGGTGTTCTGAGAAGAAGCAGAATTCTTTAACCTGTGAGCCCAACATAGCCGTGGCTTCTCTCTTTAAATTCGCTGTGCCCTGCTGATTGATAAGTCCTGTCAGAATGTACTGCTTCTTAAAAATGCAAAATCAGAGTCATGCATAGGCATGTTTGCTGGTTCTTAAAAATCTGTGGTGTGAAAGGAATAAGAAATGTAACTAGAACAAAAATGGTAACAGCAGTTGATAGTTTGGTTTTAAAATGGCCTTGGTGGAAAAATTTATTCTTTATTCAAGGCAAATGACAGTTCAGGGAGACCTTTTTAATTCTTATGAGGTCATCTTATTCTATCAGCCAGATTTAGCTGTGTCCATATTCATTGGGGTGTACTGAAGCAGGTCTTGTCCAATCAGTGCCTAAATGCAGTACTGACTTTTCAATGTTCACCGTCACACGGCAGTGACATCACAACCACAGGGTTTGACATTTAAGGATGCACCGAGTCCAGGACAGTTACATCACTGTAACATGACATATAGTGACCGTGTCACCCGTGTAGATGGCAAGGAGGGGGGAAGGGGGCGGGTGCCGTCCTCATACAGAATGGAAACGGACAGTTGCATCTTTAGTGTTTGGACGTCATTCATAGAGAAATCATTTCTTTTATCCTGACAAGGAAACAGAGATGGACCTTGAGACAAATACCTAATAAGGTCTAGACTTAAGGATTAGACATTGAAATTTAAGCTTGGCTTTAAAAAACACCGATTAAGAATGCTAAGGGAGGGTCAAAATACAGTGTCGAATGACCCTGCCATGGGTCATTAGGCCAGCAGCAGTGGGCATCCTCTTGGCCTGATTTGGGGTTGATGCAATGAAGCAGTTTTCTATGAGCATATAAATTCCCCACACAGGTATGTGGGGTTCTTAGCATACAGGTACACTCCTTCCCTTCAGAAAGAGTTGTTTTAATGACAGTGGAAGCCAGTCTGAGGCAGATATCCATGCACACCAGATAAGAATGATGAAGCTCTTGGCCTATAGTGCTATCACACAGAAAGAGTCCAAAGACAGGTAATACCTTTGTATCTATCCATATTAAACAACTGGAGATATTTCACCCCAAGACATGAATAAATTAATGTTCACTCTCAGTATCCCAGCCTTAAACTGAACACTTGCGCTGGAAGCACATTTAGGTAGTGTTCTATGACATGCTGTGATGATGTCATAATGCCAGTGTCAGAGCTGTCCCTTAACGTTGTTTTTTTTTATGTCATTCTTCTTTGTATTTCACGACCCCTACAGATCAATCGCAGGACATTCAGAGTGAGTAGCTGTTCTGCACAGCATCTGAACACGTCAGTACACACACACACACACACACACACGAACACACACACTGAGCAGATGAAATTGCTTATTTGACCCCTCTTGGAGCTACTCACATAAGACCAATGACGTTAGGGCAGTTACATTTATTTTTGGTTGTAATTGCATAAATACTGTGCGCTTTTGACTCTGATAAATTTCTATAACTGATTGGAAATCACCCTTCATCAGTTCAGCTTTCATACTGCAAAAGGGAGTATGTTGGTGAAGCAACAGAATTCTCATACATTGCATAATATACTTTTTTTCCAACTGCATTATATAAATGTTATCTCGGTTGTACAACCACTTGCGCTGAATTATTGCCTGTGACCCTAACTTGGATAGCTGTTGAAATTGTCCACAGAAAGGAAAATAAACACAAACAATGGATTTGTGGTCATCACAGCTGTGGCTTTAGGGCCCAGACAACAATCAGCTCTTACAGCGAAGGATTTAAATGCTTCCTGTTACCACACAATTCATTATCTTTTATTTTAGTTTAAATAGAAAATGGGTTTGGCCTTATATATCATTTGATTGTATTACTTTTACGTCAGTCCAGACATAAACATTAAATATTATTTGACACTGTTATACTGAGGAAGACACTGTGGTCCCACATGATTAAAACGACATTTAGTTTATGTTATTTCAGTGGAAAAAAATGCCAGTCATAGTGTTTAAATTGTCAAAATAATCATCAGTATCTGCCATGTCATATACTTTTTTGCGGGCATTATTTTGGGAATTCCATGAAATAGATATTTTGTTTATATCTGTTTCATTTGTATATGATGAGGAAACACTTTAGCTTGGGAACAGACAGTAACAGAGATGATATCACTTCAGCATGGATCATGGCAAAGACGACATCATCATTGAAAACTGCATCAAATTGGGTTTTGGAAACCACGTACATTGTCTGTATGTATTTCTCTTTTAGCTTTTAGTGCCCAGCTTATTAGGAGAAACCTAATAACCGAGGAGAATCAATCACTCAGTTCTGTGCGGCGTTAAACGACAGATGTGCGATCAGTGGGGAGGCCGGCGCTGAATTCCCTTTATCGGATCCCGTATGGAAATGCGCACCTTTCGCCACACCTGCTTCCCTGTAATCAGTGGGAGAGATAAGCCACCCCTTCCTACATATGTGCTCACATCTCTCCGCAGATCTCGGCTAGACGACTGGCAAATCGGCTGTGCTGTCAGATAGAGTGTCAGCCTGGCTCCAGACCTGCAGGATTTTGTGTGGGCTGTGAGAAGCATAATGAGTGGAGGGACTGTTGCAGGAATAATTCTGATGTTTCTGATGCAGCGTTCAGGGCCATTAGACAGGCTCTTGGCAGTCAGAGCTCGGTACCAATTTAGTTTATTAATTGCGATTATTCATCAACAAAAAGCCGTTGCAATTTTTCAATTGCAAAAAAACAAAAGAAAGTGCCAGAAAAGTAATAGTTCTGAAAACAGCGCATCCTCGGGGAGAGAGGGTGATGCTTTGAAGAGGAACGCGAAAATGAAAACGCAAGATCACGCCGAGGAATGGGAGGCAGTGTTGATTCAGTACCAGCAGTGGCTCCGAGCCCAGTGCCGTTTTATCAGTGTTTTACCAAAAAAAAAAAACCCAGTCAGAAGTGGGAAAAGCTGAAAGCCATGCTTTTTGTCATTAAAGAAATAAACAATTCATAGTGAACATTAAAATAAACATCATAGACTTGTGGAGGAGTGTTTTCATTACGAACGAAATAAATAATGTGTGTGGATTATGAGTGTTGATTGAATGATTTTGGCATTAGTTTGATTAGTGGATTGCATATGATACAATATGACCATTGTACACTCAATTACCTTTCTTTCGTGAGAGACTTACCTCGCCTTTTAAGGGAATTCTGAATGGGCACAGACAGCTTGGTTGATGAGCTGGTTTAACCTGTCAAGCACCAAGCCTGTTAATACCAAGAAAAGAAAGACAAACAAGTAGATTCTGAGAGTCAAGTTTACACTGAGGAGGAATGTGGCTTCATTTAAGACTTAAGTTCAGACTGATTAATATGTAACAGTGCACTTAGAAATGGTGTTATATTTGAAGCCTGACTCCTAATGTCCCAACCTCTCACGATTCAGTGGACAGAATGTTCAGAGCTGCCTGAAATACCAGTCAGGTTTCCTTTCTCTTCGGCCACTGAGTGCCACCAGCACATGCAGGGTAAAATGACTTCTTGTCTCTGCACACACCTGCTTGTGTCCCATTTATAAAGACATTCATTCATGCTGCCTCTTTGCAATTAATTAAGCGTGAACCACATCCAATGGTTTTAGGTTTCTAATACTGTTCGGTGGCCCCACAAAGCGCTGCTGTCCCGGTTTAAATGAATGTGGTGCAGTGGGGCTTCATGCGTCTCTGATGGATTTGAAGGAGCGGTGTCCTTGTGCTACTCTAAATTCAGATGGGTTGATTTCTCATTTTCTCCTCGTTTCTTTTAAGAAGTCAGCTAATGCTGTGATTAGGGCCGAAATTTGGATCGAAAGAAAGGCCATATGTTTTTGTCACCCAGGCACACAGTAGGTAAAGGTAGCTGCATGTTGTTTTTCATAAATAAAATGTCGCCCATTGTAGGGATATGGCAGACAGCTGTTACACATTTTGAATTAAAAATTGAAAAAATACAGTTTGCACATACACGAAAAAGTAATGGAGAAAGAAATGGATACTATCGAGTTATGTTTTGTTATTTCCTATGTTGTTTTTTTTTTAAGCTTTTAGAAGTTATGTTAGCCTTTAGCCATGCTAAAGGTTTATCAAATACAGTATTACATAGTTGCTCATGCCTTTGTCCAGGGTGATATTTGTACAGCTAGATACTGAAGCAGCAGTGCAGTTCCATGTATTTGAGCCTGCAACCTCCTGTTTAAAAGGCCAGTTAGTTTGCATCATTCCATTCATGTTTGAGTTTGATCCTGAATGTTCTCCTCTTTGACAGGATGTGCAATGTGACGTGGATTCTCTGGGCAGGACAGTAATCCAGATCTCTCTCCAAACAGTACTGTGTCCTGGCTCTGACCTTGTGCATTTGCCAGAATATCGCATCATAAGCCTTTGGTGCATCTTTCTGGTCCTGTTACTCCATGTACATACTATACTATTCGCTCATGACCTATTCTGTGCCAAGTTGGCTTTCTGTCTAATAACAGAAAACAAAGGCTGTTACAGGAGGTGACCAATTACTTAAATTACCTCATTTTCTGTGAGTCTCACAGCTGCAGACCTTTCTGTGGGAACTAGGATATTATTCTCATCCCAAAACCCTAGCACCCACCGCGGAATGTAACAAACTATTTACTAAAGTTCTGTCCATCTCTCTGTGCACTCCACATGAATTCTTGAATTTGTGCATAAATTATGGTTTTCATATGTTGACAGTTTGACTGTTGGTAAAGCAGTGACATTTACCTATTATTTGCATATAATAACAGTTACATGTAAATGGGTAATGGTCACAGGTAGGAATGTTTTATCATTAAAATGCAGTCAGTGTTGTTTTAATGAACGACCTACTAAAGAAAAAAAAAAAAAAAAAAATTCAAAAAAGTTGTTTTTCAAAAAGGCAACTGTTCTGCCTGTCTGCCATTCTTATGCTGGCATTTCTATAATCAGGACCTAAGCACTTAATTATCTTAGTATCCTAGAATACATATCCTAGTGATTGGGCTAAGAGAGAAAAAATTCTGAGAATAGTTGTGTATATATACCCATGGTGTTTCTGTGTTCCTGTGAATTAATTTCAGTTCCGATGTCAAATAAAGATGCACGTGCTCCAGTGAGTCTGCCACACCCACAGACCACAGGTCTTATTTCCTGAGAGCGAAACGCTCCTGACTGTCACGTGACACCGGGAGCCACTGTATTCACGCAGAATTGCCCGTCTGCTTCCCTCGCAGATACCCTGGGCGGTCCCTTCCCCGCCGCCTCTCACCGATGCTCCCACAAGCCCAAGCGCTGCCTCCCGGCGGCCCAGCGGGGGGCGGTCCCGGCCAGCCCCCTGCTCTTCCACCCCAGCGCCAAGGGCTCCCAGATCGTCATGGACCTCTCCCAGCGGGCTGTGAAGAGGCAGGCCAGCTTCTGCAACGCCATCACCTTCAGCAACCGGCCCGTGGCCGTGTACGAGCAGGTCCGGCTTAAGGTACGCCGGGAGTGCCAGTCCCCACCTGTTTTGCATTACATTACGTTACATTACAGGCATTTAGCAGACGCTCTTATCCAGAGCGACTTACATCAGTTAGTTTTTTTTTTTTTTTTTTTTTTTTTTTTTACAATGTTATCCATTTATACAGCTGGATATTTACTGAGGCAATTGTGGGTTAAGTACCTTGCCCAAGGGTACAGCAGTAGTGCCCCAGCGGGGAATTGAACCAGCAACCTTTCGGTTACGAGTCCTGCTCCTTAACCACTATACTACACTGCCTCCTTAACCACTATGCTACACCTGTTTGGTATTCCCCTGCCGCACTGCCTCTGGGCAGCAGAGTAGTACGTCTTTTGTACGTCGCTTTGGATAAAAGCGTCTGCCAAATGAATAAATGTAAATGTAAATGTAGTGCAGTGGTGAGGAGCAGGGTGCGTAACCGAAAGGTTGCTGGTTCGATTCCCCAACTGGAGTTCTGCTGCTCTACCCTTGGGCCAGGTACTTCGCCTCATAATTGTGACTCACATATATGTAAGTTGCTCTGGAGAAGAGCTTCTCCTAAATGACAATAATGTAATGTAATGTTAGGTAACTGTGGTGTGGGCCTGAGGGGACCTGCGAGTCTCCCGCTGCTGATGTGAATGTAGCCGTGTCTGCAGAACGCAGGAACGCCTCCCGACCTGCACAGCCGGTTTTCCAGTGCGATAAGAGCTACAAAAATAGCAGCAGCCACGCTACTAAACGCGTGTGTGTGTGTGTGTGTGTGTGTGTGTGTGTGTGTGTGTGTTTTATGTACGCTGGGAAATACATTTAATCTGCTGACACTCATGAGCAGCAGTGGAAGTTTAATCTGTAGCTTTGCTCCAAACTTTTTCCTGTGTTGCCCCAGACACCTCTGTCATTGTAGCGTTAGAGATATTTTTGGGGTGATGGAATTTACATTTTTGCTGATGCTCTGAAAATGCTGGGGAACCCCTCAGGCTAAGCATTCTAGCGTATCTAGTTAGTTTCGCTTTTCCTGAGCACAGGTTTAAATTAAAAATGTAAAAACATGGGAATCAGCAGGTTGCATTGATGTGAAGTGAGGGAGCTGCTTTCCTGCAGAAAGTCGCAGAGTCACAGTGGAATGCAGCGTGTCACGTGAAATCGAACCCTGGGCCACTGACCCCATGTGCTCGCAGATCACCAAGAAGCAGTGCTGCTGGAGCGGTGCTCTGAGGCTGGGCTTCACCGCCAAGGACCCCTCCCGGATCAACCCGGACAGCCTGCCCAAGTACGCCTGCCCCGACCTGGTGTCCCAGACCGGCTACTGGGCCAAGGCCCTGCCCGAGGAGTTCGCCAACGAGGGCAACGTGGTGGCCTTCTGGGTGGACAAGAAGGGCCGGGTCTTCTACCGCATCAACGACTCCAGCCCCATGCTGTTCTTCAGCGGCGTCTACACCGCCGATCCCCTGTGGGCGCTTATCGACGTCTACGGCCTGACACGGGGAGTGCACCTTCTGGGTGAGTCTCGAAAATGACGTAGACTGCCCAGTAACTCACACCTTCTGTCCCCTCATCTCCTGAGCTCCGAATATGTGCTTAACAGAGGTTAAAAGTATGTATGTCCTTGACTTCCTTTAGTTTCTAGGCTGCCTAGTTCCAGGTTAGCACAAGTAAACTTGTGGTAGGGCTTGAATGGTGTTACGCTCACACTCACTGGTCTGGGAGTGTTGTTAGCCTGGTCTGATGTTGTTGCTCATTCACCTTGAATGGATTCCCCTCTGTTCTCTTGTGCTGGAAATCGCTCTGAATAGGAGCGTCTGCTAAATGAAAGTAATTTAATGTAAAAGTCACCACCTTGTAGGTGATCGTGCCCTCCTGAAGAATTCGGTCACATTTTTGGCTTGCTTTCAGATTTTTTTTTCTGCCTTATCTTGGGTGAAATCTTTACCAATGATTTGTTGTAAACAATGGAATGGTTGGTCTTTATATTTTCCATTACACAGCAGCAGTTCCACTGTAAAAGAGATGGGAAAGAAGAGGTTAGAAGGGTTGCCTGCTAACACAGACATTAGAATGGAAGAAAAGAATGGGGAAAACCATAAATCTCCTCTGAGTGTCCAGTGAACCTGTTCCCATAGTTTTGTCACAAACAATTGGACATAATTCAGAAACACATTTTACATTTTTGCCATCTGACTGGCTGTTACTCTACACTACATAATGGTATATGTAGGCACAGGCAAAAGTGCGTTTTGTGGAACCTGCTTTTTGTGTTTACAGTGTTGTTTAACGATAGTGAATCACCGTAGCTTCCGGAGTTTGTGTAGAATGAGGAACTGGCACTAAGGTAAATATACATGGGTTTCCTTGCTGTCATTAAGCCACTCACTGAACTACTGATCCAAATAATTAGTGTAGAGTTAGGTCTGACAGCAACAGAAAATTTATCATTTTTTCTTATTCTTTTTTTCTAAATCTGACAGCTTGGCAGTTAAATGAATTTGTTGAAGTTTTTGTTCAATATATGGCATCACCTGTTCCAGGTGTGTTAGCGCAAAAATGGAAAAAGCAAGAGTGATGCTGTCTTTCACTGATGGAGGGAATTGTTCGTCTGTGACAGGTTTGTCATTTGCGGTGTGACAACACAGAATAAATCTGGATGCATCTGTGTGGTACGGAGCAGTCCAGTCCTTAGTGATGTGCCTCCAGGCCCTTTCCTACCCTGGAGATGTGTCTGTCATACCTGCCATGCATGCTCCGAAACATCCTCATTTAAATGCCTGTGCACCTGTCCTCTTTGGAAACTCATTCATTGGTATGATAATGTTGAACATATCTGTCCTGCTGTGTAAAAACACGTTTGCATAACGCTTGATCATCAGTACTTCGTTGCCTGTTCCGATCTGATAAGGCTGAATTTATGCCCAAGGATAAATTCTGTAGAGGACCACTGATGTAGACGTCTGTATGCATAAGCTCATGTATATGTCAAAATATGGCTCTTACAACGTTTTCGATACTGTGTGGGAAGTAGTGTAAATGTTCTGGCCTTTATCATTAAATATTCCATATTGAATGCTTCAGCACAAACTCACTATGTCTCTCCCTGACTGGCTGAAGAGATTTCAAATGCAAATTTGTGCGAACCTTGTTTGTCTTCCCCTAATTAGCTGAGCTTCAAGTAGTTCTGTCCAAATCTATTCAAATGTACACCAAAACATACTTTTGCTCTGTTTACTTTGATATTTCTACCATATTACTCTGCGTGTTTGTGGGCTTTGCTATTAATACCCCCTAATATTGTCATACCCGCACAGTCAATTTTGGGACGAATCCCTCTGCTCTCGAGGGAAATTGTGCTGTCATCACGCCCGGTAAAAATAGACCAGGGGGGTCACATATTCGGCAGATAGCGCCATTTAACCTCATTTCGGGCCGTGCCAGTCGACGGTGGCCTCCGTCCTATCTCGCCGTGCGCAGGAGAGGGGCTATCTCAGGCTGCCCGGCCCTGTGGGTTTGCTGTGATGTCATGCCCTGCAGGGCTGTCGTTCCTCGACAGACTCGAGGAGAGGTGACAGCAGGAGAGAGAGCAGGGACACAGCAGCGTTCTGTCTGCTCACGATGGGACCCGCGGCGGAAAGCCAGAACCTCCTCCCTTCTGTCCAAACCGGGAAAGATAAGCGACTAATGCAGTTTGCGGCAGTTGCTACCAGTGACATCGCCGCGGCCGCGCTTGGGGGCGAAGCGGACAGGCCAGGCTATGCCGAGCCAAAGCCCGCTCTGGAGATCCTGGGCTCCCTGTGACACTGCTGGCTGCGGTTTTCGAAACTGTCATCCCCGGTTCAGTCGATTCCTGGCAACACCCAGCTTTCCAACTTGGACAGGAAAGCTCTCCCATTAAGGGGCCCCACGGCAGGACAGCGTATGAAATCTGGGCCAGTTCAGCCATCAGATACTGATTATTGGATTAATACTCCTGTACATGCGGAGGGCACTGGTGTATGTGTACAACGTTCATGTAGTCTTTATGCTTAAAAGGCATTTCTTAGCATGAAACTTGTGTGTTTGCCATACACACACACACACACACACACACACAGTGTGGTCCCTCGGCTGAAGGCACTCTGAGTTTGACCCCAGGTCATAGGGCTCAACCTGCACTTAAGACCAGCGAATTGGCTACTGAGCTGTTTGAGAGCTCAATATGGTTTGCCACATGCATAATTTTGAACGTGGCTTGTCTGCTCCTATTAAAATGCACGTAATGATAATTCAGCTACGTCTCTCCCCCTCATTTCTCCTTTCTCCATTTAAAAAAATTTCATATGCTCATGAGATTATTTGATTCCCTTTGACTTGGGGTTTTGACAATGTAAAGTACCAGCTGCCGGTTTTTTTGGGTGTGTACATTCAACAGATGAGAGATTGACTGTAGGCGTATGGAGTAACTTCAGCATTTTCATGGGGGACTTTGCATGTGTTCCATGGGGGGGGTGAAGTTCCTGTGTGGATGACTCAGAGAACTGGAGGGCTCTTCCGCTATCAGTTTAATTCCATGGCATGGGAACGTGACCGGCCGAGAGAATGGTATATCTCAAAGCTGCAGCGTTGCCCCAACGAATGGGCTGTAATTCAAAAGGCACTTGGACGCAGAAATATCTCAGGTCACAGCAGAGCAGGCACATGTGCCCTGTCCTCTCTGACAAAGAAAACCTTCATTCGTCGTGACTCATGGTACGTACAGAGATGGGCTGTTAGGCAAATGTAACGTGTGTACATTTGCCTCTGTATCCCTGTAGGAACGTCATGGATTTTCATGGTCAAACAGGTTTACAGAATAGGTGTAGAACTGAGATATGAGCTATGTGTATTTTTAGGTACATATGTACACATACACACAGTTGTAAAACAAATGTCATTTTGTGGTAATAGCATCATGTAGGCAAATTGACTGCTTCATACAAATTCCTTTCACATAGCTTTCATCACAATGCAGTCATTTAACTTTTTAATTGAAAATGATGCACTGTGTTAGTTGCTCTGGAGAGGAGTGTCTGCTAAATTCCAATGATTTAATGTAATGGTTATACATTGTTCTTGAAATAAGAGTATAATAGGACTATTTCGCAACAAAGAAAACAGAATCAACAGTTGCATGTTTTCATTCTTTACATTCTTATGTGCCTTGAACAGTCACACAATGTGACGATATGAGTCAGGGAAAGAAACTGTCTGTCACTAATCTTGAAATGTTGGCGGGAAGTTCCAAAGTCAGACGTCCTTTGTTGAAACTGTTCTACAACAGTGTAGCGTCATAACCTAAATGGAGTCATGGAATGACAGCACATCCAGAACGAGCCACTTCCCTTTTTCCCCTCAAGGAGTAGGGCTTTCCTAGAAGACCATAAATCGCGTGCCTTCCTCATCAGTAAACTGGTTTTCAAAAGCAAAAGAGTACTTTCACTGCATGTTGACCCAGTTTGTCAACACCACCAAAGTAACACACCGTCACATGATTTTAACGCTTAGGACGAGTGCGTTGGCAGGGTATTTCCATCTTCAGCTAAAGCTCCCTAAAGAAATGTCTATGAAAAATGGATAGTAATATACATAAGTGAATTTTTCAGAAAGTTCCCCTTGGCTGAGCCCTGTGTGAAAGTAGCATAAGAGATGAAATTATCCATCTCTCATTGGTCACCAGTTATGTGAAATCCTCCTTGAAGCCTCTTGGCCCCATAACTTTCATGTTGAGACATCGCGTGCGGTTTGCTGCATTTTAACGGTAGCCGTGACCGGGTCTGCCTCAGTTTCTCCCATCACAGGCTGAATGACTTCAGCAATTTAGATTGTCTCGATCAGATACGTATCAGCAACACAACCTCCAGCTGCTTTTTGGGGCTGATATAGGTCTGTCTGTCCAGGTATCTTCATGCCTGCATTTGCAAAGTTGACTACACTACCTTTAAGGTAATTAGCAGTTTAACTGAAGGTTTAACTGCAGCAGGTTTGTTTTCTGTACTGAACTACTCCATAACGCTTATACTCAATACCTCCAGTGTTTCCTGTAACCACGGGATTTCGTGACAAGCCTAGTGTCTCTCATAGTGTTCATCAATAACAGAAAGCACTTTTTATCACCACATTAATGTTTCTGTATGTTTTGTGTTGAGTGATGATATACTCTTCCGCATAGCGTGGGGTGTGGGATCAGGCTTCCAATCAGGAGGGGTAAGTGAGCCGCAGAGAGGAAGTCATAGGGAATTATCTGGGGTTAATGCTAACCAGCCTGAACTGTGGAGAAGCGGTGAGATCCAGAGCTGTGGGACCTTGTCATGGAGGGTATAACCTGTTTTTTTTTTTTTTTTTCTTTTCTTCACAGCTGCTGTTACAGTACTACAATGATTGTACCAAATGCAGATGCAGTAGGCCTTAGAGACCCACAGGGGACATTTCATTACATATTTCATTATATATTATTTTTATATTATAATAAGGAAACTATTTTTTGCTAGTAGTACAATTTTTAGTTAATGTTTATGGCGGACTCCATGCTGACTCTTTGCTTTAGCAACTGAATTTATTTTGTGAAAGTAAAAGTAAATAGTACATTTAAATGTGTATAATGCAAAACGAAGTTGCCTGATGTGGAAAATAGACAGAATTGCAGAATCACTGAAGAGTTTTCATTACAATGCAAGCATATATTTTACTTGTGAAAGAGGCTTAAATAGATGAGTAGCTTGTGCTATCTCCTCTGTCATTGCCTTGCTGCATAAGTGGTGTCAACGTCTGGATGTCACTGTCTGCGATTGTAAGCGGTTGTTAGCAAGCTGGTTCAGAACCTGCTTTAGCTGCCATCGTGCTTCCAAGGTGACCTTTACAGCGGGAATGAAGAGTGTGGGAAGAAAGGAAATGAAATGACGTCAGCTGAGAACAGGCGAATTACTTTTATGAATCAAGATGTTTGGTGCAAGTTGCTGAAGGCCGAGTATCATTAAAACACACCAATGAAACCATTAGTAAATAATGAAAGCATTAAAGGTTCATAGTTAACAATATAACAAAGTCTGTCAGTAACTCATTTTTTAAATAATTATTTTTCCATATATTGTTTTATGTCACAGTGCTCAGTATTTCATTTTTGTTGTTGTTTTTGTTTTTTTTTTTTTATGCAAAGATATGTCATTCAAGAATATTAAGCTTTGTATAATTTTTTTTTTTTTTGCATTTTTTGTCCGTTGTTCCATAATCAACATGTCAATATGTGCAGCATAAGAAAAGCAAAAAAAAAACAATAAAACCACAGTACCAAACCTGCTAAACTCACACTTGAAAATTGAGAAAAACTGAAATTGATGTGATAGAACTGTATATAAGGTTCGGGTTAGTTTACGGCTGGGTAGTTTCCAAAGGTGTGTGGAAGAAAATGAGATTCCTTGTGGGAATGGAGAGGCTCAGTGTGAGTGTAGGGGCGTCTTAGTAAGTGCCTGGAAAACAGACACTTGCAGAATCATTTACGGCTTCCCATGGTGTATTGTTTTACACCTGTACATGGTGTTGATAGATATCACCTCCTGTCCTTGTAACCTAATTTTGGCGTCTGTCACAAGAAAAAAAGATGGGTGGGTAAATTCAGAGCAACATAAATTGCCCCACTCCTGAGTCTGCATCACGTGGCTGGACACCGCACAGTCAGTAGCGCAGTCACTCTGCTAGCCCAGCTTGTCCGCTGTCTTTCAGATGCCCTTGCGGTGTTGATTTAATCTCGTTTACTGGTCTTTCGTTCTCGTGAAGAAATCAATCTCCTTTCTTATCTGATATCAGGAAAAGGCCACTCTATGTCTTCTCTGCAATGAATCATCTGTGAGTTGAAGCCTCTGGGATTGGCCAGGCCTTGAATGGAGGCGAGGTCATGTAACCTGGGAAACAAAATGAATCTGGGCGGAATTAAAGCATCCCTGGGGATTTGAGACCAATGACGCAGGCTCAGTGCGATTCAATGAATATCCCTTACATCATTACTTGCACCCTGTCACAAATGCCAATACACACTCTGCGGCAAAGCTGAGTGTCTCCAGCTGTTTCTCGGGTATGCTGGAGCTTAAAGACACCTTTTCGCTTCGGCTGAACAAGAGGACCTGATTGTGTTAGCCTCAGACATAAGGCATGCTTGAGAATGCCATCTTGTTACGATCTTGCAGTGAGATCTGAGCGCATTGCACAGCTCCTTCATTGTGTAGTTAGTTGCAGTGCTGGCAGAAGTACTGTGCGTCTCTGTGGCGAGCACAAGAACCACGTTTTGTAGCATCACGTGCGAATTTCACGGTATAATACTGTTGCTGCGAGAGGAGATTGTGTCGCTGTTGGAAATAAATTGAAATCACTTTTTGCGTCAGAGTGTTAGATAATCTAGGCATTGATCAGAGGGTGTGCTGCAATTTAGATATCTCTTCTTGATATAATTTTTACCATATATCCATTTGCACAGCTGGATAAATTTAAATTAATGAGGTGATTCAGGGTAAGTATCTGGCCCGACGGTACAGCAGAATTGTTTCACAGGGTGGGGTTACAAGCCATGCTCCTTCCCCGACGCCCTGCATTGAAGTCTTAAGTATGATGATTTCATTAATCGTGTGCTTTGAAGTTCATATCCAGGACTTTTTGCACAGTTTACTTTTTTTTTTTACCTCTTATCCATGAATGCCAATGGATGTGTTTGTACTGAAGCAATTTGGGTGAAGCGAAAAAATACAGCAGCATTGCTCCACCCATGATTCAGTGCTGCCTGCTAGGTTCACTACCTTAGCTGCCCGACCACACTTCCAGCCACAGTGATGGTTATGTGAGGTTATGGTACTCAGCGATGTTCACACATGGATTACATATTTTTGCTCTTTTTGTGGCTTAGGGTCCATTCCTTTCATCAAATGCTTTAGTTTGAATCTCCAAAGCTAACAGTGTTTTTTTAAGTTGTTTGTTATGTTTGGGGTTTTGTGACTGCAAAGAGAACTGGAACCTGATAGCAACCTTAGTGTGATACCTTAGCGAATACCTTTCCAACAAAAACGGAGCAAAACAAGGCATAAATGAGGACTTAGCAAGGTGCCTCCCTGCTCTGTGAGGTTTAAGCACAAGGAAAAGTGTTGAATATGTGTTCGGTTCTGTAAATGTTCTGCATTTAGACCTTTAGCTAAAAAATTGTAATAATAATCATTACCCATCGTCATCATCATCATCATCATCATCATCATTTTCAAGTTGGCAGGCTACTTTATTTAAAGTAAAAACTGCAGTGGTTGTGGAACCTATTGTAGGCATGATGTTTAAGTGAAAATAAACATTTTTTTGCAAAGTAAAGTGAACAGGACTTGAAGAGTTTGATGGATGAGGGAATGAGAGAGCTGGAATATAGCTTTTGAAAAAAGCGTCAGAGGGATATGGCTTTTGAAAGGGTATCCATGGACTCACTGTTGCTGACAACACGTCAGTGTGTCTGTGGGGCTGTCAATTTCGACCCAATAGAAAGTGTCAGTTTCAGTAGGAGGCAAAAGTAAAAGATGTCAGAATTCATATAAAAAACATACGAACAGCAGTCAGGCTCATGTTGGAGGGCTGGCGGGGGCCGGGTTGAGCTATGTGATCTGTGATTAATCCACCGTGGCACACATGGGCCAATGCAGGACTGAGGGTGCACAGGCCTTTCACTTGCGATTTGTCACCAGGGACATATGATGTGTTATGTCCCGTGACCACGGCTGCTAAAGGTGTCAGATAAGGAGGCCTTAAAGTCGGTGCTTTACGACCACGGCTCTGAAGCAAGTGCGCACCCTAAGTGCCGTTCAGCAGAGCAGTTGATATTTCATGTAAGTGTGTGTATATGTGACTGTTTCTCTCTCTCTTATTCTCTCTCTCTCTCTCTCTCTCTCTCTCTCTCTCTCTCTCTCTGCCTCTGTCTCTCTCTGTTTCAGTGAATATATGTGAACCAATACAAATAGCATTAAAGGGATTGCAGCATAGAGCCTTTACGTCCAGTTTTTACACACTTGACCAGGCCTTTCGTCTCACTTCTCAGATGTAAGTGGATTTAATCTTAGCAGTGCATGAGTCCAGACGCTGGTGTTAAATTGTTGTTTTCAAGCAGGAAAGATCAGGTTTCTGAAACCGGGCCAAAGCAGGCATGTTTGATTTGGTTTTCATCGGCCTGGAGAAGGAAAACGCCTCCAGTGCAGAGCGAGGTTGATGCTGGTGAAGGGGGTGTGTTCAGCCTCAGTGCAGGTAATTTCAATCAGCACGCCAGCGATTTTGTATAGACGGATAGTTAGCTCTTTGCGTTGCACACTGAAATTCTGCCTCTGCTGTTGTTGAAGCTGGATGTGATCTGATTTTCTGGCTTGTTTCAAACACTCTGGAAGGGGTGAGGTCTAAAACACAACATACATCATCAGCACATGAATAAAACTTAAACCTCCTGTTGCCAACCGGAACCTCCTAGACGGAGACTGGAAGGAACACTGGAGTTGAATATCTGGTCCCAGTAGAATATCTGTGTCCACACAACTCAGATGATCACCTGAGTGTTGGCCAATGTGACAGATGTTGGTGTTATACAGAGGCAGTGTATTATCAGTAGGGTCTGTACACAGTGCCAGCCTTATGATGGGCAACTTGCGTAACCTACATTGTACATATTGTCCAGTACAGCCAGGCACTGCAGGTGGAGTTCTTTGCTTAAGGGTTTTATAGCTGATTCCAGCTGGGCTGCGGGCACAGTTAGCTGCATTGTTGCTGTTAGCAAACAGCTGTAATGTTTGTTTTATTCTCTGTGCATACATGACAAGTGACTTTCTCACATCCAAGCGGGAGTGAATTTCATTTATTTCTTAATGCTCACCAGCCCACAGTGTTTATTTAAAAACTGAAAGGAAAGCCCTCACAGAAATATAAGTTTTAAATAAAACACAATCACTCTGATGGACATTGTGATTGTTGATGGTAATACTGGTTTGGCACATTAGGGTAATTCTGGAAACATTAACCATTAACATTCAGGACAGTAAAGAGCCCAGCAAGTATCTCTTTCTGAGTAGTGTAAATGTATCTTGTAATGTGGTGTGGGTCTAAGGAATTTGCATAGAGTGGACATTTGCAGGGGTGCAGTTTGTCAAGCGTTGAGAGCAGCCCGCGTCTGGATCGGTTTAATTCAGCGTGAACACATGTAATGGTTTGTTCTTCAGCTATCAAACTGAATTTGCAGAGCTGAGTCAGATTATGATTCAAAGTCATCTGGACCATTAGGTACACTCCGTAAGAACAATTGTGTTATTCTCTAAGCGCGGGACGGGAAGAAAAATGGATCCGTTTTGTTGGTTTTGATTGATGAGGGTGTATGACGGGCCTGGAGCACAGACTCTCCTAGAGTAAACAATTCCAGGCTAATTCCGCTAATTACAGACATGACGCTCCAAAAACAATAAACCATAATGCAGAACGGTATTAATAACGCACATAGTTGTCTGTTGAAACTCCGCGTTAAACGAGAAGGAACTGTATCACAGAGCGAAAGATGGAGAGAACCTGTGCATCTCCATATTAGAAAGATTTGCCTAATTGGTCAGCTTGGATTTTGGCAGAATCGTGAGCACATATGTCTGGTTCAGCATCTCTTAAATTACGGACAGCTTGAACTGAGCTTGACTGAACTGACAGACCAAAATCATAGATCCTGTTTCTTTATTTTTTGAAGTTTTAACCTGATTGAACAAAGAGCGTACTTCTGATTTCATTTACTTTGAAAATGCTCTTTCAATTGATGGATAACATTTACACCATTGCTCAGTTCCTGTCCTGTCCTGATTGTTGGCATCACTTTTCCCTTTTTAGGGTATGAACAGAAAGTTTTCGGTAATCATCATGCACTGGTAATGAGTGAATGTGGTTATAAGTTGGTAAGGCTATTATTAGACTAATACACAATGAGCTAGTGATATATTACCATTAATTCCTCTTATGTGCTGGTTTCAGCAGTTGGCCACATACCCGAAGAACTGTGGAAGTTCCATTACCACTGACCTCTACATGTTTAACTTATTACTAAAAAAATGTGTCCGTATAGTGGCGCACATCTACGATGATTGAATTAGTTTGGTGATACCGTACAGAAACACAATTAGATCATTTAAATCATTAAAACCTCGTGTCAGCCAAGAGTCAGGGGAGCTCCGATGGTGTGTTCCAGGCTTGTAGGCCTCTGGGAGAGGACTAATCAGCTTCGTATGGCTGAAAAATGTATTATCCGTTGCATACTGCCTCTATGGAAGTTTCATGGGGGGGTTTCCCTGTCCAAAACAGTACAAGGCTGTGATTCAGGAAATGTGTTTGTGATCAGAGGGAAATCACCAGAGAACTTACAATGTTACCTTCCACATACAGTACCCCTGGATTCTGCTCAATTTTTTGCTTGTGTTTCGCTGAAGATGATATGGGATGTTTATACAACTCTTATAAAGACGTACAAGACAACAGGAGGCCCAAAAAAGACAACAAAATTGTCAGTGCTAAAATAGATGTATAATACAGCTACATTGGGTAGAGGTAACTGATATTATTTCATGTTTATTCATTGTTGACATTGTAATCAGTGTTTAGAGACATTTTACAAAGCTCGAGCAGATTGAATTCACAATAATTGCTCCCTAAAATGTTTGCACAAAAAAATAGCTGAGTGGCTGTTTGGCTGTCTAATCTTGGAAACAAAACATGACATTTTCTTAAGATGCTGAGATGAACAAGGGGTCAAATCTGTCTGCATCTGAAATACAATTTCATTTTATGTGTTTGCTGTGGGTTAGCCAGTAATGGGGTGGGTTTTACTGTAAGCTATATGCCTTATTGTTATATACTGAATTCTTATGACACCATCACCACAAGCCCAGGAAGATCTAATTTGCACACAGAGGTTTTGAAATGACAAAAGGGTGCCATCCATTGTGTCTTGACTAAAATGTACTTTTGTAGTAACTACATGTCTCTTGAGCCCTGTGGTGTCTTGTAGTTCAATGCCAGAAATGGTGACTGGCACAAGGTCTGCGATTGCAGCACTGTATCCCACAGAGCTCTTTCAGCGCGTGGCTTCCAGCAAGGTTCTCCTTATGCACACACTGCGTATGGTAGTCCCACCCCCCACACACGCACATACACACACACATCCCCCCACATCCCGCTCGGCAGTGAAACCACTCCCGAAAAAAGAACACAGATATGGATACTGCCCGGCTCCTCCCCCTCCCCTCATGAGATGACCCGGAGCGGGGCCTTGATGAAGCTGGATTCCCTCAAGCCAGGGCTGACAGACTGCAAACATCCCCCCCCTCATTCACACACCAATCAGGAGGAAGGACCTCCGTTTAAGTGGCCGGTGCAGTGGAGAGCTGACACTCGGCATAAAGCCTCAGTTTGCTCTCCCAGGCCCAGTTTCAATGTAAGCTTTGTCCTTAAACTTTTGCCCTTCCTTTTGCTTAAAGCATGTTACATATCATGTTTTTGTTATGATTGTGATTATAGATTGGTCCACTGGAGTATTGAAGTCATGTCTGTCTTTATACCCTAAATAATTAGCCTATGAACAGAAACATGAGCTTGGCTTTTAAAATTTTTTTTGGGGGGGGGGTTCATATTTGTTGTTTTGCAGCCTATCGGACCGTAGCGATGTCTTACTTTCCTGTCTTATCTGACCACTTACTCTTCTGTTACTGGTTACGTTCTCCTGTTTATCCAATTACACAGTGCATTCCTTTGAAAGACAATGTAGTGATGCAGAATTTCATGAAACACCTGGCACTTTTCGTGTTGTCTTTTAATAGGTTAGCTCGATGCAAATACAAATTACTTCCTCTGTCAGGAGCCTCCCGTGACAGCTTGAAAAAAAGCCTTTCAATAAAATAAAATAATTGATATGATGGATACTCATTGTAAGCCTGACAGCCATAAATAAGCGTCTGAAGCACAGAGGAAGGGAGTCTGCATCTGGCTGCGAACGACTGACAGTTTAAGGCCGATGTCATGTTAAACGCTGAGACTGGCATTCTGTGAGAAGGTTCAACAAAAGGCCTCTCACCTTGATGGATGCAGCCAGTACGGCTTGCATCCTCCCTCCTTCAGCAGCGCTGATATACACCCGCGCGACGCATCAGGATGAAAACTGAAAGGTAGGTCTTAAATGTCAGACCGTACATGCTTGGCACCACGTCATTCTGTTGCCCTTTCCCTGGCTTTATGTTTGCGCTGTAATCTACGGCGCAGCTTATCAGCTGAACGGAGCCAAACCGCGGAACTGAAATCCCCTCCTTGCTTTTGATCTGTTTCATGCAAATGAAAATGAAAGAGTATTGCGTTTAGTGAGTAAAAAAAAAAAAAAAAGAACAGCGGCATGCAGAGGGGAGAGCTTTTTAACTGCCTCTGTTCCATCCAGTCCTGGTGTGATCCAATAACCAGGCTGTTTTCAGGCAGGGGGGACAGGTTGGGTACATCACTCAGATTGGCCCAGTCATGTCCCTGTTTAGTAGGAGCATTTGAGTAAGAGAAACTGGGAACTAGGGCTTGAAGGCCAGGGAACAAACTGCTCCAGAGCAGTGGCCTCACAAATACAGGAGCTCACTCAGTATCAAGGGCATCTATTGCCTGTCTGTCACTAAGCATGGTCATTGGGTGCTGGCGTTCAATTCACTGCTGTCTGTCTCTTTAAAAGACAAGTGAAAAAGCAATGGATAGTTTTGAATGGAACTTGTCCACACATTCACCTTTGGGACAAGAAAGAAAGGAATAGGTTTTAGTGCCACTACAAACACAGTAATGCACTCTATTCCACAGGTACATTTATAAGGTGTCTAAGAGACTATTTATTGTGCCAGTCGTTGGCCTTATCAGCATCTAAACAACAGATACATGTTGGTTCACTGCAGCAGGTTCTGTGGCCATCCCTTATCACTGAGGATAGTGACAGTTGAGCCATTATCAACTGTAATAACAGGCTCACTGTAGCAACAGGAGACATCGCTATGTGGCATTTCCTCATGCTCTTGTTTGTTTTGGTATGTGCAGTTTCTAAAAGACAAACTTACTGATATGAGCTAAGAAAATGAGAGGGTGGAATTTCCCCTTTCATGGTTAGTGGGTCTGAATGTGATTATAGAGCAGAGTTTCACTGTGAGCGCATGGATCTGGTGAATTATCATTGTACTTTACAGATGGCCCATGTATCATACTCATATACCAGACCCCACATATCAGACGCATACTCTGGCCATGGTGTTAAAACACACAGCCTGGCTCCTCCCTCCCCGCCCTGGCCTGCTCTCCTAAGATGAGTCCTCTGTCATTATGTTGTCAACATTGGATTCCCATGGTTACCAGTATAGAGAACATCCCATAGTTATTTGGGGAGTTAACGGTATCCTCAACTGCTTTAACTGGCTCAGAAGAGTTATTCCTCTGATGCGCATTAATGCTTTCATTGCCAGCTGGGATAGTTTACTATATTTAATGAACCTGCCCTGTTGCACCATTCAAATAAGTAGTTTTGAGGCCGTTTTTCACACAGCATCAGTTCGGCAGCTTGAAAATGCAACCTGGTTCACTGTACATTATCCTGGGGAGAGTGTAGTGATATTCTAGTAGTTAGGCCTTAATGGTTACAATATATATATACTAACACATATAATAGTACTACGAATACACACACATACACACGGATACATATACATATACACACATAAAATATGAAATGATTGTGCTGAGCCTGACTGGATAGCCGGACCCGTTTCCTGGGACCCGGTTAGAGGTGCTAATTACAGTGTTTTCCCTGTTGTGTGCGAGGAACCCCTCGCTGGGAGAAGTGACTGAGGTTAAGCTCTTAATCTGTGACTGGAGGTGAGCGGGCCTCTTTGATAGACTGAGGGTTTGAAGTGGCAGGAACCCAGCACAATAGCTCTCCTCTCTTTCTCTGCATGATACTCTCAGAGCCGGGGCTAATTTTATCCCTTCCTGAAGCTCTGTAGGCTGCACACAGAGCTGCTACTTGCTATGATCTACTTGCAAAAGGAGGTGCTTTTTATCTGGGTGCAGCCATCAGTTTCCTGCATCAGAGCTGTCTACACGCAATTAGTGTGTGCAGGGGGCGGTATTTATTAGCAGTGGGAATAGCAGAGAGAAAGGAGATTCTGTGAACCAATGGGAATGTCTGTCCCTTTCTGCCATAGCAGAGACCTATATATAAACAGCAGCAGTGCATATTTCAGATGGCTAACGTTACAGTGCACACACACAGGCATACAGACACTCACACATACATATACACACACACTCACACATACATATATACTCACACACACAAACACACACATGCACATAGATCTACATGTACACACACACACACACACACACACACACACACACACACACACAGTACCAACTGCTACTACAGTCATCCCTGCTGCGGCTCTTGTGTGAAGTCCACCAGCTAATTTATCTCTGTGTTTCTCTGTGGTAAAAATAGCTGCCTGTGTGTATAAGTAAACGTGGGGTCTTTGCGGTGTTGTCCTGAAGCGGGCTTTTCAGCGCTGGCATCTCCAGGCCCTCTGTTTATTTTCAGGCTGACGTGTAGACGCCCCCTAACCTCGCGCGCGGGGTGAGAATGCGGCGCGGACGGGGCCGTGGGGATTGTCAGTTAATTCCGCATGTCAAACAAGGGCCGCCGGAACATTCCGGAGGCCGACTGCCTCCCACGTAGCCGAACGGCTTCATTAGTGCCACCTCAGCCCTCGGCATTGTGGGACGGGGAGAGATTTCAGACACAGGCCGGTCTGGTTCAGTGGAACCCACCTCAGAGGACGTCAGTGTTTTATGGTTAAGAGCAGAGATGATCGTGGTCCGAGTGCTAATACTACACATCTGAGTGATGTGGTTGAAGCAAAGCATAGTGAAGTGTAGCAGTGGGCAGTGGTGCTAAGGAGCAGGGCTTGGAACCAAAAGGTTGCCGGTTCGATTCCCTGCTGGGGCACTGCTGTTGTACCCTTGGGCAACGTATTCAACCCACAGTTGCCTCAGTAGATATCCAGCTGTATAAACAGATACAGTTGTAGTTCGCTCTGGATAAGACCGTCTGCTAAATGGCAATGACAGTGAAGCCCTGAGCAGGGTGCTTAATGCCATTTGTGCCCGTGCAGGGGACAGAGGGACAGACGACATAAAGGAAAGGAAAGATCTTTATAAAGGAAAAATGAAGGGCATGAGTGAAGCTGTTAATTCTTTAAACGTGCAGCGTTAGCACCTGTTAACACAGGCGCGCAGGTGTTGGCCTGTGGCTGCTCTCTGAGGCGGTGTCCCGTGTGTGTCTCTCCCTCACAGACAGCGAGCTGGTGCCCCCAGGCATCCCGCGACCGCGCCACTTCAACACGGTGCGCATGTCCACCCTGCGGCGGGACGGAGACGAGCCACGCCTCTCCGTCAGCCTCTGCGACCTCAACCTGGGCGAGGAGCGGCTGCCGCTGGCCCCGCCCGCCGCCTGCCCCGTCCCGCAGAACTCTCTCAACTCCCAGCGGTGCCACCTGCTGCCGCCGCGGCTAGACGGCGACCTGCACTTCCACCAGCTGCGCGGCGCCCACGTCAAGATGGTGGACGAGCAGACGGCGGCGCGGGCCGAGAACTACCGCGAGGAGCGCGCCCTGGTGTTCACCAGCCGCCCGCTCCGCGCCGGCGAGACCGTCTTCGTCAAGGTCGCCAAGTCCGGCCCCGCCCGCCCGGGGTCGCTCGCCTATGGGGTGACCTCCTGCGACCCCGGCCTCCTGCGGCCCAGTGACCTGCCCTCTGACCCCGAGTCCCTGGTGGACCGCAAGGAATTCTGGGCCGTCTGCAGGGTGCCCGTGCCTCTCCACAGCGGCGACATCCTGGGGTTTGTGGTTAACGCTGAGGGCGAAGTCGCTCTGAGCCACAATGGCAGGAACGCGGGCATGCAGGTGTGTGTGGACAACTCCCGGCCCCTGTGGATGTTCTTCAGTCTCCAGGGCGCGGTCACACAGCTCAGGATACTGGGTGAGTCCTGATTTCAGCTGCACCCATTTCCCCTCACAACCCATTATTGGATATATCGATAAGATCAGGTACCAGCATTTGAAAAAAAGCACTGACTGAGCATTGTTCTCATTGATGTTCTGTCTGTAGCTTTGATGGTTCCTTGGTTTTGGAGATTTAATCTGTGCTTAATAGTGTCCTCCCTCTACATTTTAGGGACAGATTTAAGCAATTGTGTGCTGACATTTCTTCACAACACTTATTTCAGGAACTGCTAGACCTGTGTTAGTTCTGGAAAAAAAATTTAACTTTGAATAGAAAATGTAGGTGAGTGTTAAGTTTGCAGTTAGATGGAATCCGAGCCTCTTTATGCAAAATATTTCTGCAAAAGCTGTAACTCCAGCTCTCAGAGGGAGATCTTTATTGTTGCCAGGCGGAGGGTGAGTCAGAACGGTTTGTTTCATGAAGTCTAGAACAGACTGTGGAAAGTATTCAGGTTCACTGAAGCTCTGAGTGAGGTGTCACAGGTAAGGGGATAATGACAGAAAGAGAGTTTGGAGGTTGGCTTGAATAGATTCCTTTATTTCTATTTATATTAGTGACAAAAGAGTTGCTCATTATGGAAGTTCTTACATACCCAGTCACTGTGCTGTAGCCTTTGTTCCCTGCCAACAGGGTCTGCCATGAGGGCCGTTATTCTTCAGGTTATCATTCTGTGGTTCAATGGAACGGCCTTTTGTGGTTCTGTTTCTCTTTGGTTGAATGTTGACCTCCCTGGCCCCTAGAACCTTAAACTGTAGAATTTCAGGTCACAGCGTCAAAGGGCGTGGCTAACTGGTTTCCAGTTTAGTGTTGTCCTTGACCCATTATGTGTGGATTTTGAAAATTCTTGATACAAATGTCCTCATAGTTCACAGAACCCTATTTATTTTCAGGTCACAAGGTGAAAAGTGAACGTCAGCTGAGGCTCCTGATGTTTTTTGTTGTTTTTTGATTTCCAGTCTCTAATCTCAACACAAATGTTGATTTGACCCTTGCCTGAAATCCCCATGAATTTCCAGGTCACATGGTCAAAAGTCAACATCACAAACGCTCCTGATCATTTCAATGGAATGGTCTTTGTTCTGTACCCTGTATTTGTATTCTTCTCAAGCTCAAATGTCAAACATCAAGGTCCCAGACTTCCCATAATAATGTCATTATTACTGCTGTATTTTTTTTTTACTTCATCCAGTATCCATGCCTGTCCTTTATGTATTCTTGCAATTTCATTGCACATCACCCATGCTACTTCTAGCCTCCATTATTCTGAAGCGTATTTATTGAGCATGTAATATTATCTGCATTGCTCTGTCCTTGTCAAGGCTCAGGCAGGGACTCAGGCGCAGACTGGATGGCAGGATGCACAAAGCGAGTTTATTAATTCCCAAATCGAAGTCCAGAGCACGAGGTCAAAAACAGGCGAGGTCAACAATCCAGAAAGGCACAGCAACGATAACAAAATCAGATCCAAAAAACGTAGTCAAGAGGAACAGGAAAAAGTCGGCAAAACAGGCAGGCAGAACAGGAGAAAACGGCTTGTAGCGAAACAGAAGAACTGTGACGAACTAGCGATGATAAATGTAAAATGATAAACGAAGCAAACGGGGAATATATAGGGCAAGGCTGATGAGCAGATGGGATGCAGGTGTGCAGGCAGGCAGGTGGAGACAGTCAGGTAATCAGGTGGGTGGAAACAGGGCGGAGGGCAGGGCAGGGCTGGAACAGAGGGAAAAACGGTAGACAAGAGCACATGGACAACAAAAACAAACCAGGCTAAGAAGCCGCAGTCCTGACAGTCCTACGGTAGTTTTTCCGTACAGGTAAGTATCTGCCCACCCACCGAGGACTGCGTTCAGATTGAATGTTTCCATTCTGGTGGCTTGACGTGATTCACATCACGTCTTGTTAATCTGCTCTGAGGGAGTCTGAGAGCACGGTGCAGGACTGACAGAACGTCACCCGCTGAACCTCGAACTTCTCCATTAGCGTCAGCCTTTCGAATTACAGTGCTCAAATTCTGAGGAATAAAAACGTTGTCTGATGGGCAGACAAGAAGAACTCTGTCTCCTGCCAAGTGCACTGCCGTCCAAAAATCATACTACACCTGTCAAAACAACCTCAAAGCTATTACAGTTTGTCTTTTTTTTTTTTTTGCATTTACTTCCATGGGAAATGCCAAGAAATAATTCCCACTCCGCTCCCCCTTTTGATAACGGAGGTGGTCTGGACTGGAGTTAACATGGCTGTTTACACTGGGAGTGATTTGGCATAAACTGTGAAATCCGTATTAAGAGGGGAGAGGCCTGTGCTTAAGCCCTCTGATCAGCCTTGGTCACCTTCCCAGAGCTGCGGTGCCACTGAATGCAATGTTTACGCTGAGCGCTTCCAGACTGCCTACATGCACCTGCAGCGGTAGCCTGAGCTTCTGGCTGGGCGCTAGCATCTCCAATCGCCCGTCACTTCACTTTGGACAAATCACCTGCTTCCTCCTTCGTTAACGCTGCTGGCTGCCCAGTGGTTGTTCTCGCTCTTCAGATAACATCAATCCGTGTCCAAAGCTGGCTGCAGGCCCAAGCAACACATCAATGTGCCAACGTTCGTCTGTGGAAGTAACGGCTACAAATGTCTTCCAACTATATCCTGTCCTTTACCTGAGCTCTCTTCAGCTCCGATTCGATGCACCTGGTCAGTAAAAAGCAATGTGCGCTTTATAAATTAATTTTGTAAAATTCAGTTTGGTTCAGCGCCAGAAATATCTGCACGCACGATCAGACTGACAGGGTAGCCTGCTTAACTTAGTGTCTGGCTAATGGAATCAGATGGAATCAGGTCACCGAGTGTTGAAAGAGTGGGTGTTCTTTCTCCAAATGGTGATGCGGTACGTTCTCTGTCTGACACAGAAGCCACAGTCTGTACCTGATCAGAGTGGTGGAAAGCATTCGGACCAGATTAAATAAAGACTGGCAGTCATGTTTACCTTCACGACCCCTAAGTAATCATAAAACCACACAGTGCACAGTAATGGGATGAAAACAGGGAGGTGGGTTGTGCTTACGAATGGTGAGGTCTTAAAACAGGGGGTAGCAAATTGAATCTTTTGTGGGTCATGCATCTGACCCCTTTAAGTGCAAACCCGGTGAGACGTGGCATTTTCAAACGCTGAAATTTATGCATCACATCACAGAGGCCGTAATTCAACATCAAAATGATATAAAAGTGTCTGTGAATTGAGAAATTGTAGTATCAGGTGACTGCTGTTGAAGGTAGTTTATTTTTCTTAGAAAGTTAAGTTATGCTTCTATCACTGGATCTTCTAGAAATAATGCTTTTTTTAATTCCGTTTTTAATACCCAACTGTCCCTCAGGGCTGGGCATAGCGCAGTACAACAGACGAGACAAGCTCTGGCCCTGGTCCCTCTGACAGAAAAGCTCCGCCCCCAGGCCAGACCGGACTGAACCGGTTGCTCTCTTCCTGGAGCAAAAACATCTCCTTCCTGCTCGGCTTTCACTCTGCTGGTGCTACCTGTCTGGCAGAAAGCGGCTACACATCACCGGTTCAGGGAACATAACATCAAAGCGAGCCGTCTGATCACAACGGACTCGGTGTAATCTCTCAGAGCAGCCTTCAGCCGAAGCGAAAGGCGCAGTTAGAGAACAGCCGTGTGTTTACTCGCCGTGTTTGTTTCATTATCGAGCAGACCAACTGTTCCTCTCCAGAGGACAAGGCATCCTCCATGGTCCTCCGTGTCTGGCATCGCTGATGCAAAACTGAGAAACTGGGACACAAGCGGGACACCAGCTCAACCAGGCAGGGAGACGAAAACAGAAACAGTCCTCTCCCTCAGACACACATTGGTCTGCGAGACTCCAGGGTTTCACTGAAGCCAGCTCTCTCTCCATCTCCACCTTTACTATGTCTCCCAGGAACCACTGTGCAGCAAACTCACAAAAGTAAACCATGCAAGAAATCATTTGTGAAAAAGGGAGTTTGCTGTTTCAAATACTGTTGGGCAGCTGTAGATTTTTAAGCCCCATTCTGTTCCTTGGAGGCTGCACCAGTTTTTACAAGTTAAGCAGGTGCCAGACAGTGAGAGCTATATGAGACTTTAGACTCACAATGCAAGTGTCTCAGATTGAAGTGAAAAGGCATCATTCATTGGTCATTGTTGGCCTGATGCATCCACAGAATTCAGAGGAGTACTGAAAATGAAACATGGCAAATATTACATGTACTGTAACTGATTTAAGTGTTTCACTTTTTCTAGCATAATGCTTCAGCAGTGATGTAAGTGAGAAGGCAGTAATGAAAGTGGAAAAAATGCGACACTCGCTCAAATTTTTTATTCAAAGTTGTACTGTTGTTGAATCTGGGACTTTCTGTACAAGTTTGGTCACGATGCGTTGTGTACAGAGTGGCTAAATAGTGACTGCATTCTGAAATGACTCATCAGGTCTTTAGTGTTCCTTTGCCTGCACCACAGACTGTTTATTAAAAAGATGTGGCTTGAACACCATTATTAATCTCTTTGCAAACGGTCTTGTGTTGTTCCTGCTTGACACTTGGTGTCCCTGAGCAGTGCTGAAAGTGTCTTTTGGATTCTGTTCACACTTGGTCCGTTGATATTGTTTAAACTGACAGGATTAACACAGAGCTGCCGCCATACATCTTGGTAGTGGTTGTCTCCTCTCCTCCTACGTTCTTAAAGGGAACCCAATGTTCTCCTCCCAAAAATGAAGGAGGGATGGTCTTCTGCATGCAGTAGACCTGTAGAAGCCTTGTAAAGGTCAGCTACGTGGTATGTGGTAGACATTTCCCCTCCGGTCTCAGAGTTTTAATTAAAGCTGTTTCAAGCTTCGGCAGATAAAGGTGTGAAATTATAATAGCGGAGCGAACTATTGATGGTGTTTCAGAGAGCTACCATCGGTGCATTTTAAGGCCGAGCGTGAGAGTGTTTGAGCTGCGTTCTGTGAGGAAGGCCTCGGCAGCGAGGAGCAGGCGGGTTATTATGCAGCCCGCTCCGAATGTATAATGCATCCCCTTAAAATGTCATCTCATTCACGCTCAGACGAACAGCCTGCCGCCTACGTCTTCTCCCAACCTTAGCGCTCCCCGCCGGCTCCCACGAGTGCAGGTCTGCTCCGCCCGCCCCACCCCCGAACCCCAGTCTCTCTCTCTCTCTCCCTCTCCCCCTCCCTCTCTCCCTCCCTCTCCCCCTCTCTCTCGGTGTCTCTCTCCCTCTCTCTTCCTCTCTCTCCCTCTATCTCTCCCTCTCTCTCCCTCTCTCTCTCTCTCTCTGTCCCCCTCTCTCTCTCCCTCTCTCTCTCTCTCTCTCTCTCCCTCTCTCTCTCCCTCTCTCTCCCTCTCCCTCTCTCTCTCTCCCTCTCTCTCCCTCTCTCTCTCTCTCTCCCGCTCACCCGGGATCCCGGGAGGGCGGCGGTGACGTCTGAGCCCGCCCCCTCACTCGCTGTCAGTGCCGCAGACGGGCACCGGGCTCCGCAAGACTGACTCACGCCGGCTGTTCGAGGCACTTCCTCTCCGCGTGCGGACTTTAATGAGGTTTAAAGGGCAAGCGGATGACGAGCGTTCCCGCGGATTTGGGCCGAGAGATGGGCCGTCTTCCTGTCTAATTGTCACATTTTCACGCTTTTTTTTTCCCCGCCTTTTCTCCAGCACTTGTTAGCACCTCCTCTCCTCTTACTCAGTGCAGCCAGGCAGTAAAATGGCAGAGTGAGACTCGGCAGGGGGGACTGTGAGCTGAGATTAGGGAGCTGAAACAGTAGATAATATGGCTGTGGAGTGATGAATTTATTCGGGTGAAACCTAAAATTACATGATAGTGCATACAAATAAAATGCAAAAATGCAAATTGTTATCAAGCATTGAGTGGGTAAGCGCGAAGAGACACGAGGCCTGAGTGTATGGACAGTTTTGTGGGCAGTTGTTATGATCTGCCAGTGAACTGTAGATGGGAGCAGATAGCTTATCTCATTAGTGACGAGCAGTGTGGTGTGGTAAGGAGCCGGGCTCATAACCCAGATTCTATCGGTTCATTTCCCATTTGGGGCACTGCTGTTGTATTCTTGAGCAAAATACTAGACCCACATTTCCTCAGTAAAAATATGAAGCCATATCCATGAAAAATATGTTAATAATGTAAACAGTGAAGGCTGGTTAAGGGCATCTGCCTAGAAAATACTTTACCAAAACTTTTTCTGTCCTGATGGAATATTTTCGCACTGATTGCTCAAACCCTAGACCATCCTGGTGTCTGGACAGATAAATATGGGGGCAGACGAGGGGCGCTGAGCTATGTTTTTCTCACCAAGATCTCTGAACCAAACCAGGATGCATATTTGCTTATGTTAATTCCCCTGGGGATGTCATGACAGGTTGTGTTGTTCTAGACCATACATTCTCACCAGCATTAGGGAGCAGTTTCACCGTGCATGGTTTACAGTTTTACTCTGAGGGTTGCATCTGCTAAGCGCCTGAGGCAGATTTGGATGTGCATGTGGTTCTCCTGTCCTGCGGACATCTTAAAGATGCAAGGCTTGGATCACTCCTGCTGTAGAGAGCTTGACGAGAACTCTTCCTCCATTCCAGCACTGGATAGACCGCTTCTTGGCACACAGACCCGCATACCTCTAACGCGTCCGGAGCCCAAAGACGCTGTCCTTGCCTCACTAAGGAGGCGAGAGATTATATAACGGAAGAGTCTGAAATCAATCCTTGATGAAAAGGGTTTATTTAAAGACATGAAGGATATCTGATTTCCTGTTAGAGGTTACCAGGATGTTCCGAAGCAGCAGCGGTGGCATTGCCGATAGGCAAGGCAGCCAGGCTGGGTCACTCAGAGCTTGCTAATGTCACTATCTGTGGGTTGGGGGGTTGTAAATATCTGTGCGCTAGTTGTCATTATACACTATATGCGTCCTGTGTGCCATGTGACATTTTCCAAGTGTCACCCAGACCGAGGGCCATCACTTTGAAATCAGATTGAGATGATCTATGTTAGTTATAAACTAAAATTATCAGTTGGCTTTTGTTCATTCTGCCAGTGGGGTTTAGGAGCAAACATTCTACTCAGTCCAGAAAAGGGAAGAGGAGAAAT